>OZ026623.1:12200910-12233982 GCA_964020975.1 Hermodice carunculata | reverse complement strand
AGCAAGATGACATTCAAGAGAGCGCATTTGTCCGAAAAAATCAGTTTTTATGAATACAAGGAAATGTGCTTTGGTTTAGCAAATGCCCTAGCCATGTTTGAACTTCTTATGAAGTTAGGCACGTTTTAACGCAGAATACTGCCTAGTGAACTTCTCCACTGAGTTTCCATGAGAGAAGATGCATGGAATGCAAATGCATTGTCAAGGTGTCCTCACCCTTGGGCAAGTGTCTCTTCATGAGACGATGGAGATGCACCTTCAAAACCTGGTCCTCGTCAAAGGTGCCAAAGGGAAACTGACGACATGTGTGTGAACCTTAACTCTGACAATGAAAGGGCTGCAGTAGTTAGATCAGATGGAGCAAACAATTCACAAGAGCTAATTGTTACGATCAATCTGCTAAGTTCCACATTTGGGGGTATTTCTGCATTTGTTTTTGTCTATTTCCGCCAGCACAGCTGTATTTTTAGTCTTCATATATAGAAAGTCTATTATAGGGACAAGGAAACTAGTTTCGGCAAGCCAGCACAAAAATGGACAGGCGCAAACAAGCAGTGTCAAGCAATTGAAGGATGATGGGAAAACCCACAAAAAGTTAATGAGTTAGAAAAAACAAAATCTGATTAAGTCAACCCATGTAGCACGAGAGAGAGAGAGAGAGAGAGAGAGAGAGAGAGAGAGAGAGAGAGAGAGAGAGAGAGAGAGAGAGAGAGAGAGAGGATAGTAGACTTGTTAAAGGCACAAAAGGGTGATAATTGCAATTCATAGTGCAAGGGTCCCACTTTGCACATGTCTTCCCTGAAAAAAACATAAACACAATAAGAACAACCCCCCCAATCACCCCCCCCAAATATATATATATATATATATATATATATATATATATATATATATATATATATATATATATATATATAGAAAGAGAGAGAGAGAGAGAGAGAGAGAGAGCGAGAGAGAGAGATTGGACAGGAGCAAACAAGCAGACTCAAGCAATTGAAGGATGAAGGGAAAAACCAGCAGAAAGTTAATGAGTAAGAAAACACAAACTCTGATTAAGTCAGCCCATGTAGCAAAACCTCCATAAATTTTTGAAAGAACAGAATGCATCAGTTCCAAAATTGAGAGAGAGAGAGAAAGAGAGAGAGAGAGAGAGAGAGAGAGAGAGAGAGAGAGAGAGAGTGAGAGAGAGAGAGAGAAAGAGAATAGTAGACTTGTTAAAGGCAAAAAAGGGTGATAATTGCAATTCATAGTGCAAAAGTCCCACTTGGCGCAAGTCTTCCCTGAAGAAAAATGAATAAAGAAAACAAAAACAAAAACAAAAACACAGAAAAAAACAAAAAGAAAACACCCCCCAATTCACCCCCCAATTCACCCCCGTATATATATATATATATATATATATATATATATATATATATATATATATATATATATATATATATATATATATATATATATATATATATATATATATATATATATATATATATATATATATATATACATACATACATACATATCCTTGGTTTTTGAAGTGAAAATGCCCGGCCACAATGAATTCCTGGTCGTGTTTCCTTTTGTTCTCTTGTTATCATTTATGTATCTTTCTTTCAATTGCTCCTTAGACTTTTTATAAGTTCATCCCAAAAAAACACCTGTGCACCCTCTCATCGAGTCTATTAGAATATTTAGAACAAGGACACAACAAGAGACCAGTAGAACACAGTGAGTACTCCCATATTCATTGTTTTCTGTCACGAAGAAGCAACTGAAAGATCCAGACATTGGACGATGTCTTTATATCACAGAATATGGCTAGTCCTCCCATGTCTAATGTTCCATACAATGCACATATGGATCGTCTGTTTAAACAGTTTAAGATATTTAAACTTAATGATATTATGTGTTTGAAAGCATTAACATTTTATTACACATATTTTAAAAATGAAGTTCCCAATTTTTCTATCAATTTGTTTGAACCATCTATAGCTACCAATTCTAATAATACACAGGCAAGTCGAGTTGCTAGAATTCCAATACAACATAAAACAACAGCAAAAACCTGCATCAGATTGTACATTCCTCGTTTACTGCAGAGTATCCTTCCTCGTAAAGAAGACAACATCCATAGGAAAGCAATGCAATTTTGGTCCAAAAATACAACAGGCAAGTACAGCCACAAGACATTACTGGAATTGTTAAAAAAAAAAAAAAAAAAAATAGAGATGAACTGTTGCCATGGATGTTTTAGAAAAAATGGGAATGGATAACATCATCAGTTTTTGGCATCAATAAGTGTCAGGTATAAAATTTTGCAAATGGATAATACAGTATTTTCAGTGCGCCTAGGAAGGAAAACAAAACAGGATAAAACAGTGCAACGGTTTTATTGGTTTAGACTGAGAGAAGCAGTCAATGTCTGTAAAGCTTAATGTGATAAGTGTGAGCGTATAAAGCAAGCGAGCAAAAATGCTAAAGCCTCTTATCTAGGACACATGCCAGTAGCAGCACCTATGAATCATTTTGCCACTGATGTGCTTGGACCCCTACCAGATACACAAAAGTCTAACAAACATATTTTAGTTGTGACTGATCAGTGTACAAGGTTGGTGGATTTTTCCAAATGCCAGACTGAATGGCACTTAAATGTGCAGAAAAATTATTTTAAATGAAGTCATAGGGCCCTGGGGGTGGCCATTTGACCTACATAGTGGCCAAGGAAGGAATTTTAAAGGCCACATATTTTCTGAGCTCTGCCAATTACTGGAAATCAGGAAAACAAGAACCAGTGCAGGGAGCCCAAGGTATAAGAAGCAAACTTGACGATTTAATCGAACCTTAATGTAAACGAATAATCCTTACCTAAAGGGTCAGCAAAGGGAGCGGGGTCGGCACCTAGGATATTTGGCAGCAGTTTACTGTGCAGTGCCACATACTGCGGGGCTGAAAGGTCCACCTACCACAGGGATGATGTTTTGTCAAGCAAAAGCGAAAGAAAAGATGTTGCTTCATAGCTATCTCTTAATATGCAAGACCCTGGGAAATGTAAAATTCTAATTGGTTTTAAAAGGTTATGGCAAAAAAAACAAAAAAACCCACCACATGAGCTGCTGACAAGCAGATGCATTTATCAATGCAAGACTTGCTGTGGCCACACTGGAGAGTGGTATAAGTGAGACGACCGCACCCTGATTAACCCCCTAACTAGAGAAAAGTATCCTTTCAGGTGCCAATCCTGCCAAACTTACTATAAGATTAGAAGCTTGGCTGAAAATTACAAGTAGAAGCATCCTGAGGAGGATAATTTGATAAACTGATATGGGAACCCACAAGGAGCTGATGGTGGTGGAGAAGCGTGGCCTAAGGGTAGACAGACCTGCCTCCCTTGACCATTACAGGCAGAGGGTTGTGGAAAGAGCCAAAGTGGAAGCCACCATTTCCACAGCTGCTCAAGTCGCAGATCCATGAAGCCAAGACACTGCTGCAATGGACACCCCAGTGTCATAACTGTCACCAAATTCACAGGGGCAGCCTGTGAGGAGACTTCCGATATAATGGAAGTTCATGATCCTGATTTTGGGAAGGAGTTGGCCCTAAACAAGCCACAGACTACAGGGACGTTTCAGGGACCGCAAGTAAAGGGATGTACAGAGGTCAGCAGACTACCAAAACTGCAGGACATTGAAGCTCAAACAACAAAAGGCACTGACAGACAGTCTGTCACAGACCCAAGAGACACTGAGTGCAACTATTCAAAAGTTGATGGGGGTCCCGGAACTGCATAATCAGCAGCAGCAAACTCTCTTTCAGAACATCACTAGGGTAATTACCGTTATACATCTGGAATTCCAGTGACAGGGAGCTTCATTCATCCAGCTGCTCTTGAATTTAGACACATGCTCCCAGATAGGTGCAAGTTGTGTTTCCAGCAACCACTTTTCTTTAATAATTTTTAATGGACCACTCACAGTATGTCCCTAAAGAAGTTAAGATGGACTGAACCCCATCGACTCATTGGGTATCTTGTTTGTGGCAAATAATAAGAAATGTATACCTTTATCCCATTCAGTTTTCATTTTCAAAACAATAGGTTCTCATGATGTCTTTTCTGTGTCTAATAATAATAATAATAATAATAATAATAATAATAATAATAATAGTAATAATAATAATAATAATAATAATAATAATAATAATAATAATAATAATAATAATAATAATAATAATAATAACAATACCTTTCTAGAGGCCCCTGTGTGTCTGGGTGGCAGGCTGAAGATTTAATTTATTTAACTCCTAACTGGTGGATTGATAAAAAACCCAGCACAAATTAAATATGATCCTAGGTTGCTTTGTTTCTATATCAGCAGTCCTATTCGTGTGAAAATCTTCATTAGAGTATCATGGATAGAGGAGCTTCAATGTTTTAATGCGATGACCTCAGAATACTTAATGGCTGAACCCATGGTAGTAAAAGGAAGCTTATTTCCCGTTTTTGTTTCTGGAAGTGGTACAGCCCAATATATAACCCTGCTTAATTGTTTTTTTTCCCAAGAACAGGGATACTTATCAAAGGAGCAACCACTTGACATTTGAGACATATCTTACAAAATTCCGCCACATCCAAATATAATCAGGGATGAGTGAAGTGTTGTATTATTCTATCTTGTGCCTTCCTTATAACCAAGTTGCCTGCCTTAGACAAACCATGACCTGTTCTTAAGACTTATGCTCAATATGATGGAGGAACCACTATTTAATGAATGATCATCCATCCATTTTCAGTGGAACCACATTGAGGTCTCAATTTGCTTATTGACACTCCTCACTTAACAAAATAACAAACCGGGTCTTGATGTGCCCTTTCTTCAGTTAAGGCTGTTCTTGCTAAATTTCTTTGATTACGATCAGCTTTTTGATCCCAATAAGCCTATCTCAATTCCCCTTATGGCGCCTTTGGTCCTCCAAACTACCAACAAAGAATGTCTGCCAGCTTTAGACATTCACCATCATTATCACTGGCTTCTTGTTTAGAAGCTTCAAGAGCCATTGAACTTGTCACAACACAAGTGGGGAAAATCAATGGAACAAACTTCTCAAAGTGACCTGCACTCTGTCTCATGACTGGCTAGTCAGTCAAATATGGTGTCAGTTTACTTTTCACGTTATGTTCTGTTATATCATTCCCTACAAGCCTACAATGAAGATCACGCCATCTATCAGGAGAAAAGGTACAATACCTACAATCACTAACGCAATTTTGAAATCAGGCTTCAAGTGTCTTTGTGAAGTAGGACTGTTATGTAACCTTACTCAATACCCATACGGGATGCACTAGTTTTTGATACTTTTCATAGAACAAAAGAGGTATATCTTCCAACAGTAAAGACTAGGCAATGCCAGCATCCCTCGGGATCACAGGTGCCCTTTGATTAACAGACACATCTTTCAACACATCATGCTCAGAATTTTGGTCTGTGAGGAGGAGCAAATAAATTTCTTGTGCTCTTCTAATAAACACACTTTGCAAAAGAAGAGGTCACATCCTTCTTAACCATCCTAAGGTTTCAGCTATTTCTCAAAGTTCAGAAAGAATTTTGACACTTCTTTTTGTTTAAGTATTGGTACAAACCTGCAATCTTCGCTGCACCAAAATGTGCTGATTACCTTATGTTATCATATCTACATTGTTTAAGTTCAAGTTCTCTTAGTTTTAACTCATGTTCATTAGCCTCTGAACCCTCATCCTCAAGGAATCCGTCTTCAACCAAATGGGAAATTTTATGTTGTTTTCAGGAGTCTTTTCCTGATACCTGATGTTACCTAAAAATTTAAGTATATGGCCAATTTTTCAGGTCTTCTGTCAACAATTTATCTAAATCTTTGTTAAATCTTCTTTTTTCAGAAACACACTTGGATTGAATGAAATGTCGTCGTATTGTCTGTGTATTGACCAACAGCTAACTTTGTAAATAACAGATATCCTTTGTGACTTCAAACCGATAAGATTCAGTGTTTAGGATCTTCTCAAGTTTTCCAGATGACTCAACCTATATGTTCTAATTGCAAAATCAGTGAATGTTTTGTCTCGATTCTGTTGGTCTTAGACTGGATACCGGTCAAGTCCCCAATTTGCTTATGTATACAAGAAGAATTTAGATTTAACATTTTCTATAACAAAACTCATGATTTTGGCTATCTTCAACGTCCTATGAAGAGCTTTTGGGTTTTTTTTTTTTTTTTTTTTTGTTTTTGTGTTTGCTTTTGTTTTACACAATTTACACTTCCCCAATGCTTTGCTGAGCTACAGTACCTCTTCTTAATGGGCGCATTCAAACAGTTCAATGGTATGCACGGCGAGACATAAAGGCAAATCATACTGCCATGTAAAAGGTGACAGGAGCAATTTCAACTACTTCTAGGCTTTATACATTGAAATATGTTACTAATACTAAAAATGTTTTAAAGAAAACTCTTGACGGTTACCACCTAGATTTTAAGAACCACTTCGCTGTCTTTAAAGATTTGCTTTAAGTTCTTAACAGTTTTATACATAACATTTAACCCAATGTAAGAAAAGGAAAGAGAAAGAAAAAAAGAAAAAGAAATGAAAAACTTCAAAATTTACGGTGTCATTCTCCATTGGTTGCAAACCAGATTTTTACCAACTTTAGCTTAATCGGAAATGATAAATTAGCATGGTTCATAGGAGTAATATCATGGTAAAAGTGAGAAGCCAGAGAGATGTTCTAGAAGCGTCGTTTAAAAATTCGAGAAAATACTGTCCGAATCATGCGCCTGAGATCTGTACTTTCAAAAGTTGTATGGTCACATAAATTAATAACGCAGCCTACTTAAAAAACAAACTTGGAGACTGAACGCGAGAAGTTAAGGCAACAAGATTGAAAGTCTGCATGATCACTAGTTATTTTTGTACATTGTTAATTAACTTTTCTGATACTTTTGAAGATAACATATCATATTTATACAGTTTGGTTGTATTTGATAACTATCTACTAATCTACCTAACGAAATAGGACTGGACAGGACATTCACGCTGGAATGATACAAACTGAACAGCACAGATATGTTAATTGGTACTCACATGCATCCGTGACAAACATCTTCACTGATATGACTCCCGCGTAAAGACATATATGTAGCACTGCGTTACGAAGACCCCCTGTCGCAAAATGCGATAAGTGATCCATAGTACAGATGTTGTCTTCTCAACAGTGATACTCGGGTGCGCCAACCTAAGAGAGCAAATCCATGTGTGGTTATGAGAACAAAAATCAGCGTAGGGTCTGAGTCGTTAACATTGTCAGTGATAGGTTAAAAACCGTATCACAGAAGCTGGTATTCTTAAAAAATGTTATCCATTCGCGAAATATGATATTATTTTATTTTACGACAAATCCTTTAATGGAAAATTTCAATGTGAATAACTATTTCAAACAAGATCACGACTACGTTTCTTATATTTTGCATCGACAGGCTCTGCCAGTCACTGGACACAGATCAGGGATTAACGTCTTGTCAAATGCTCAAGGCTCATTTTGAAAGTGTTATGGGTTAGGCATGATATTTCAAAATTCCATTACACATTGTGGTGCCTCTGTATAAAAATCAAAAGCATGCATCGGAGACCAAATGCACATGCGGCAATGCAGATGTTTGTAAGGGGCACCGACACGGAACTGGATGGGACGAGCGACAAGGGCTTGAAAAGCGGGGAAACTAGAGAGAGAAAAAAGAGAAAGGGAATAGAAGGGACAACAATAAACGAAGGAGAATCATAACTGTAGCATGATCCTTCCTCTGTAATTCAGGATGTTATTCTTCCTTATATGTCAGCAGTGCATCAGTGTTTCAGTGTTAGCATTAGTTTTCTATGTAATAGTCGGGCAAAGCCAGGTACAAACTGCATAAAATAGACTTGGTGGTTTCTTGATGAAATCTCGTATTTTAGCTTTTCCCAGAGTGATATTTTGTCATCATTCGAGGTTTTAAAACAACTGCATGTTTTAGTAAAATGTTGGAACGCAAGTACTACATAAAATGTCAAATAAAGTGATGTTACTAGAAGTATCAAATTATTTTCAAATTTTTCCGGACAAAAACTGGGCCATAAACCAGTAATATCACACATCTGGAGAGGATACCTTTTGAATTCACTTTAATCGTAGGCCTGACTTAATAGAATGTTCCTGGCAAATGGAGGTGCAATTTAGAAGATTTTAAAATGTGATGTTTTATCATGAAACAATAATGAGGTAAGTTTAAGATCATAATAAGGAAATTCGAATGGGAACCAATCAAAAGTTTGTGGCTGTGTAATGTTGGCAAACAATATAGAGAAAAAGTTTTCTATAAATCGAATATATATTCTTAGTTACAGGCCTCCCTCCCAATTTCGCATGTTCGAGTTTCCTGTATGACATTACAATCTGACATAAAATTCATAGTCAGTGACAATATGGATAGCCAGATCAAAACAGAGTGTAACTGTCACTCCATATTATTTTTTGTAGTCCCAGAAATGCAGATTCCCTTTGCAAGCAACATTGCTATTTCCACAATCATTTGATTTAGCGCATATTATTCTTGTCACCTGCGTTTCAGCAGAGAACTTTTGGCCTATGTCGGAGGGTAAATTTTGTGAATGTGCTGGGAAGGCGTGTATCGATTAGGTGCAAATTTACATGACAAGCAGGTCTTTCATTGCAAGTGTGCCCCTGTTTCAGCCAGCACAGACTCGAGTATTAGGCCTAACTCAAGACATCCACTTGCTACCATTACCACAGTTGATGTTGATGCTGCATCTGCAAGCAGTAGTATCAATGACCTGACAGAGAGAGATATGGAAATACCACACTATGAACCAGCTTCAAAGTTTGATAGTTCTTAGCAACAGGCTGTTGATGATACTGATTTCCATTGACAGCATGAACTGCATAGTTCAGTATGTTCTGTTAACTCCCTCTGTGTCCTGTTTGGGACCCGAAAGAATGCCACTTTGTTACTGTATCTATAGCTCGAAACACCCAGGGCCCAGCTGTTGTAATTTTTTTCTTTCCAGCTTATTGGGATTACTCCATTTGTAAAACTACACCAGGGCCGCCAAGGATAATAGGATTATCTGCCATATCTCTGGACATTAGATCCCTGTTACAGTTTTGCCAGTCAGAAAGAGTGTTGTGTGTAATCTGTCCAGACAACATAAGTAGTGTTATTCTTGTGGGCACTTTATTTGCAAAAAGACGCATCACTGTGATAGCAGTTTGCAGTGACATATGATGTTCTGTGTAAACTCCCTTGTCTAGTTGAAGTCCTTTTTTCTGCAAGTTTTGCACCTCCAAGTATACTCGCCTAAACCCTTGTCCTTGTCTTTTTGACGGCTCATCCAAACATTGCAGATGGTACAAAGTTGGCTATTCCTGATCAGCTGGTCATCTTTGCAAATTCCAGGGCTTTCTGTCGACTGGACACTATTCAGCTTAGTTGGTTAAATCCATAATTCGTCAATTGCATTAATAAAATATATTTAAAACAAAACAAACGTAATGAACGGAATAAAAATTATATGCGCCTAATTCATCCAGTTCAGTGCATCAATCTCTAAAGCACGTGGCGCCAAGTTGACAAACAGCGAGTATTTATGGTGAAAACAGCAAAACAAAACAAAACAAAAAATAATAAAAAATAAATAAATAAAATAAAATAAATAAATAAATAAATAAAATTTAAATAAATAAATAAATAAATAAATAAATAAATAAATAAATAAATAAATAAAGAAAGAAACAAAGAAAGAAAGAAAGAAAGAAATAAAATTAAAAAAACAGTCAGGTGACCGTGGCTCCCCCGTGCCATAAATATATTTCTTGCATTTGGTTCCATTGACACAGACTTGACTCAATTAATATTTATTATTATTACATTCTGACAACTGACTTCCAAGATGGACCAAAAACTAGCCATAACAATATTTTCATTTATTCTGTTTAGTGACATGATACATAGGATGGTGAATTGGGAACTATTTTCTGCTGCATAGGTCCATTAACGAGACGCGTTTGTTCGCACATGTAAATCAAAATGGCGGGCACGCCTGTGCGTTGATCGGCAAAACCAATTTAAATGAAGGTAACAGAATAAATGGGATTGTAAGAAATATTTTAAGTACGTGAAACGAAAAGACTAAGGTATATAGCTTTACTTCGACACGGAATAAAGGACGTAACTATGGGAGATAAATGTATGCAAAGCACACAAATGGGCCCACATACGTAGGCAGCAATGTTGCCGAGGGTAGCACATTCACTGCAGGCGTGTCTTATCGATGTGACGAAAAAATCTAGACCCGCCGCCCCCAAGCAAAGCATTAAAACTCATCTTCTATTATTTTCACAATTATAATTGTGGCCAACTTGGCCAGTATGGTGGCCAGACATGTGGCCACATTTTTGGACCAGTCTTTTTAGTATCTTTATAATAGAATAAATGTTAACTATGCGTGTGGCCACATTGACAAAAAGTTTTTTAAAAAAATATGAAAAATCCCGTGTGATGGGTTATCGCCACAATAACGAGTTGAATTCTGTATAGTTTGCAGCTCGTGTATGTAATCTTGGTGGCACTATATCTCTTCTCGTTTTTTTTTTTTTTTTTTTTGGGGGGGGGGGGGGCTTAATAAACCCTCGTGCAAATTGGTACCAGATACGGGCTCATTTTGACCCTGCAAGCTATGTTCTTCTTGCAGGACTCTTTACTTACTCCCGCGGGTGCTCTACAATTTCTTTTACTGAGAACACATCTGGTTCATTCCTTACTGTTTTCCATAGGGTAAGTTTTAATTTTACATCTCTCAGGTTTTGGTGAGCTTCTACATTTTCAAGTCTTTCTATAGAAAAGTAGATTTTTAAATGTTCTCTCTGTTAACAGGTATCAAATTTATTACAAGATCTGTGACGTATTTTGTCTTTAAGACATTATCTCTTAGCAGTCATCATTTTCCTCCATGGGTACAGCCATAGTAGCAATACCTGGATGCATTACCTCGGCGTGTCCTTGATCATATTTAATGACGTAAACCATCTTTATTCCTAATCATGTATACTGAACCCCAATGAAAAGTATCCACATAAAAAAATTAACAAATTAATTTTGTAAGTTACTAAGTACTGTGTGTGCATATATGCATGGTTTGGAGCCTACATCAGGGTCATTCAGGACAACTTTTTAACTTTTGCTGGGTTGTTACATAATGCATGTGACTTTTGTGCACCGAATATGGCTTCTGACCACCTCTCCTATTGGATGGCTAAAATGACCTGATGTTTTCAGTGGCTTTAAAAAGGGATGTTCAGCCAAGAAAAAAGCCAGTGGTCTCAGGTGTGTTGAGGCGATCATGCCGCGTCTGAGCCAAGGTCAAAGACACCATGCTTTGGGGCTTGCAGAGGGTGGAGTCCCAATCACTCAAATCGCACAAAGAATGGGGTGTACTCGGCGCACCATCCAACGACTAATTGAACGGCAACAAAAAACTGGATCCGTAGATGATCGGCCTAGGCCTGGCCGAGAAAGAGTGACAACACCTGGCCAAGACCGTCACATCCGGCTGATGCAACTGCGAGACCGTTTCCGTACAGCAGCCCAAACAGCCCGTGAGACTCAAGGGGTGAATCACCGTCCTGTCAGTAGTTCTACTGTGGAGAGGCGACTGAGGAGCAGTGGCCTAACAGCCAGAAGACCTTACAGGGGTAACCTGCTGACCCAACCCAGAAGAGAAAGACGACTGCAGTGGTGTAGAGCACACTCCAGGTGGACTCGCCAGCAGTGGAATACCGTCCTTTTTACTGACGAGTCCCGTTTTTGTGTCAGCAGAGCAGATGGCAGAGAACGTGTGTGGCGCCGTACTGGGGAGAGATATGCAGATGCCTGTGTCCGTCAGGCAGATCGATGGGGTGGACCCTCTGTCATGGTGTGGGCAGGCATCAGCAACCGCTACCGGACACCCCTAGTGGTCATTCAAGGGATCCTCAATGCTAGGCGGTACATTGATGAGGTGCTGGAGCCGCACATGGTCCCATTTATGGAGCAGCATCAAGATCTGGCGATCTTTCAGCAGGACAATGCACGTGCACACTCTGCAAGATTAACAATGAACTTTCTCAATGAGAACAACATCAATGTCATGGAATGGCCAGCGTTCTCACCCGATCTGAGCCCTATTGAACATTTGTGGGATCAGTTAGGCCAAGGTATTCAACGGAGGACACCTAGGCCTACTACCCGAAACCAGCTGATCCAAGCTCTGCAGGAAGAATGGAATAATGTTCCCCAACACAGAATTCAAACCCTGGTCAGCAGTATGCGCCGCAGATGTATAGCATGTGTTGATGCTCGAGGTGGCCACATCCCATATTGAACAGAAAAATGACTTTCAATTAGGGCAGTTAATGACATTTTTTGCCTGTAAGTGACGTTAATGTCGGTAGAGCGTGACATTATTTTTACGCCAGAAAAGTGAATGCTTTGTTAAGTTCTAAGCACGTCTAGGTATGAAATGTTTCAAGTATAAACAATAAAATACTTCAAAATTGGCATGTGGATACTTTTCATTGGGGTTCAGTATATAAGTCAAGATGAACACGCTTGAATCTGAAGTTTTGTTTAAAGACTCACCTCCAATTTATCAATCCACATTCACTATATATATATATATATATATATGTATATATATATATATATATATATATATATATATATATATATATATATATATATATATATATATATATATAAAGTTCGTAAAAAAGCTTGTTCTGTGCATTACATGCAAGCGCACAGACGAACGTTCTCGTCTACTTCTCAGATTCAGCGTTGTTTTTATTCGGGCTTTCAATTAAAGCAAGACTCGATTTTGTTCACCTCTACGGTACGTACTCGTACGGATAATGGCACTCACCTTGCGTTGATTACAGCCACAAACGGTAGTTTTTGAAAGGCTCAGGCGCTAAAGTATCTGAAAATCGTTAGATATCCTGCAATTCTGTTTATCCAGTTACACTTTTGGGCCAAAAGCATGACGAACACAAAAAAATATATTGATGGGCTGAACAGCTTCCTGGTTGCTGACCCAATTTGACGGCACTTCATAACTCAACGATTTTCGAGGTTTTTTTTTGGGGGGGGGGGGGGTATTTTCCACACAAAGCTTTGTGAGAAATACATAGTCAGTCAAGAAAGTAGGAAGACAAAACGATATAGTGTCTGATAAGTCGCAAAATGTACACACAAAATATTTTGATGGGCTGAACAACTTCCTGGTTGCTGACACAATTTCACGGCTCTTCATACCTCGACGATTTTCATTTTTTGGGGGTGGGGGTGGGGGGTATTTTTCCACACATAGCTAGGTAACAAATACATGTTCAGTCAAGAAAGTAGGAAAAGAAAACGATATAGTGTCTGATATGTCGCTTAGCGTTACAGGGTATTTCCCACTTATATTGTAAAAGTAACCTGTTGCATGTACCACAGATGCTGCTGTTTTTGTATTTAAAGCTTTGCTTTTTAATGTATTTATCTAACACTCTCTCACTTTTGCACAATGATTACCAATGCTCAGTTGCTGGCATAGAAGAAAGTCAACGCATATATGTGTATGTATGTTTTTATTGTCTAACTGCCTGGTCGATGTTCGATGTACCCTTGCCCGGTCATTTCTCACTTTTACACAATGATTACCAATGCTCAGTTGCTGGCACCGAACAAAGTCAACGCATATATGTGCATATATGTGTTTATTTTCTAACTTTCTGGTCGACGTTCGATATACCATTGCCCGGTCACTCTTCATTTCTCCCCCAAGCAGGTAGTGGTCTCTCTCTCTCTCTCTCTCTCTCTCTCTCTCTCTCTCTCTCTCTCTGGATTTGGATTTGTACCTGATAATTTGGCACCTGTCATAGGACTTTGAACTGTGGGGACAGTACCTATGGAAACTCTCACCAGGGATAAGGATCTACCTTCGACTGTTTGACAATTGAAATATCAGAGGAGATACGTTAACCTCCTTTGTACTGATTTTGATTGTTTATACATTGTTATTATTGGATTATTTCATTGTTGTCATTCTTTTTTGAGTTCTGCTAATATTCAAAAGGTGGACACCGTAAAAAGTATACAAGGCTTCACTATTGGTTAGTGCTACTTTGACTTTGTCGGTACTTTTTTTATCATGTTACCAAAATGTTCAGCCATCTTTTATCACCATTTTTATGCGCAAAAGCATTAGAAGTTCTCATACTAAAAACAGCCCCTTATGAAGCAAATTGTCCAGCGCTTAAAGGCTTTCAAATACCGGAAGTCGACTTCTTTTCTGCGCATGTCTAAGCTGCTACTGCAATACAGTTCCGTTCAACGTCGCTCAACGTTCTGCTGCACGATCTTGAAAATTACGAAATTGAATAATCTCCGACATTTCTCATCAATCTGCATGCATGTCAGTGTACAGTTATTATATTAAATTAAACACGGTTTTCTAATAAAATTGTAATTTGGTCAGGTCAGACCCCAGACTTCTGACGTACCTGGACTATTATCCCACATGCATATAAATGAAAATGGAAATCTGCCTACCCTACCCCCCATCCCTTCTTGTTACGGAGGGTGAAGGGCTCTGGGTCGAGTTAGTGGGTGACCCCCTCTTTTGTTGTTTTGAAGCATATATCCATCGAATGGTGTGCGTGTGCCTTGTTTTTCCATCATAATAAAAAGCAAAAGGCATTTATTTCTGTTGTACTAGCATTGCAATCCTGTATGCTATGTGTAATTTGGTGACACATTATCCTACGTTATAACATGGCCTACGGATGTAAACCAAACAGAACCCCCCCCCCCCCCCACACACACACACACAGACGCACTTACAGGGAACCGGAGAGAGGGAGAGAGAAAAAAAAAAACTCGAGGACCTATCTCAAGTGAAGATATGAGTTACGAATTATGCTTTTAAAAAGGATAAGCACTTAAGGCGTTCAAAACACATATAGTATAGGTTTGGTTTTGTTCTCCCAATGCAAAAGCGCTGTAGGTTGTGTGTCGTTCTTTGAATTTTAATTCAAAAATTAAACAAAAAAGTATAAAACATAATACATACATGACTATCGAGAGGCACCACTTAAGTATGACAGAAGAAGATACTCCTCCATGTAACTTTGATGTGCACACAGATAAGCATTGATCTCACTTATGCTCACTTGATCTATGCAGGATACAAGTGTTCATGGCTCCACATATTTAAAAAAATGATTTCAGACTGTGGTATTCAGTGGTTCAATTATTCAAAACGGTGCCCCTACCGGTTACCAAAGATGATTATATCATACGGCAGGTTGGCTTTAGTTATGACATGCCTATGCAATATGATTTTGGCAACTGTACAATCATGAACGGTGAAAAAATTTAAATCAATCTGAGAGAAAGCCTGGGATTTGTTCCGGATAAAAGTGTTGTATGACCAATGTAATTGATAGAGGGATAGAAATGAAGTATCTTATGTATTTTTTGCGAAGGGATAAAAAACACAAACAATAACGCAGTAAGAAAACAAATTTAAACAAATAAAGAAAAGAAACAAAAAAGAGAAGAGAGAAAGAAAAACACAAAAGATAAAACAGACTAAAATGCACACACACAAACACACATACACACACACACACACACACACACACACACACACACACCGTGTAAGTTTTGTTATGTGCTGTCATGAAAACATCTTGCTTAGACCACTTGCATGTAGAACCCGTATTCCAATGTTCATTCCTGTCCCGTAAATCGATATGTGAAGTGGGTTTACGATACTTGTATGAGACGGGACACCAAATCATCTCAAGACACAATCACCTTCAGGTTTGAAAGAGCAGTCAGGTGGGGTCCCTTTTTCATTTTCAAATATACTTTTTGATATATGCAAATTTATAATCTGTGTTTTGACACTGTTTGCAAAAATAAAATTGCTATTGTTTTGATTGGCTTTTTAGCTCTAAATTGCATGCCCTTCTGAATTTTTTTAAAGTTTCAAACTGATTTACCATCCTTCCTACCGACCCCGTCTTTCGTATTCCACAACAAGATTTGTTCCCAATCCGTACAGGTTTAGCATGAAACATAAGTTTGTAAACATTACCCCTTAGATGCGGTCGATCGCGACCTGCAATTTCATTGATTACTGATAATGATGAACATATCTAAAACTACTATACATCGAGCCACCGACCTTGAGATGGACTGATGTTCCTGCTGTGGATGCGTACAGTGTTTTCGGGAAAAGAATGTCACTTCACTTGGACAGAATTCACACATGTGCTTCGTTACCTGCCTCCAACATAAAAAAATAAATGCTGACCCTGGTACCTCAGTTTGTCTAAAGATTTAAGCGTTTGTTGAAAAAAGGAGCATATGTTGCATAACATTTGCAACATATATTCATTTCGGATTCCAATGTTCCGTTTATACAAAGATCTCTTTTTTTTTTTCATTTCAGAGCACAACGTTTATATCAACTGATAATTACAATATGCAACAGAACCTAAGAAGGTGATTTCTACCTTATTGTTGTTGCACAATACAACAAACACACACAAAATGACCTAGGGGAAACTTAGGTTTAAACCTAAGTGCGAATAAATCATGACGTATCGTAGTTCATTTCCAAGTCATTATGCCAGGAGCGTGATTTATGAAATAGCTGTCACCTTGAAAAAAGGCTGGGTTTTGGACACGAAGTTAGCAAGTAACCTAGCATCTATTGCTACATGCAGGTTCTGTCAGCTACCATACACTCTGAGTCTACATATATCTTGCGCCATACCTAAGCATGAAACATGCGTACTCCTGGTTCTTATAATTCAGAGCCCATCTGTGCTAGGGCATTGTCACATTTATTTGTAGGCAGCTGAATTAACGGACATATCGGAAATATATACCTGCCCGTGTCTCTTGAGCAGAACTGATCATTTTGCCGGGTATATCCGCTCTTGGTGAAGAAAAGGAAGAAAAGCACACCATATATAAAAAACAAACAAACAAAAAACCAAACAAAAACAAAAACTAAAACAAAAACAAAAACAAAAACAAAAACAAAAACAGAACAAAACAAAAACAAAAACCAAAAACACCCCCCCCCCCCCAAAAAAAAAAAAAAAAAAACGTTAAAGGCAGTTTTTTTCATCTCAGAATAAGTAGTGAAACAGCCAGAAGAAGGCTTTGCAGTTCACGGCATGCCGCCAGAAAAGCCTACCGAGGATTAGTGCTGATTTCCGTCCATAGCGGAGAGGACAATGGTGTCAGTAGCATCTCCAGTGGACTAGAAATCAATAAATCGAAGCTTTGCTCAAAGACGAGACCAGATTGTCTGTGGATTGCTCAGATGGACGAGGAAGAGTGTGGCGCCGATGTGGAGGGTGTTATGCAGATTGTTCTGTGCAACAGAGCATCCCATGGGGTGAAACTAGGATGATGGTTTGAATTGGGATCTCAAGTTGCTACAGAACAGCTTTGGTTGTGGTGAATGAAACCTTGACTACACAGCAATATGTAAATGTAATCTTTTTGCTTCATGTGATCTTCTTCCTTGTTGATTATTGGTATGAGACCATGCTCCATCAGGACAATGCCTGACCTCATGTGGCACATCTTACTGCTGTATTTCTGGAGGCTGAGCAAGTCAATGTAATGGTTTGGGTGCCTTATTCTGCAGACCTTACCCTGATTGATCTTTGCATTGATATTTAGAGACGTGTGGTCAGCAGGAAGGGTCGCCCAACCAACAGATCTGGCTTCATTGAAGTATGGCAGGACGGGAAGGCGATAATTCCTCAGATGGTGATTCAGTGCCTGGTTCAAAGCAATTGCTGTAGGTGTAATACTTGTGTGTCAGGCAGTGGTGGCCACAAAGGTCAATCAAGTGTGAGTTTTCTCACCGTCAAAGACACATTTGTTACTCCCTCCATCATTTTTAATCCAATGTAAAATAATATAATAGGTATTCATCCTTCATTTGAAGAGGAGAAAGTCACAACAATTAGTCATGCAATTAATCCGTGTCATTGGTTTCTCTTTTTTCTGTCTGTTGGCATGTGGTCAAGATATTTGGGAATTTATCCTAGCTTTAAAATTCATTACATGGAGACAAGTTTGCACTTCCATAATTTTAGTCTTTGCTTTGAAGCTAAACATATAGGCAACGTGACTGACCATTTAAAAACAAAACACTATTGGCCTCAAGGTGACTTATAGTTTCGACATATGTATCGTCAAAAGCCAAAGAAGTATGTTGCATGAGCGGAAACATGATAACCGTGTGGTCATCTGTCTTCAAATAAGTAACCTTTTTTAAGGATACTGATATCTACGCATGTAAAAATTGAAGAAATATTAACCTTTTCTCCTTTTTAGGCTGCTGGCATCCTTATCTGGTTTTTTGTAAGCAAATTGTATCCATACATTCAATCCATTGTATGCAGACGTATTTGCAGCTGTGTAATTTGACTGCCCAGTGTGAAGTAACAAATGCGACTCAACATTATAATAACCAATTTTACTTCAGGAGATTAATAGGCTTGACATACGTGTTATCATAAAGTTAATAATAGTTAATAAAGTACTGTCACCTTCACTTAATGTTTAGAAAAAACGTTATAAAATTATCAATAAGCAAAGTCTATAGAGTTAGGTATGTTTGTAATTGCAATGTACGATGACTGAAAGTGGTTAAGAATTGTTTGCAATGGATGATACTAGCTTCTGGTTCATGAGCTTGTTGTTTGTACTTTACGAACTGTAGAAATAGCGGATAATTAAATACCTTACTGAACCAAATACTAAGAAAGTCTGCACAGAATGTTCAATATGAACAGCTTAGCCCTACAGTATAAATTTTAAACAAAAAGGAAAAAATGTGCAGGCCTGACACTTGCTCGATGCTATACACAGCTAGATCTACACAGAACTTTCACCTGCTATATCAGACCACCCGTTGCCAGGAAAAAAATAACATAAAAACTAAACACTACCTTTATGGAAAAGTAAACGTCTTGTTGGACAAGTACATTTATCCTGAATTGAAGCTAAATTGGTGGCTACACAGAAACTGATAGATTTGGTTGTCAAGCCCTGCTAGGTTATACTAGATTTTTCAGCTGCTTTTCCTTTTTCATTTAATACTTTGGGCATAATGAAATAATATCAATCCCTTCACTTCAGAAATAATTCCAATATCTCAAATATTGAACTAAGCTGACATGACATTGCGATCAGCATATCTCTCATCGTACCTTGGCCTGACCATCCATGTGTCCAAAAAGTCACGTTTTGCAATAATTCGGAGCTTCGTTAAAATCAAATAAAACTAGGTTAGAAAATTACTCTGTGTCCTTATCCAACAAATCTTATTAATAGATCACGATTCCATAACTTCTACGGTAAGAGGTTTTGCATCAACCAAATGAACTTGTCATGAATAGGATTGGTGAATATCTTTCAGAAATTCACCATTGG
This sequence comes from Hermodice carunculata, assembly GCA_964020975.1. Classification (NCBI taxonomy): domain Eukaryota; kingdom Metazoa; phylum Annelida; class Polychaeta; order Eunicida; family Amphinomidae; genus Hermodice; species Hermodice carunculata. The sequence continues at coordinate 12,214,413 of OZ026623.1, read as the reverse complement.
CTATGATTTAGGCAGGCCAGTTCTGCAATTTCGTTGTTATGTATGTCAGTTGTTGGTGTGGTCTGACTTCATAAGGTTCACATAAAAAACCGGCCATTCTGCTTTGCTAAGTGAATAGAATCTTTTTTTCTTTTTTTTTTTTTTTTTTTTTTGAGGGGGGGGGGGGGCAATGCGTTGTTGGTAGATATTACTTCTTTTAGGAACGATTATGTTTATGAGCGAATGCGTAGTTTTCAGCCCCACTTGGCTAATGAGGTCAATAACTGCCGCAAGTCATAGATGCATTAGGTTCCCAGGTGGTATGCACCGTGAGGTCGACTTTAATTATAATAATAATAATAATAATAATAATAATAATAATGATAATAATAATGAGGAGGAGGTGGATGATGATGATGATGATGATGATGATGATGATGATGATGATGATGATGATGATGATGATGATGATGATGATGATGATGATGATGATGATGATGATGATGATGATGCTTTTTGCCATTGAATCCACGTTTAATGCCAAAGATGCGGATGACTATGTTTTTGGTGAGTTGTGGCTTTCATGGATTTGAAAACAGTCTGTATTTCATATTGTAAACTACCTCAACACGATGGCTATATTTGGATATTTCAAATAATATTTGTGTTGTTAGTGCATGAAATATAAAAAATATTGATTCTACAAGGAATTGGTCACAACTTGTACTTCATAAGAATGATAAATTAGTAAGGTCAAAAGGTCTATTATTAATGTGAACGTTAGACCCCTGAAAACAGTTGGAGTTGCTTGCAGCATAAAGACTGCCTTCTAGTTCGTGCACTTGTGGTTTGCCATTCATAGATAGAGTAGGAATAGAGTGTAATATAATATACCCTAACGATTAAACGGTTTTTTTTTATTTATTTCTTTCTCTTTATTGTAAAGAATATGAGTTATATAACAATATTTTAGTATAAACGATACATGGTATTTTTTCCATATGTTTGAGATATGTTTGAGATATTGAAATAAAATGAATCTTGAATCTTGAATCTTAGATGGACCCCCAGACAAGTGGAACAAACGCTTCTTGTTTTCAGGTATTATAATCGACCCATTATCACCACAATGTGGTGTTTAAGCTGTCATACTGTAATTGTCAGACATAATTGACATCTCTGACATTTAGAGTACACTTTTTACCTTATAAGTGCATAGATCTACGTCACATATGACCATGCGCAACAGGTTGACATTGGTAGTGCACCATCATCCAAATATTAGGGTATCCCTATGTCATAAATTTCTAACCTCGTTAATTCCGGTGGTAATTACGTTGATTATGATGTTAATTATGCTAATTATGTCCGTAGTTTTAATCTCTATTCTCGTTAACTCCGGCTTTAAGTACATTGATTATAGTGCTAGTAATGCTAATGGCGTTGTTGTGTTAATAATAGTTAACGGGCGTTGATTACTGCGACAACATCGATTATCCACATTAGCCGCCTTAGCCACTTCCTCAAAACTGTCCCAGAACATTTACTTTACATTCTAATGCTACAATTTTTACCACAAATATTCTGCAATTCCGAACTCGTCAATTGTTGGCATCAGTTGGTTTAAACATATTTTATTCAACTGAAGTACATTGCTTTTGTTCAAAACATATATTTAACGATCGCGAAAATGGTCTAAGCACTATATTAATCCCCTTCGTGGGAAAAGAAAAGTATGGACATGACAGCATGAGATGCACGTTGAGTCGGGAACATACTGTAGAAGATAACACCCAGACAACACAGACAGTGGGGCTGCAATAGTAATATCTTTTTACCCATAAACCCGTAACAGTGACTGCTCTGGAGCTAAACTGACCAGGTATACATTTTCCACGGTCCTTTTATTAACTGTTTATTTATATTGAATAATATGCAAAATTCAGAGTAAAGTGCAATCATTTTTAAGGAGAACGAATCTACTGCATGTCCATATGGTATCACACCCGAACATCACGCTTAAAGGGCAATTGTTTCCATGGCTACGATGGTATTACGTCTGAACATTTAAAATACCGTATGGTAAAGCTATGACTTTTCATAAAGTTATATCAGATTTGTGTCCAGTCATGCTGTCTTACTATGTTATTCCTCTTAACGTTTATATAACTCCAATTCCTAAACCTGATTGTTTAAGTCTTTATGATACCGGGAATTATCGCCCGATTACTTTAAGTACAGATTTTGCCAAACTTGTGGAACTTGCAGTGTGTATCCCCGACCTTACCATTGGATCACAGTTTTGTTTTCGTGACAAACGTGGCACAGCTTTTGGGTGTGACCTATTACATGATATTATTATTCATTACAAGAATACGTACACAGATCTATTTATATGTAGTCTTGCTGCAGAACAATGTTTTGACAAAATTTGACACAGTGGCCTCTTTTGTAAATTGTATGGTGTTCTCTACATGTCTCAGTGGCGTTACTTGTATAAATGGTACAGTGGTCTGAAAGCATGTGTGCAGTGGAAATCCGAGAACAGTGAACCCTTCCGTGTCACCTGCGGCACTCTACAAAGGGAGTATATCATCTCCAAAACCATTCAAGAGGATTTCCAATAACGACAGCCGCCATTAACCTATATATTAGGGCTGGTTGCGAAACCGTCTCAAATGCTTCACTAATGTATTACAAAGTTATGCAGACTTCTCTCTGATGATCAATAGCCTTATACAGTTCATGATACGGTAAAAGTAGTTGTTTAACAGTTGAGTTTCCAGGTGTGAAGCCAGATTGATGCGCAGAAATAACTGAGTTGTTCCGGAAGAAATTAAATACATACTTGAACACTGTTTTTTCAAACACTTTTCCTACACAGTTAACAAGTGACACTGGTCTATAATTATAAGATTTCCAGGTCCTTTCTTATGGAGTGGAGATACATTTGCTTTTCCCAGGAGGAAGGAAATTGTTTCACCTTAAGAACTCTAAATACACGCGGCTCGCTTTGAAAAAAAAAAAAAATCAAGAGCTCTTTAAAGTAACACTTTCCGATGGACAGACAGCTAAAGGAAATTTTTGGGTTAATATAATCGTGAATTATAGATGTTTGCAAAGATCAATCATTTTCCTTGAATAATTGCTAAATAAGCACAGTAATAATGAAATGGTGGAGTTTTATGCTGTTCCCGCCTACTTCTTCTATGAAACAACTCATAAAACAGTAAAACTGTGGTTTTGTTTGATTCCTAACGATGTCATCCCCAAAAGGTTGCTATATTTTGGATATCTTGTTTATTTAGGAAATGTAGTTTTATAAGGTTAAAAAATCCGACTTTACAGTGTTTTACTTTGACAAGGACGATTTTGTTCTCAGCCTTCCACCAGTCATGCCACTGTATACCTATCAAGTCTTATTTCATTTAAAGCAATGAATTGGCAAGCTAAATTATTGATAAAAAAAACTGTTAAATTAAAATCCCCACAGCAAAATCCTCGAACTTTAAATTGCATCTAAAAATGTTTTTTGTTTACTTGAATACAAACAGAAATGTAATGTAATGTAAGGAATGGCGACTTAAGCAATTAAAGCTAGATTGAGTAAGCCTAATCAAGCACTCTGAACGATAAGGTAAATAGAATCCTCTACAATCATTTTCAGGTGAAACGTAATTTACGTGTCGACTGTAAAATTTAAAAGACAGATTATATTGGGTCTTCACATTATGCTGACAATTCGACATTTGCGCATGTTTTGATGCTAATGGAAGGTTATTGGATTAACATTTTAAATTCAGTTTATGCTTTTGGTGTGGGTGGCAGACTAACTGGATTTGGAGGCATTAGAAAAGTTGAATTTACTGACTTCATCTATTCTACATGTTTTTAAATTAAATGCTAATGACTTTCATACTTTTCTGACATACCTTACTGTCGATTTGCTCAATATCAAAACATTACTAAACTTTGACAATTTTTATTTAAAGGTCACAAACCTTACCCTTCGTGATGAAACAAAAATTCAGGGTTGGCAGCCAAAGAGAACTTTATGATTTTTAAACATTCAAAGTGGGGAGTAGGAGTGTCACCATCGGTTTTTAAACACATTGGTGCTGGATGTCCATTGTTGGAGTACTTGTTAGGATTTCTTTGAGTTTGTACAGGTGGTGAAGCTGGAAGTGTTTATTTTACAATTACTGGGACTGACTACAATGCCCCAGTTTGTTTCTACTTCAGTTACACTCTCACTGATGGTTAAAATTAGGTTAGCCTTTAAGTTATCCAGCTAGAAAGGACACATACTCGTTCAGAGCTAAGTCAAAATGCCCTTATCTCAACTTGAACTATATAGATTTAATTACTATTTTAGTTAGGTATATTCTATTCATAATGAAGCTCTGCATTTATAAGCAGAACTTCACGTACTTAACTAGTTCATCATTCGCCATGTTTATATTTATTCATTATTATGCAGGTTATCTAGTATTTTGCTTAGACTAACAGCCGTTACTCAGAGAGACTTGTGCAGGCACAGGCTCCGAAACATGAAACATGACCACCATAGAAGCCCACCCGACCTCCCCGTTTTCGCTCCACGGTTAACATCCACCGACCCACATCAATCACCTTGGTGTCCTGGGATTGCTATTTCGAAAAATTTAATTTCATCATTTTTGCATTGATGCGCTCCAACTGATGGGATCGACAGGCATTCGCTATTGAACAAGTTTGTGCTCCATGGTATAAATGCCCCTTGGCCCCTGCAGGCTAAATAAGGGCATACAGTACGGGAGCCAGGGACCCATTTTTAGGGTGGATGTGGCCACATCTGGGGAATCGGTGAATTTTGTACCAAATTAAGATTACATTCCAGGCTTTCATTTTTAGCAGTTACACTCTTTAAATGTGTAGCTTCATGTCTTCCCAGCTTGCAGAAATAAAGTATGGATGTCAAATATTCCAGAGAACAATAAATATTGTGATTTCGAGCCTACAAACATATTCCTTTATGTTTATGTCGCTTTTTTCTTATTCAGAATCTGTCATGATCACCACATTTATGCATATTGTAAATTTGGCGCTTTTATTCACTATGCAGTATAAAACATTCGATCATAACAATTATGGCCGTTTCATTAGTGAAATACTACCCTACTCCCCTGTATACTAATTCTTCAACATTTATGCAACTTTTAGAGTTTGCCTTTAATGAAACATTGCTGAATGGTAAAAATAATGTAAAACGTAAGTTTTAAAAACAGAAGATTATCGAGTATAAATTTATACATTACAAAACCATCTAAATGGCACGTCACTCGTAAGTATTTTTTCTTTGAAATTGTTTTATGCATACATTGATAATATGTTTCCTCATAAATTAACTATTTGTTTTTCTTTAGTTCCTCATAAATTATGTATCTGTTTTAATGACGACACTACCGACTTTGTAAGACTTCATTACGTGTTAAAAAGGCTGAAGAAAATGCAAAAAAAACGAACAAATTACTAAGATTGAATAGTGAGTTACAATTTGTTCCACAAAGCTAAGATTCAAGCATGTAGTAAATCATAGTGCCGTACTAAAATGTTTTCAGAACGTGTGATACCTCTTCCTTCTTCAGCTGATTCAAAAACACATATCTGACACAGGTAAATTCGATTGTTATTTAATGCAAGACCCATGTACAGAGGGTTGTTATGTTGTTCAGTGCTATTTGAAAAGTAAGTTCTGTTATCATTGGATTAGGCCGTTACACAAGACAGAATTGTACACTTGCCCATTGCAATTACGACTAAGTTAACCGCTCTCATTGTGATGTGAAACAACGCACCAAGTGAAACATGCTGACGTAGGGTAATTCTGGAATCATATGAATTTTGTTTAAACCCAAACAAAATTATCGAAGAAAATGCCATTTTATTTTAGTTCATCTTGGTTTGTCATCTGGATCAGGCAGTAGAAAAGTTTGAACCGACAAAACTGGATCATTGTTGGTCCACTGCTTTTACCTTACGAGAGAGACCGGTGGAGGTACTTTCGCTCATAAGTTTCTCAGTTTTTTATTTGTATTTGGATATGTGTGGTTTGGTTTTTTCTGTGACAAATATTTGAGGGAAGGTGATGATCACTCGCGTAATTTTACAGGTTCTGCGACCAAACCTAGCAATAACGGTCACTTTTACCGAGAACATTAAAAAATCCACTCAAAGCTATTTTATTACAGCGTTCAAGATTGGTGATTCAAAAAGGTGGCATGATGTGTGGTTGATCAATTATTTAAATTACAAAACTATACTATGTATATTTAAGGGTAAACTCAATTTAGATTAGATGACATTACAGGATAATTAGCCAGCTTTTGGAATTTGAATGTTATAATCTTACGTTATACACCACCTGAGTCATGAACGCCAAGTATTGGTGCAAATCCATCCCAGTTTCTGTGAAGATTTTATGCACCTGACACAGATAATCAGCAAATGGTTGTCCGTCTATAAGGCAGTATTGTGACTCACAAGTAAGTGTCACGCACCGTCAGTGGGTTATTCTCATTTGCGGTTTTATATATACGTAATTAGATGTTGGGTGTCACAGAAAGGGATTAGACTTTGACACGTAAATATGTTTGTACATTTAGATGTACATAAGAGTATATGGGTATGAGCACCAAAATGGTATTTAAATGTATCTCCCATGCAACATATCTTATATTAAGTCCAGTAGATTAAAGCCAAAAAAGAGCCAAATTATACACAAATAACAAATCAAACTTTTTTAATACACTATGTCTGGATTGTCTCTACAGTAATATACAGAAAGTTTGCTGTTTTGTAATATTGTATTGCACCCTTGCCTGTGAATGTCTTTATATGATAAAGGCTTAAAATGGAAACAAGATCCAAATCAAATTTTGTAAGAATTTGCTTTTATTAATTCTCTATTATTTTAATGAATGGTTACAGAGAGACTTTGGTTTTTTCTTGATTGATTGATTGGTTGATTGATGGATACATTGATTGGTTGATTGATTGATTGATTGATTGATTGATTGATCGATTGATTGATAGATTGATTTACTCATTTCCATTGTTCATAAAAACAACGGACTTCATGGGGGGCGTGGAGGTTAAACAAATGTGACCTAAAACCTGCTTGGCTATCTACGGATCCATATTGCTAGGGGAGACTTCTGAAGGCCCAAAAATGTGAATAACAGCAGATATTGCCTTGGTTTTTTTTCCTATTTATGCAATTTAGTGTATTTCAGCACTTCCGATTCCTCACAAGCCGCATGGTAAAGTCTCTTCAAATTTTGCGTAAAGCTAGCTTCATTCGATCTGTACAAAGTTTTTAACTTCGAGGCGTTGGCGGCTTTTTCGTATTTTCAAGGATTTTTCGAAGATACCAATTGTCGATCAGACTACATGTACATGTTATCATTGTCACTTAAAAGACAAAACAAATTTGACGTATTGGCTGATAACTGCAGATCCTACGCCTGTGGATAGAATTAAACATCGTCAGGGAAGAACCCCCTCCCCCCGCCGCCCCGTTTATTTCGATGTTGGTGATTCCTCCCTGGAAGACCTCGCTTTAAAGCACACAGTAATGGTATCATTATTAACGAAAGTAGGTTGAAGAGAAAGGCCGGTTTTGGAAAAAATACTATGCAGGGTCTGTTCCCCTTCCCAATACAAAGCGATCAATTCGCAGGTTTTCCTTCATGACAAGTTGAAGGCTCAAATATGTAACCATAAGAAAATAATGATTAAAAAAGTTTGTCTATTGATTTTTATTGATGAGCAACATTTAAGAGCAAAAATCAACACTCACAATCTCTTTTCGCCTTCAGTCGTATGCTGATACTGGGAAAAATGCAGAAAGCTGCTGCAAGTCTACTTTACTAAGATGTAAGAGTTAACGACAGTTCCTTGCACATGATAGATTATAACTGCCTTCAGGTGACTATGACCTTATTACCAAGGTTAATATATTATGCAAATGGATTTTAATCATTGATCAATCACTCCACTACACATTCCCACTTATAACTTGTTGAATCCATATATGAGTCCAAATTGGCCAAGGTCAAGGTTATGTTTCCAAACACACTCTCACACACAACTAAAGGTTATGCAAAACTAGCAAGATTTTGTGTGTGTGCCAAATTGAGTAGAGGATTACCACAGACGTATTGCTTTTCTGTTAACCCACCTCATACAAATTGATAATATAGAAGAGGACACCAGAAAAAAAACAAAAACAAAAACAAAAACACTTCGCTGAATAATTTACGTACACTGAAAAAGTTACGTTCACAAGTCTCGAACTGGATGAACATCACCATTAAGCTAATATATATATATATATATATATATATATATATATATATATATATATATATATATATATATATTATTATTGTTGTCATTATTATTTTTTTCCATTGGCGTAGATCGTTCAAAGAGCGCTGTTAAAATAGAAATATTGACAGATAGATAGATAGATAGATAGATAGATAGATAGATAGATAGATAGATAGATAGATAGATAGATAGATAGATAGACATTTGTCCATAAGACAGTATACACAGTGTGTATTATTTTAGGACACCAACTTGCATAGGGATCCAAAGAGACTAGAGGCTAATTATGGACCTTATAGATGCCCCCATACACACACACACACACACACACATACATAAACATATATATATATATATATATATATATATATATATATATATATATATATATATGTGTATATATATATATATATATATATATATATATATATATATATATGTATATATATATGTATATATATAAATATATAAATATATATATATATATATATATGTTTATATATATATATATATATTTGTCTGTATGTGTGTGTGTGTGTGTGTGTGTGTGTGTGTGTGTATCAAGCCACCCATGACAAGTGTCACAATTTTACCGATAACCAGAGAACAGGATAGGAATAAAAAATGTGGTTTGGGGTCAAAGAGTAAGAAATGATGGGCTTGTTTAAATGATGGTGACCTAGTTATTTATCCGTTGTCTAACACAGAGTAACACTAGCGGACATAATTAAGCATATAATTTATTTAAGGAGTTTGTTATAGGCTCTTCTACATCATCCAGTTACTTCAAAGGTCGTCTGCTTCATCCATTTGCTCAAATGACGTTAATTCTCAAATAGTTTGGATAAAAATTCAGGTAGAACTTTACTATGATAGCATGCCAATTATCAACAGCTTTCCACGCTGCAGTCAGAGAGCACAAAGCTAAACGCTAATGGCGCCCAGGACAATGGTTACTCAATCTACAAAAACTAGCTTTTCCCATCATATAAATGTGTATATATATATATATATATATATATATATATATATATATATATATATATATATATATATATATATATATATATATATATATATATATATATATATATATATATATATATATATATATATATATATATATATATATATACATATATGAAATGTTCAGCCTCATTCTGTTTGGTCATATTCGGCTGAGTCCTATGTAAACTGATTGTAGTAATTGTTGCTTGACGAACAAATTGGAGTATTTTTTTAACTTCCATTTGAGTGCTAGCTATCTCAAGTGCGTCTTTTTTTTTTTTTCAAAATCACCCCCCATCTCTCGAACGGGTTCTGGCAAACACAAAATTCGGTATCCCGTGGATGCGCTCTTCGAATGACGCTGGCAACAGTGTGAGCTTTTCCCTGAAAATTTGGGAGGCTGGTGTAAGGAAAAATAAAATATATAAACTTTAGTGCCTAACTTGACAATGCTGTGCATTTTAAGATTACAAAAAAAAAGAACAGTACTGGGCAGTGCAAGTTATCCGGCTTACAGATGTATGAAAGCAAAGCAAGAAAAGATGTATATATTCTCATGTCAGCACTGATATCTCATTACGTAATACCATGGAAACTTAGGTTTCATTTCAATGTCTTTTCATGAGATACTTTAACATGGTGTCCCCACATTTGAATATACTGCCGCGGCACCTATCTAACGCATGTAAAGACCTCGCGTAGCCAAACATCTGCTTATGACTCGTGTTTTTATACGAAAGGTTATTTTATTTTTTTTACCTTATTATATTTGTTGTAAATACAAACACATCATGTGTTGTACATCATAGTTTTTTCCACTGCAAGCAAGAATACTTTAGAAATATGATAGAAATAATGAAAACCGAAATACAAAATATGCATTAAAAATAGTGTCACGGTATTGAACGTTGAGCTTCTTATCTTACTGTATTTCAAAATCTTAAATAACAGTCATCAAAATGAGTGGCTTGTTACTTTGGACTGTATCTCTGAGTCACAATAAGACATCATGAAAATAAGAAAATCTGTGTAGACTTATCAAACTCTTTCGAACATGCGGTCAACACAAAAATACATTTTTATGATCATTTATGCCAGTTTTAGCTTAATATACATGACACGCATTTTGTGCGTCAAATTTGCGTTCACCCTTTGCTTCCCTGACAGAAAACATAAGTTTTACAGCACCTATACCAACAAATATGTTATTAACTGCCTTCTCCCCGCCCCTCTTTTCTACTGGCAGGGCGTGGTGACAGTTGCGCCAACAAGAGGCATCGGATACACTATTCACCAGGGTGGCCGCATCCGTTTACTAGGAATAGATCATATTATGACAAAAGACTGGAGCAGGTTTTGTTTATCCCAAGGTGTCCGAATCTGAAATTGGCGGATAAAGCGGCGGAGAAGCGGGGGTTGTACCAAACTGCCAAGCATGAACAACATGTTCCTTGACATATGAACAACTGTAATAAGTTTTACCTCTTAGACTAAAAAAAAAAAAAAAAAAAAAAACAAGCCAACAGAGAGAGGGACGAAGGATGGGAGGGCGGGATAGGAAAGTATGATGCTGTAATACCATTATATGTGAGCAGAAGATTTCCAACGGCGCACAAAATAACCATAATACACATTAAGCCACCAGCAGTGCTATGATACTAGCAGGCCACCATGTCCTCTGCACGTCACTCGCTAAACAAATAAAATTACACATGCGAAACAATGTTGATTGAAACTGATAATAAAGCCATGCAACTTGGCTATCGTTGTTGCTTTACGTGTGTGTCTCGAAATAAAATACGAGCTGCTGGTATTGCTAGCAGAGTGGTGCAAAACGAGGGTCAACTTTCCATGTGTCCCCCTTCGTTAATTTTTTCCTTTATTTTTTCTTTGTGTTTTTCTTCTTGGTTTCGTTTTTGCTTTCGTTTGCCTTTTGTTTATTTTTTTTTGTTTTTTTTGTTTTTTTTTTCTATTTTGTTTTTTCGTTTTTTTCGTCTTTTTCTGTAGTTTTTGTTTTTTGTTTGTTTTTTCTTTTTGTTTTGATTTCTTATTTGGTTAACTAGAACTGTAATTAAATGTTCTTAATTGCACATCGAGAGATCATTCAACATGTTCCTAAGGTACTTGTCAATAACCATCATAAGCGATCTATAAGATAAATGGTGTTTAGAAAGGTTACAACGTGGGTACATTTATTAAATCACGATTGTCACTTTCTGCTTGCTTTCTCAAAAAAAAAAAAAAAAAACGAATATCGCCACAATTTCCACTCGCTACTCTGAGCCAAACCACATTTTTCAGTCTTTGGCATAATTCATTGTCTACATTTCATGAACAATTTCCACACCTTAGGACCCGTGAAGAACGGATGTGACATGTGCGTGTCTTGTAACATTTTCGTTGAAATATTTTCAATTAGTCTATTAAAAACATGTCTCAATCGATGTTATTATATAGTTTGCCAAGAAATATGATTAAAGATATATAAGCCGATTACATGAAGTATGCTCACGTCATTCATCGATGGAAATGTTTACTGAATTATTTGTAAGACCTGCTCTGACTATTTTCAGAAAGGAATTAGCTCACGAGATGGAAGAAGAAGATTGACTGGACAGAAAAAAGGGGAATGAGTTTTATGGTCGTGATAAGGTTCATGCTGAATCTAAATTGACGATGGGTTTTCATTATCGATGTAGACGGAGCGAAGGTAACTCCGTCCATGTGGATACTAGCATTTATCTGTCGTGCGTTTTACTTACATTCCAATTGCTGTTGGCACGACACACAGGTAAGACATTCGGTATTCGTATATTTCCCTCAACCAAGTTTGGGAAAAACTGTTTTCATCTCGTCAAATTGTCCATGACTAAAATGAGCGCATTGTTAACTTGATTTTAATTTACATTAACCTCACTCTCGAGAGTAGGAGACCCATGCGTATGCAAGATAAGTTGTTGTTCAGACTCTTGGCGGCGATGTTAAAGCTAGATCTAACCTTCTTAGTAAGCACGCTGTCTTTTTCTGACCCTTCAGTCTTGCATGCCACACCTTTAATGTACAGCGGAATCTGCCACTACAAACGTAACTGTGTGTTCCAAAGTAGTCTGTTAATTATTTGTTTGGCTTAATAGAGTGCCCCCCCCTCCCCCCCCCCCCAAAAAAAAATCCCTAAGTACGTTTTCGTTCTACCCTAAAGAACACAAACTAGACTAAAGGTATGCCCATACGTTTCACTAATTACAACTTCCAAATCAGCCAACAAGCATATGAACAGCTTCTGTGGAGATATTTACTCTATTATCACTACAAATGAACCAAAAAGTACTTCAACAATTGCAACGCTTTTTTTTTTTTTTTTTTTTTGGCTTGTCGGATTCTAAATAATTCGCCTTCAAAACCAACTATTATGTTTGTCATATAAGAAACAGTGCGACTCAAATGCATATTTCAGGCTTCTTCTTCTTTCAGACACAACGAATGTTGCCAACTGGAAACCTACTTATACAAGTAGTGTTTATGTCGACAGAGGCCAGCCCGTTAAAGGAAGTCTGGCTGTTGATGGAGATACAACCCCACTCATTATTAATTTTATAATGAAGTGCTTCCACTCAAGGCGAGAGAGAGAGAGAGAGATCTGTGGTGTGCAGTATATCTACAGGTCACTCACTACGTGAAGAAAATACAAGTGATTAATGGCAAAGACTGTTGTCGTAAGTCTTTGGCCGTTTCTGTCTGTGTGTATACATTTCCAGGACGTGTTATGGTTGTACAAATATTTCATATATATATTAAGTTTTGCTACGTGCCTGCAAAAATGTTTTTTTTTTTTCTTTACTACGGATCATGATTTTTATCATAACGCCCACAATAATTTGATAACATAGCTCGGTGGTCTGAAAATGATGTTTAACAGCATGAACATCATTTGTAAATAATGTGCTCTAGAAATCCTTCAGGGGTCCAAAGCCATTCGCAAAGGAGTTCGTTTGTGCTCCGTGGTACAAATGCCTGTCAACCCTTGCAGTTCATAAAATGCATAGACACAACATAAATGAAGTCCGTTGCTATTTTATATTTTGCCCCCATGTTAGACACTAAGACTCCGAAATTGTGACGTTTGCTTATTTTTCTTTTCTCTGG
>OZ026623.1:12185910-12195910 GCA_964020975.1 Hermodice carunculata | reverse complement strand
CACCACTATTTCAACCACTGCTACTGCTAATAATGATAATGACAAGACAGAAAGAAATCTGTATATAAAAATGTAGAAATTACGTCAATTATGTCTCCAATATTCAATTCAATCCTTTAATCTTTGGAGCGCGTTACTGACAATATAGGTGTTGATAAATACGTCTTCCAGCTTTTGTGATTACCTGATCTTGTTAACTTGTGAAAGTAATGATTAAGTGGTTTCAGTGGAAACCCCAACATTAGAACTACCTATACCCCCCCCCCAAAAAAAAAAAAAAAAAAAAACTACCCTAGCGCTAACCCGGTAATAGGTGTAAAGAGCCATTCAATCAGGGTGTGACATAGGCGTACATAAGTTCTTGGCGATAGGTGAGAATGTATTAGGCTAGACCCAAAGGAACTTCCATTGAAAAAGTAACGCTTAAATAGGGTAACGAAGCTCGAGCAAAACCACACTCACAACCGACTCCGGGTGTCCCGACAGGCGCCTCTGTAAACCCCCTCTTGCCCTTGATCGAACCTGCATATATACATACATACATACATACATACATACATACATACATACATACATACATACATACATACATACATACATACATACATACATACATACATACATACACACACTACATACACACACATACATACACACTCATACATACATACATACATACATACATACATACATACATACATACATACAAACATACATACATACATACAAACATATATACATGCACACAAACATAAATACACACATATATACTAAATACTACTTGCATATACACTTACATTCATATATACGTGTACACACATAAAAGAGTATGTGAAATGACTTCAGTTTCGTTAAATGAAATTTGGCAGAAATGGTGCTGAATATAATTTCATCGGTTGATACAATGTGCCTTTATGTGGCAACTTCCATTGAGCTCGTCGCTGAAACACTGGAAAATTCTTAATTGTTAATTAGGTATAAACACCACAAAGGATGATACAAAAACACTCTACTATCACTGCAGTTACATTGCTAAATCATTTTTCCATGCCAAAAATCTGTAGAGTGCACATTAAAAGGTAAGAAACAAATATTGCTCAGTCAATCGTATTTTTGACAGAATTTTTACGACTGGTTCCATATGATAATAACGCAATAATTCAAAATCCGATGGAAGCCATGCCATTAGCGTAGTGTTTCTTTGGAGGGGGAGGGGGGCATTTAGGTTAAAAATTGTTATTCGGAAAATGTCAATACGGTTACTTATTGTCAATGGTTAACCTGTTTTTAGCGTCAACACTCACCCGTTTTTCGAAATCTGAACGGCAACATACGCCCGTTTTTCGAAATCTGAACGGTATCATTTGAAATAAATCACATTGTTGTCTTATCAATACTTTGATGAACCAATGAAATTTACCAGTTATTTAATTGAAACTGTTGTCGTTTCTTTCATTCACTTTTCTAGATTTTCTTATATGCAGGTTGCCAGTGCTCAAGCAAGAAAACTTTGAGGTTGATTTCAATTAAAGTTTGAAGCATTCAACTGCAATATTGGTGAGGGGGGATTCTAATTGCCCTAAGTCCGGTGACACTGTGTATGATTCCATCGACAGGTGGAAACAAATTATGTATACCTGTGCCATTCATATTTCTGCTACACCAGGTTAGGTTGACTTCAACTTCCTTTTGGGTGTCACAAGTGTTTGTAGTTTACCAAGTTTCATACTTATTTTCTGTCGTTGCATGTTGTACCGAACCAGTAAAGCTTGAGAAGCTTCTTGTGACTTTTCTGCCGAAGTTTTAAGTTGAACTATTGCAGCCTTTCTTGGAAGGAGCGCACTTTGCGGTTGCCTAGGTCAGACATGTACTCGCATTCATGTTTCTTTCGTTATTTGGTACGTTTGCTACAAGAAAAGCGGTTTAAAGTGTCACTGACACCCTTCAGCTGATGCAAGAAGGGGTGCATTTTTTGTGTGTCAAGGTTAGGGAGAGTGCCCACACCTTCTGCTCATAGGTTTTAGAACATGAAGGGCTTTTTTTTTCTTCCCATCAAACCAAATTTGAGGACATTTCAGTCAATAGTTCGAATCCGGTCATCTCGCTTCTCGCCCATTGGTTAACTATAATTGTTATCGCTATGTTAGAAAACTTTATCACATGGGTCAATATGCAAGAAAATAAATGTAAAACGCATCTGATTAGAACATACACCCGCAGATATACACCTAAAGGTGGAAGATATGAAGTCAGCACCTTTCAATAACATGCATTCAGTTTTAAATATTTTTGATATATAATCTCCATGCTCCCCCAAAATTCAGATGTGTGAACATAAAATTCACATGAGATAATTGAGCTCAAAACGTGTGTTTACACTGAAGACTTTCAGCAGGGCGGACCACATGGTTTTTTTTTTTGCATAGGTATGATAATGAACCATACCATTTCTTGCACAGTCATTAGTCCTGACTCCTGGAAACCAGAATGGATAAGTTCAAACTGATCACTACCATTGCTTTTACTACTTTAAAGTTTTCTATTGACATACAAACCAATTAGTACAATCCACTATTTGGGTCTCAAATATGGATATGAAAAATTACATGTGAATCCACACCCAACGAATCCAAGTGTGGTTAAGTTTGATATTCCCACGTTAAAAAAGAACTTGAGTTTTAAGCCACAAAAAATACTTTGTTTAATGACAACATCACAGAGGCAGAGCAACAAGTTTATTTCACATAATTATAAAAACAGAGGAGACAGGAAGTGAGTATGCGTGAGTATTTACAGTCATAAATGCATAAGCATTGGCAACCTTTTTCTCTCAACGCGAATTTCTCGGAAATATTGTTTTTCATAGTTCGTCTCACAAAATAAAGAATTGCCATATCACATTCAAAGCACCACAAATAAAAAATAATATATCCAGGGGTGGTTCCAAGGATTTTTTCCTGAAAACCTCTTCCATGACTTTTGTACATGTGGATACAACTCTATGGGTGTGTAATAATCAGTCAATCATCAATCTTGATGGTTTGGGGTAGAACATCTGATCGAATGTGCATTGTAGTTGATAGTGAGAATGAATGCATCGCACAAGCTGCCTCCTTTTTGGTCCAAAAGATAGAAGCAGAATGCCAGAAACCCGGTGCAAATACTAACACAGCTACTCACAGTTGCCCGGCACTTCGGGAGGTGAACGTAGGGCGGTATCATGCCAGTTAAAAACTCACAATACCACAGCAATACATGCATACGTTTCTTTCTACCTTTTTCTCTTTGACAGGCATGCAGGGGTCACTAAATACACTAGCAATTGGAAATATGGCTTTTCTACAGCATGTTACAAGTGCAAATTCACATCCAGAGCTCTGTAGTTTAACTATCAAATATGCAGAAGAAACTGGTCAATTACCTACAGGAAAAGGACAAAATCTCATAAACCATTTAAACATAAAAACATACACGAAAAATTATTCAATATGTGATATGAGTTGAAACTGTAAAAAGTGCTAGCTCAACACTTAACATCACCAACTGTGCACAGATGACCCATTTCCATAAATGACCTATAGCGCTTCCAAGAGGGCATGGTCATCACATGAATGAACTCAAACCTATTCACTATCTTTGTCCAGGGCTGGACGGCATGCATATGTTAATGAGTTTTGTAAGTACATTGGTTTACTGATTGCTGAAAATAGTTTCGAGGACTTATTCCAGTCTATATCTGCTGAAGTGGCCAAACAGTTTCCTGGCAAAACGTACCACCAAGACGAGATTGCAGTATACATTGTTGTAGAGGAGCTTTTAGGGCGAATATTTGCCGACCAAACCAAGAACGCTCTAGGTGAGTTTAAACAATAACTTGATGCCAAAACCTACTGTAAGACAACCAAGCTATGGGCACACTGTCTTGTTCAACCAGTCTTCACCATTTGGCATTTGTATGTACAGAAAGGAAAGGGACTCTTATGCCTTATCGGGCCACATACACTTATGTTGGCCAGTGCACTGCAATGCTCAACACGAGCTAAAACAGATTATTTCCCCTTGTTGGCATTCCAAATGCAAGACTGTAGATTGTCTCAGCTAAGATTGATAGCAGGAGAACAACTGTGTATGTCCTCCATTCGCAATAATAGGTTGGGTTCTGTTACTAAGACAACAGAAATGCATCGCCAGTGACAAACCCAGCATGGTCAGGCATGCGGTCGTGTCTATAGTTACTGTAAATGGTAATTTGCTTGCGCCTGGTATTGAAACAACACCCATCAAGTATTCAGGATGTGCAAGTAACAGCAGCAAAGACAGAAAAAAATGCAGAATTTCAGGTAGAAATTGCGATTTGGCGGGTATTTGGCATCAAAGGGGTATAAGTTAAAGTTGGTCTTCCAAAGCTTCAGCTCAATCTGCATTACGTATTTCTCCGAATACTGTGAGAACTTACAAAACATATATTCACAAATTTTGTTAGTTTTGTTCGATAAATGTTATTGTGTTTCCACCTAACTGAGTTAAAACATTAAACAGATTTGTGTTTTATACATCTATAATTCAAGAAATATTTAAATGTAGGAAAAATTACTTTAATCACCACTTATTGAACAATTTTATTTGACACTTTCACAAAGTGCATTCCCATACACTTTCAGCACATATCCTTTGGATCAAAAAGAATACTTCAACTGTTTAAATGTAGTGAGCTAAATTTGATGTTTAATATGAAATTGGATGCACAACTGTTATTTTACGCGTGCAATAAGTGAAAACAGACCTGTTTACAACAAGTTAGTCTGTACAAATAAAATACATGTAACTGATACTACATACATTTGAAAACATTATGCGTATATATACCTAAATGTAGATAGTAAAATTAAACTGGCATTTAAACGTCCACAGTTGCGTTGAGAATCCAACATCTTCTTCATGTTAGAAATAATAATCTCTATTAAGGTAAAAGAGAAAATTTAGCTTCCTGAGAAAATATGAATACATTATGAGACTAATGTACACTTTTGTATCATACATACACGTATACATACTTTACGTTTAAACAAATAAAATAAATAACTGCAGCTTTTCTGTGTTGAAAGTGGAACACTATTCTCAAATTTCGTATGACAGTTGTAATATAATGACCATATTTATTTTAAATATGCATCAGAATTAATAATATGTTTACAGATAAAGTTCTTGTGTTAGTAGATTTTTTTAGGTGTCAAAAGGAAAACATGGGCAGCGATTTGTGAGAGAACAAACAGAAACAAATGGGAATCGTGGCTAGAAGATGGGTGGATGAATCAACTGGAAAACCGTGATATTTCTAGGCAACGAAAATACTAAAAAAATAAACTTGCAGACAAAAATGCCCGTTATGCAGACTTATGTGCGCTCAGTTCTCTGATCAAGAATTTCGTTACATGCTTTGAGGTTCAATTTGAGATTAATGTATTCTATGGTATCTTGATTAGTGGATTTTAGGTGTTTATAAAGGGTATTGCGGAATTTAATTGAACTAAGTACAACGTTTGTGCTCATGTTTGTTAAAATTGACAGTTTTAATGGGCAGATGTGTCGTCTTAGCACTACATATGATATTTTTTTGATATATCATAATTGAAATCTGGGTTTTGATTTAGGTGAAGGTTAAGTTTTCACCATGATATCGGTGTTGCTTAGTTCCTGGATTAAATTTGTTACTGATAGTTCTGTTTTGTTGTGAATATTAATAATTTTTGGTGGACCATGAAGTTCTAATTTTTGGTCTAAACATGTGACATATGGTAGATGGTCGAATAGGTTAGTAAGAAACTATGCCATATATAGACGTTTTCTTACAGTGGGAGAGATTACACAAAATGTTATCAACCATATTTGCTCTCTCTCTCTCTCTCTCTCTCTCTCTCTCTCTCTCTCTCTCTCTCTCTCTCTCTCTCTCTCTCTCCCTCTCTCTCTCTCTCTCTCTCTCTCTCTCTCTCTCTCTCTCTCATTCTCTGAAAATCTCGTAGGTGAAGTTAATTTTGGCAAAAATCTGTTGCTTACTGTAATGTCTGGGTATTCAGAATATGCTTCTCTAGTGTGAATATTTAATGAATCCATATTAAAGTCGCCTAAAATCATTTTATCGGAATGCTCATGTAATAGAGTGCCAAGAATCGGAGCCACGTCGTAAATAAATTGTTGAATATTATCATTTCTATCATGCGGTGGTCTACAAATGTTACATAAGGTAGATTTTTGTTTAAGTTCTTATCCAAAAAAGTCGATAAATTGACCTTCCCAGTTTGTAGTTGGGGAATGCAACTCTCGGGCATTGTACTAAAAGTCCCTATGTATATATTATTAGACCGCCATGTGAACTACATGTAGCTTTCAGTGGAATAGATGTGTAATGTGCAAGTTCAAGCATAGATATATCAGGGTTATCGCCTTCCATTCATATTTGCTGAAGAAAAAATGCGCTAGATACAACAGTAGGTATAGCTAACACATCAATTAGACTTTTTAGTTTGTCAAACTTGGGATTGAGACATTACATATTAATATCTAGTATAGAGAAATGTTCAGTAAATGATTTAAGATAATCTGCCACATTTGTGGGGTCAACATATGGGGATTTGGATACTATTGAAAAGTCATTACCAAGATCTTCATGGTTTTGTAACAATTCGTTCAGATTGTTCCTACTCACGCCACTAAAGTTTTTTAGAATGTCACTGACTGAAGAACTTACGACCGTAACATAGCAGGTACCTCAATATGTCGATTATACAAAGCAAGATACTCATATGATTGTATACAGAGGAGATGTACGGTTCGAGTTCAGAAACACCAAAAAGTAACAGAAATCAATAGCTAAAGTTGTCAAAATAAAACTGTGAACAATCAGAATTGTGTAAAAGTACAAACAAAAAAGTGCAGTATATACAAAGGTACACATTTCACACTGGGTTGTTGCCCCCCCCCCCCCAAAAAAACTATATATATATATATATCTATATATATATATATATATATAGAGAGAGAGAGAGAGAGAGAGAGAGAGAGAGAGAGAGAGAGACCATTAATGCACGGAAAGTTTGGTCACCAAAACAATCTGCATGTCTGGAATATTTCACATAATTGTATACAACACGTGTGAACCCATTAGTAGAGACGTCAATATATTAAGCAAAGAGTGTCATTGAAGTGATTAAATTTTGTATCGAGCAATAGTAAATTGTCTGCGATTCATATGCCGGACTCGTATCAAACAAAGGATCATCAATATTTTCAACAATAGTTGAACCCAGGGAGCTGCATGCACCCGGGGTAAAAGATAAACGTTGTCATGTATCCCACATTTGTACTGAGCATGAGGTAGCCCTTTAGCAATACGTCAATATATTGTACAAAGAGTGTCATCGGACAAAGTAGATTTCACATCGAGCAATAGTAAATTGACTGCGCTTTAAATCCCAGAGTCATATTAACCAAAGATCATTAATGTACAAGAGAACAATAGTTGAGCCCAAGGAGCTGCTTGCTCCGTGGGTAAAAGAATAATGTTTTGGGGCTTATTCTCACATATTTATAGTTACGATTTACTTTTGGTGAAAATATTTGTGGACCATTTGGTACTGAGGTAACCTGCTTAATAGACCACCGCGTCCCACTGGGCTCAGTCAGACACGCGGAACAACGGCCCACCCCGCAGGCAAGCAACTAGCATACACGTGAATGGCTTTCTATGAACATTAGCAAGTATAATAGACAAAAGAACAACGAGATATTAAACCATTGAGCATATTATATGTAATGGCGGTATATGCAATACGTATAATATCTAAAACAGGTTCAAGTGCAGTACTGAAGGATAAAGGGCACTCCAAGGGACATTTATCAAATCTTAAAGGAAAGCAACGGGTTTTTTTTTTATTTAATTTTATTTTAATTTTTTGTCTACTCCTGAAACATGGGGTAGGATGAAATCATAGTTATTTGACGTTAACGCCGCACCATATAGTAAACCGGTCGTTACGTACAAAAGTGATGTCGTATTTGGGCTGACTAATAAGGCAACACGGTAAGCATCCATAACATGTGCACACAGTGATACCTGTAAGTGCTATGTTACAACAAAGACCCTACAATTGTAGGCTCCTTGACAACAATTAATGTACGTCCCTATCACATCAAGTGGATATGTCTCACACACACATAATAACACATAAATGAATGAAATAATTGGAGATGGGTCATATAATGTTAAAATACCTATGTCATTCATAAAAAGAAATGGTAGATATTAAAAACTATATTTACGAGTAGTTTATAATTACACTAATCAATCACGCTTAGAGGCACGAAGGCGAATTTATACACAATAATATAGGGCATGTGGCATCAATTAAATGTAAATTACAAAATATATTCTTACTTGTGGAACTTTAAGAGATATAAACATGGTAGGAACCAGTGCATAGAGGCTGTTATCCCTGAAAGTAATACCATAAGAACCTGTTTGGGCGATATAACACAATCCGTATAGTATCAACATTGGAAGATATGTAATATCTGGCTCATCAGTGACCACTGTAACATATAGCATCGTGCTCTATTTGGAAGTTTATAAATATTCAAGGTAAATTTAAGGCAAGACAAGAACTCGACATGTGTGGTTACACCTATTGCCCATTTTGCAATTAACAATTTGATTTTTATTACAACAAAGAGGAAATACAGAACAGAATCTTTGGAAAATATCGTCACAAATGTCAGGGATACCATACATAATAACAAACATTTTGCTCATATTTTAGTGTTTTTTTTTCCATGAGGACACATAAGCAAATATATGGCTTTGCCTTTCAAAGGTCCAATGCAAGTGTTTTCACAATCTGGAGAACTGAAAACAAATGAAATTTATAGTTTGCCTGGTCAAATCTTAACTTAGAAGTCGATAATTCATTTTTAGAGTGGTGAGTTATGTATGAGCTCTAACTGTGCTGCCGAACAATGGAGCAGGCTTCGCCACATAGACACATATACAAATATTCAAGACATACATAATTTTGCCTTTTTAAGTCCTGTGTGTCTTCAGGTGAAGTTTGATATATTTTATTTGACTGTATAGTATAAGAAATTATCTAGGGAAAACAATCTAAACCAGCAATATGGATACCAGGAACAAAATTAACACCAATGCCATAATATATACATCATAATATTAAAGGCTATCGAGGAATGCATTTGAATTGAATTGTGCAGCTATAAGGAAGTATTCAATGAAGGGTATCTAGCTGTTGATGCTTTGGCAAGTCTGGAATTTCTTTACTGTCATTGTTGGGTATGAAATTAATGAATATGGATCATGTTTTCTGTACTATTTGGTGCTGTAGAACACGGAGGATCATGGCTAGCAGTCGTCCAAATGACAAGATGGTTTCACCAGATGAATTGTTAGCTGTAGTAGTTGCTGAAGCATGGTGCAATGCCGGTACTGGACCCTGTAAGGAAAAATAACATCTTACACTTAGGCACCAGAGATATGCAACACAAAAAAACTGAGGGGAAGATTGTAGTGTGCACATGGGGACTTTGGCCAACTTTGCACTTGATGACCCTAGAATCCGAGCTTGCTGCTCCCTCAGCCGTTTCTGCAATGATTAAAGCTCAGAACATCGCCTTGATTGTGGGAGAGGGGATGGTTCACCTAAAAAATTGAACATTGACCAACTAAAGTCCATGTCAGAGACGATATTGGTTGAGGATAATGTAGTGATGCCATTCAATGCATGCATGGCTGAACAGATTCAATCGCCAGGCAGGATATTGGATCATTTACACTTCAGTGCTCAGGGCTAACCCTGGAACCTCCTGCCACGGCCCAACAAAATGCCAAGAGCTCATGATGTGGCTGAGCAAGTTTGGACCCTTTGAGTACCCCGAGATAGTTTTCGATCAGGTGTGTGCTGACAAAAAAACCCAGCACAAAAGGGACTTTTGT
>OZ026623.1:12145710-12185710 GCA_964020975.1 Hermodice carunculata | reverse complement strand
TTGTCGTTTGAAAAAAAAAAAATAAAAAACAAAACACAAAAAAAACAAAAAACAAAAAACAAAACAAAAACAAAAAACAAAATAAAAAAACAACAAAAAAAAAAAAAAAAAAAAAAAAAAAAAAAAAAAAACAACAAAAAAAAAAGTATTGATTTTGCTGACGAATATAATGTTATTTCAGAATAAAACAAAGTGGATGTCAAATACGGAGTACAGGGTACGTCAAAATATTTACCTGTATGGTGAACCCATTGAGCAAGTGAGTTCATCCATTCGCCTTGGAAATCTTACTGGTCATAACTCCACCAATGAATCACTAGAGAGGAGTACCGAGAACCTTAACACATGGGTTAATTAGTTGATGACTCAGTTTGGGAAACCATTCGCCTCGACATATACATTGTTCCGCCCATTTTCATGTCTTTTTATGGCTCTCAATAACGGGATTATTCTTCAAAAGGCGGTGAAAAAAAATTATGTAGCATGGCGGAAGACTGAACGAATTATTTTGAAACTGCCTAAACAGACACATTGTAATCTACTCCTTTTAATATCCGGAGACCTACCAATTGAGATTCAAATGCATATGCGTTTCATAAAACATGCTCATAAAATCATTCATAATGGAATGCTTTAGTTGAAATTTGTTGGCAATTATTACTTGAAGACACTCGTTCTCCTACTGATAAATCCTTGAATTACATTTTCTATAAATATAATATTACAAAAGATGCACTAGTCGAGTGTTTTCACCTCTCCAGAGAGAATCCCCTGTGTTTTCCGGGTGGGAACACTTTGGTAGCCAATGCCCTTCCTGCGTGACATCAGAGACATGCAGCTGACGGGCTTTCCGGACCTTTAAGAGATCAATCTTGCTAGGTTGAAGTTACATGTACCAGTTAACTCCCTACATTCCGCACTTTCATTGATTTATCTTTCCGAATTCGCCATTGGAGATACTGGAATTTACTGTGAAGTGATGTATTGAAGATTTACATTGAGTAAGAGGCAATATATATATATATATATATATATATATATATATATATATATATATATAACACAAATGCATGGTGAGTCCATTATTATTAAGCTCACACAAAATATATGTACATGTATGGCTGCAAAATACATGGATATTTGCGGGAGACAGGTATAAACCCCTGGCTGGGCAGTCTGATATATTCGTCAACAGTGGGATACCTAATGTATTATAATATTCTTGCGCTTGATCCAAAACAAAACTTCTAAAGGTTGTGACACTTTCCTTTTTTTTTTTTTTCTTTTCTTTTCGTTTCGTTTCGTATCGTATCGTTTCTTATCCTATCTTTTTTTGTTTTTTTCTTATGAAGGTGATTTTCACCAATGATACATTTCAAGCCCTTCCGTTGTCTTCCTACCGAATTATTGACAATATCATTACACATGCGCATATTGAAAAAAAAAAAATAAAATAAAAAATAACAATAAAAAACAACGACGTTTAGTCATATTTATTTTATATTTCGTGAAGTTAGCACCACAGTTCATATTTATGTTATACCTACCTACCTGTATGCATACATACATACATACATATATACATACATACAGACAAACTCACATACATACATAAATACATACATACATGCGTACATACATACATACATACATACATACATACATACATACATACATACCCACGTAGTACATGCATACATAAATATATACGGACACACATACATACATGCTCATCAAAAATTACTTCAAAGTGACTTTCTCACTACGCAGCTGTCTGTAACACATATACGCACACGCATATATATATATATATATATATATATATATATATATATATATACATATTAGAGTCTGACCGAACCCGAACAACCGAACCCGAGCTTACCGTGTTTCAGGATTGAAGGCTGGCTCGGGTTAGGCTTTTACAGTCACCAAACGTTCGGGTTCGGTTATCATTGTCAATATTGGCAATAAAGTTAAATAAGAAGGTCACTGAGGTTACTTTTCGTACTTGTATACACTTTAAACAATGTAACAAACGCTACTTTGCAATTAAGTGCTTCACATGGGTTGCATTAATCGCCTGAATTAAAAAAAATAATGATAATATAAATATATATATATATATATATATATATATATATATATATATATATATATATATATATATATATATATATATATATATATATATATATATATATATATACATATATATATATATTGGGTACAGTGATGCAGTTTCACCTAGAAGACTGGACTGCCCTGCCACTTAGACATTATACAGCTATATATTTTAGGAGCTTGAATGAAAATCAACAGCAAACAAAAATGTTATCTTATCTCTTTGCCTTAGCTCTTTCAGTGCCACATTTTGAACTGGGTCAGTAGCTTTCCACATAAACGCGACCGTTAGCAAACATATTGTTAAAACTGCGGGTGACACCTGGTTTAATCATCATCAGCTGGCGTACAGGAAAGTTGGTGAGTTTTATGCACTTTGATATCTTTTAAAACAATTAGGGTGTTCTGTGGTATTCTCCGATTATTTGATGTGTTTCTCTATTAAACATAAATAGGGTTTATGCCAATGGAAATGCTGTGGAACTTATGATTGGTAATTGGATTTGTGATCAAATTGCAACTCTCCCCGACAACAAGGTAGTTCTACAGTACTGATATAGAGTCAGAGTTTCAAGAAAAAAAAAAAAAGTAAGTGAGAGGCAAATCAGATGCTCTTTGCTTTTAATTAAGATCAACTGGCAGTACGGCAATCTGCTACTTGAAATGCGCCGACTTACATAACAGAAAAACACAACCTTTTATTTTAATTTTACAACGTGTTATCTGCCAGCCACCTTTACAACTACCTATCTTTGCGTCTATTTACAAAATTGATGAGCGCAACTTTCCATTGTTCTATTACGCCCTGTTATTTGTGCACACATTGCACACTTGCTATGAATGAATAAACTAACTAAGATAAGAATAAAGAGTGTCCTCCGAGCAGCGTATTCTTATTCATAGTCAGGTATGTGCAAGAAAGATAATTGTGACACAAGGCAATCGCGCATTGTATGTGCCCACACATGATCATTTTAGCACAGGAGACGTTCAAATTGCAGATTTACTTGAACGTATCAGCTTTTTATACCTATTCTGGTCTCAGTCTTTTTTTTTCAACGTAGTACATTAATGTACACGGTCAAATAAAACGACACGATGCATATATACATGTATATGTATATATATATATATATATATATATATATATATATATATATATATATATATATATATATATATATATATATATACACATATATTAATATGAATATGTATATGTATACATATGTATATATATATATATATATATGTATATATATATATATATATATATATATATATATATATATATATATATATATATATATATATATATATATATATATATATATATACTAATCTTATTCAAAATGTACACTTTTATTCTAAGAGTCAGAAATATGACCTATTTATACTTAAATACCAAACAAATGCCTGCAATTAAATGCGTGGTTCTACTGTTTGGAACAAAAATGGCCTGTTAGCGTGAAGTACCACCTCGCTATCCTTATTTAGAAGAAAGTTGAGAGATCATTTGTTACACGAAACTACCTCATTTTCGTGCTTTCTTTTCGTTCCCCGTTTTTTCTGTGTTAAAGGATAAGTTTGTCCCAGCATTTGATCTCCCGTGCAGTCTATTTATTCATATAATAGAAGTGTCTTCCAACTGATGATAGGTCAGTTGTATAGAGTATTTCGAGGGGTTTTATAAGTTCTTTCAAGTTTATATCCTCTCATATGTCATGTTCGTGAATACATTTAATGTACTTGTGGAGATAGTAATCAATTATATTCAAGAAGTTAAATTCAGCTTTATGTAAATTACCTTATGTCTTAGAATTTATTTCAGATATTTTTCATGTGATGGAACTTGTAAAACATGAAATGAGTATCATTTATATTTACTGACACTAGACATATAGACCTATATGCTTTGCAAAGTTACTTAAGTTTGTATTTAAAGAAAAAATATATTTCATAGGTTGAAATGACTGGTTTCCAAACCACCCGATACTTTTTTTATAGGTGACTGCCTGTATGAGTTTTGCACTTTACATTTTAATTGAAAGGGGAATGTTCATGTTTTGGTAATTCTGAAATCTCCACCCTTTGCTGTATTTGACTGCTGCCGCATTGTTACGTTTATAAATGTGGCTACTGCTTCTGACCTACTTGGTGATATGAAATCATTTCCCGTATTAATTAATGCATTGTTTACGTTTAACCTCAATAAATCTATGTCCCTACCAATGAGACGAAACATAAAATTGCATAAAATTATACATTTTTTTTTATTTATTTTTTTTAAGTACGGAGCCATCTTCTCTGGGGAATGCCGTTTATGTCCAAGAAATATTCTAAGTGCATACTATTTTCTCCAACACTTCCTATTTTTTGTTAGATAATACATTGGCAGCAAAATTGGTACAATTTTTGTTTTTAATTCGAAAGTGACAATCACACAGTATATCGTATTGATCAGCATATGAAATTGATTAGTAATGAACCATCTTGTCAAAATGATAGAAATCGCTGGTGAGACAGATAAAGGTTGATAATTACTAATAAGTATAAAACCAGGGCCATCTCAGTAGCCTTTAAGCCCTTAGAAAAAATATCTTTTAATGACAAATTATCTATGTATCTATCTATCTATCTATCTATCTATCTATCTATCTATCTATCTATCTATCTATCTATCTATCTATCTATCTATCTATCTATCTATCTATCTATCTATCTATCTATCTATCTATCTATCTGCCTGCCTGTCTGTCTGTCTGCATGAATGTCTGTAGATCGATCGATGAATCCATATATATATATATATATATATATATATATATATATATATATATATATACATATATATGTATATAGGGTCTACCTATTTCCAGAAACAAATATATACCTACCTTGGCATGGATCTCATCTCTACCACGGCTGCGGTCCTGTACTTATTTTAGCATGGTGTATACCTTTCTTTTTAAATGACAAGACGGAATTTAAGAAGAATTATAAAAAATACTATTGATGAAATATTCAAGATAAAAAGCAATATTTGCAATACCATCTTGTATCAAATTCCATAATCAACAAAATAATTATTCAATTTACTGGTCATACCTTTAAAAACACCCTTTTTCATTGAAATATCTTGACCATTCGCAATTTTTACCTGGAATTCAGCATTTTTTTTCTGTCTTTGCTGCTGTTGCTTGCACATCCTGAATCCTTGATGGGTGTTTTTCAATACTAGGCGCAAGCAAATTACCATTTACAGTAACTATAGACACCACCACATGCCTGACCATGCTGGGCTTCTCACTGGCGATGCATTTCTGTTGTCTTAGTAACAGAACCCAACCTAATATTGCGAATGGAGGACATACACACGTTGTTCTCCTGCTATCAATCTTAGCTGAGACAATCTACAGTCTTGCATTTGGAATGCCAACAAGCGGAAATAATCCGTTTTAGCTCGTGTTGAGCATTGCAGCGCTCTGGCCAACATAAGTGTATGTGGCCCGATAAGGCATAAAAGTCCCTTTCCTTTCTGTACATACAAATGCCAAATGGTGAAGACAGGTTGAACAAGACAGTGCGCCCACAGCTTGGTAGTCTTACAGTAGGTTTTGGCATCAAGTTATTGTTTAAACTCACCTAGAGCGTTCTTGGCATGGTCGGCAAATATTCGCCCTGAAAGCTCCTCTACAACAATGTATACTGCAATCCCTTCTTGTTGGTACGTTTTGCCAGGAAACTGTTTGGCCACTTCAGCAGATATAGACTGGAATAAGTCCTCGAAACTATTTTCAGCAATCAGTAAACCAATGCACGTACAAAACTCATTAACATGTGCATGCCATCCAGCCCTGGACAAAGATAGTGAATAGGTTTGAGTTCATTCATGTGATGACCATGCCCTCTTGGAAGCGCTGTAGGTCATTTATGGAAATGGGTCAACTGTGCACATTTGGTGATGTTAAGTGTTGAGTTCAGCAGTTTTTACAGTTTCAACTCATACGATATATTGAAAATTTTCTCCTGTATGTTTTATGTTTAAATGGTTTATGAGATTTTGTCTTTTTCCTGTAGGTAATTGACCAGTTTCTTCTGCATATTTGATAGTTAAACCACAGAGCTCTGGATGTGAATTTGCACTTGTAACATGCTGTAGAAAAGCCATATTTCCAATTGCTAGTGTATTTAGTGACCCCTGCATGCCTGTCAAAGCGAAAAAGGTAGAAAGATACGTATGCATGTATTGCTGTGGTATTGTGAGTTTTTAACTGGCATGATACCGCCCTACGTTCACCTCCCGAAGTGCCGGGCAACTGTGAGTAGATGTGTTAGTATTTGCACCGGGTTTCTGGCATTCTGCTTCTATCTATTTGACCAAAAAGGAGGCAGCTTGTGTGATGCATTCACTCTCACCATCAACTACAACGCACATTCGATCCAATGTTCTACCCCAAAACATCAAGATTGATGATTGACTGATTATTACACACCCATAGAGCTGTATCCACATGTACAAAAGTCATGGAAGAGGTTTTCAGGAAAAAATCCTTGGAACCACCCCTGGATATATTATCTTTTATTTGTGGTGCTTTGAATGTGATATGGCAATTCTTTATTTTGTGAGACGAACTATGAAAAACAATATTTCCGAGAAATACGCGTTGAGAGAAAAAGGTTGCCAATGCTTATGCATTTATGACTGTAAATACTCACACATACTCACTTCCTCTCTCCTGTGTTTTTATTATTATGTGAAATACACTTGTTGCTCTGCCTGTGTGATGTTGTCATAAAGTATTTTTTGTGGCTAAAACCTCAAGTTCTTTTTTAACTTGGGAATATCAAACATAACCACACTTGGATTCGCTGGGTGTGGATTCACATGTAATTTTTCATATCCATATTTGAGGCCCAGGTAGTGGATTGTGCTAATTGGTTTGTATATCAATAGAAAATTTTAAAGTAGTAAAAGCATTGGTAGTGATCAGTTTGAACTTATCCATTCTGGTTTCCAGGAGTCAGGACTGATGACTGTGCAAGAAATGGTATGGTTCATTATCATACCTATGCAAAAAAAAAACCCCATGTGGTCCGCCGTGCTGAAAGTCTTCAGTGTGAACACACGTTTTGAGCTCAATTTTCTCATGTGAATAATATGTTCACACATCTGATTTTTGGGGGAGCATGGAGATTATATATCAAAAATATTTAAAAACTGAATGCATGTTATTGAAAGGTGCTGACTTCATATCTTCCACCTTTAGGTGTATATCTGCGGGTGTATGTTCCAATCAGATGCGTTTTACATTTATTTTCTTGCATATTGACCCATGTGATAAAGTTTTTTACCATAACAATTATAGTTACCCAATGGGCGAGAAGCCAGATGACCGGATTCGAACTATTGACTGAAATGTCATCAAATTTGGTTTGATGGGAAGAGAAATAAAAAACCCTTAATGTTCTAAAGCCTATGAGCAGAAGGTGTGGGCACTCTCCCTAACCTTGACACACAAAAAATATCCCCTTCTTGCATCAACTGGAGGGTGTCAGTGACACTTTAAACCGCTTTTCTTGTAGCCAACGTACCAAATAACGAAAGAAACGTGAATGCAAGTACATGTCTGATCCAGGCAACCGCAAAGTACCCTCCTTCCAAGAAAGGCTGCAATAGTTCAACTTAAAACATCGGCAGAAAAGTCTCAAAAAGCTTCTCAAGCTTTACTGGTTCGGTACAACATGCATCGACAGAAAATAAGTATGAAACTTGGTGAAGTACAAACACTTGTGACACCCAAAAGGAAGTTGAAGTCAACCTAACCTGCTGCAGCAAAAAATATGAATAGCACAGTTATACATAATTTCCCTCCACCTGCCGATGGAATCATACACAGTGTCATCTGACTTAGGGCAATCAGAATCCCCCCTCCCCAATGTTGCAGTTGGATGCTTCAAACTTTAATTGAAATCAACCTCAAAGTCTTCTTGCTTGAGCACTGGCCACCTGCATATAAGAACATCTAGAAAAGTGAATGAAAAGAAACGACAACAGTTTCAATTAAATTACTGGTAAATTTCATTGGTTCATCAAAGTATTGATAATACAACAATCTGATTTATTTCCAATGATACCGTTCAGATTTCGAAAAACGGGGAAGTGTTGAGGCTCAAAACAGGTTAACCATTGACAATAAGTATCCGTATTGACATTTTCCGAATAACAATTTTTAACCTAACCCCCCCCCCCCCCAAAGAAACACAACGCTAATGGCATGGCTTCCATCGGATTTGGAATTATTGCGTTCTTATCATATAGAACCAGTCGTAAAAATTCTGTCAAAAATACGATTGACTGAGCAATATTTGTTTCTAGCCTTCTAATGTGCACTCTACAGGTTTTTGGCATGGAAATATGATTGAGCAATGTAACTGCAGTGATAGGAGAGTGTTTTTGTATCCTCCTTTATGGTGTTTATACCTAATTAACAATTAAGAATTTTCCAGAGTTTTAGCGACGAGCTCAATAGAAGTTGCCACATAAAGGCACAATGTATCAACCGATGAAATTATATTCAGCACCATTTCCGCCAAATTTCATTCAATCGAAATTGAAGTCATTTCCCATACTTTTTTATATGTGTACACGTATGTATGAATGTATGTGTATATGCAAGTAGTATTTATGTGTGTATGTATGTTTGTGTACATGTATATACGTTTGTATGTATGTGTCTGTATGTATGTATGTACGTATGTATGTATGTATGTATGTATGTATGTATGTATGTATGTATGTGTGTGTATGTATGTATGTATGTATGTATGTATGTATGTATGTATGTATGTATGTATGTATGTATGTATGTATGCAGGTTTGGCCAAGGGCAAGAGGGGGTTTACAGAGGCGCCTGTCGGGACAACCAGAGTCGGTTCTGAGTGTGGTTTTGCTCGAGCCTCGTTAACCTATTTAAGCGTTACTTTTTTAATGCAAGTTCCTTTGGGTCTCACCTAATACATTCTCACCTATCGCCAAGAAATTATGTACGCCTATGTCACACCCTGATTGAATGGCTCCTTACACCTATTTTCGGGTTAGAGTAATGGTAGTTTTTTTTTTGGGGGGGGGGTATAGGTAGTTCTAATGTTGGGGTTTCCACTGAAACCACTTAATCATTACTTTCACAAGTTAGCAAGATCAGGCA
Organism: Hermodice carunculata; assembly: GCA_964020975.1. Taxonomy (NCBI): domain Eukaryota; kingdom Metazoa; phylum Annelida; class Polychaeta; order Eunicida; family Amphinomidae; genus Hermodice; species Hermodice carunculata. The sequence continues at coordinate 12,176,378 of OZ026623.1, read as the reverse complement.
ATCATAAAAGCTAGAAGACGTATTTATCAACACCTATATCGCAGTAACGCGCTGCAAAGATTAAAGGATTGAATTGAATATGGGAGACGTAATTGACATAATTTCAAAATTTTTATATACAGATGTCTTTCTATCTTTTCAGTATCATTATTAGCAGTAGCAATGGTTGAAATAGTGGTGGTGGTGGTGGTGGTGGTAGTAGTAGTAGTAGTAGTAGTAGTAGTAGTAGTAGTAGTAGTTATGGTAGTAGTGCTAGTATTAGCGGTAGTACAAGCTCAAATATTTGGCTCTTTGAATATCAATTATGCCCAAAAATATACAATATCAGTGTGTCCATATTGAGTTTTGTAGATCATGTACGCATTTAATTGTCAACCAAATACAAGTATTATCGCATTTGGAATGGATAGATGTAATGACTCAAAGCAAACTGTAACACAATCTTTAGCTGTCTTTCAGCGTGTTTGGTGGTTCTCAACGCATGTCACCAGATTAACCATTTGCTGGTAAGTCTATACAAAACGGATCCCGTGGAATTGGATGTTGTGAAACGGCTCTTTATCAGCTCACATACGCCCTTTCCTTCAGAACTGCTCAGCCAGTTGAACGCAATACAGCCCAGGTTTTCCAAACAATAAGCACCACAGACCAGGATGCTTCGAACTGGTTCAAAATAACTCTGGCATTCACTTGTGCCCTTAATGTTTTGATTCACCATTTGATACGATGCGGCGGCGTTTTCAAGTGGCATATCTGCATGATAGGCAAATATGTTAGCTGATTTCTTCCATAAACAGGTGTTCCCCGAATAAAGGGAAACCACTCATTTTTGGGGGTTTTTTTTGGTGCACAACGTACAATGATCTGAATAATTTGGGTAACACAAATATGTAATTAAAATATTAGAGTATGGCCATCATGATCAAAAAGGTATCATTAGACAGTGTCCCCTAGCGCACCTTTAGAAACTACAAATTTCAAATCGTCAGAGATGGTAGATCCAAGCTCATGCTATACAAATAAAACATCAAGAAACGGGAAGATACGGTTGTATTTGTCAAATCTAGATGGAAGTTATTAAGTACTATATGTCAAACCATAATATGTTTTAAAGCCTGTCTGTGACCCCTTTTATTATGTGTAAATATTGAAGGTTTATACTGTAGTACTACATGTTAAGAACCAGTGGTTGACCAATGTTTTCAGAAAAATTCAACAATCGTAAAGGGAAATTTTAAGCGATCTATTTCAATTATCTTATATTGGAAAATATATTAATATTAGCTTTGAAATTAAAAAGAATGAGTATGGACGATTTTATCTATCACAATTGCTAAACCGATGATAAGAGTACATGAGGACCAAAATCCCAATATAAAAACTTAATGATATATGTATAATAAAACATGTGTCTGTTCTACATTAAGCATCGAATGACAAATTAATATACTCAGCTATCTGTGTCTGGTATGTTTTTTTTTTTTTGGGGGGGGGGGGTATTTTGATTGGCTTGGTTGCTTGTGTGTTACCTAATCTCACAATAAAGATAACTTGTTAAACCTCAATATATATTGGTATTTTGTGTAATCACGTTAGCATCAATAAGATGTCACACGTAAACGTCCATGGCGGTTCTCCACATTCGCTTTTTAAAGAAAAACGTTAAAAAGTACTGGAACATTGCACTGAATTCAGAAGTTTGACTTTTTATGGTATTTGTTCTTGAATAGTCATCCAATGATCCATCATTTTGTCAATATAGCTTTATAGTCATCTATATTAAACACTATCATTCAAAGGTGTGTTTGGCACCAGAAATCTTTTACTTCGTCTGACTGTTGAGTATCCCCAGCAAAGCAGTTTTACCCTATAGTGATTTTTGCTCCTGAATTTTACTGAGGGGATCTACAACAAAAACTCAGAGAAGGGAATCTGCTTCTTAGCGATCACTGCTTAACACTTCTGTTTGTTCAGGGGCAGTCTTACTGAAGGGCAAGGGAACTCAAAACTTGAGTTGCCATTTCAGATGCGATGGAAATTTCTTTAGACAATCGTGGAAAAGAGAGTTACATATTGAAAAGAAGCAATTCCAGTCACATTAAGGTTGAGTGTCAGAACCAATTGGCAACCCAGTCGTTCATCTGCCCCCCCCCCCGCCCATAATGTTAAAATTATGAGGAAAGTTTACATACCGTTGTCAAATAGGTATATATATATATATATATATATATATATATATATATATATATATATATATATATATATATATATATATATTTATATGTATATACATATATATATATTTACGAATGAAAGCTACACATGCCAATGGTATATTATATGGAGGTATTTGTTGGACACGGTATTTGAATTTTCTCTTCTTGTATGTCTATCGAACGAATGTTTGAGATAAGAAGCACTTTCAGGGCCATCCGTGTGACACATTGTTTGCTCATGAATTACTTTAGTTACTTACTAACGGAATGGACCATTACTTCTCAAAGTACCAGATATTCCCTTGTTCCTTTCATTTGAATGATCACATACTTCATCGGTACAGCAGCACAGCGGTTAAAGGTGATTATTTGGCCCTTGGAGGCGATGCCTTAAAAGTGTCCAAACAGGGTTTCTTCTTTTATACTAAAGGGTGATGAGAAAAACTTGTTACTTGCCCATACGTCAAAGTCATGAAGATAGTAATTTGAAAGAAGTGTTTAAACCTCTTTTTGAGGTTGATGTATCACAGAATAGTACATCGAGGTACCACATAAAAAGCCTGGCATTCCCGACAAACATAGACACACAATAATATGCACAAACTAATCAGGACAGTACATGGAACATGACAATCTGGTAGTTCAAAATGTTCCTAGAAACTGCCAATAGTCAATAGATATTTCCATTGCCAATGAAATAAGAAGCGTACCTACAAAAAAAACGCAAATTGCTAATAATACGTTATGCAAAGCGAAAGGTTCGTCATATTACAAGAGGGGTAATTATGCCTGTTTTGGATTGTCCTGCAGACGCATCATTTTGACTCTCTGAAAATAAGCGTTAATCATATAAAGTTATACTTCACCTGAAGGCAAGGACGGCAGAGACATTTTACGGCCTTCTTCCACTAACTTGATTTCATTACACGTGACATACAGGGCTCTGTTAAGTTGAATCTATTCTAACAATTGAATAAACCCAGAGGAGCATCTACCAAAGCCGGATGAACTGAATAGACGTTACATCAATACGCGTTTGTCAAAGGCTGCCTTTGGTAAACTTTGGTCATATTTGCGTAACCCTTCGAGCATTTCTATTGCTTTATTGAAGACTGATTTGTAATGGTCGTCCCAGCTCATGTCATTTGACAAAATGCATTCAAATGTGTGTAATATTTCTATTGAGCAACTGATCACCGGGTGCTGCAGTGCTAAGTAAACAAATAATTAAATATATAAATGAATAAATGAATGAATAAAAAATGAATAAATAAATAAATAAATAAATAAATAAATAAATAAATAAATAAATAAATAAATAAATAAACAAATACATAAATAAATAATAATATAAATAAATAAATGAATGAATGAATAAATAAATAAGTAAATGAATAAATCAATAACTGATTGAATGAATGAATGATTGAATGAATGAATGGATGAATGTACCTAAATAAGCAAGTAAGTAGGTAAATAAATAAATAAACAAATAAATGAATGAATGAATAAATAAATAGATAAATGAATAAATAAACAAACAAACAAACAAACAAACAAACATATAAATAAATAAATAAACAAACAAACAAACAAACAAACAAACAAACAAACAAACAACTTACTAACTAACTAACTAACTAACTAAATAAATAAATAAATAAATAAATTTGGTTGTATTTTTGCCTAACTGATCAACTGCTGGTAACTTTTCGTTCATCAAAAGTGACGTCTTTTTTGGAGCTTCGACAATTTCACACACCTATTTATAATCGGTAAAATCAAAAGCCTTATACCATCTGCCAATTTAATAACTATAAAATATAATAACAATCCCAATACGCTACTTTGGGCCATACCAAGCATTAGTCAATATCGGAAATGAAAACAGTCCCAATACGCTGCTTTGTTGCACACCCGACTCTAGAAATCCAACCAGTTTCAACTGATACATGAAAATTCACAATCTGTTGTTTGGCAGAAAGTATGAATGTCACCATTACTTAAGCTCTGTGTATTACTCTTTTTAAATCATGAACAATTTCAGCTGAGTAACTGTCGCTTTTTTAAAAATCAAAATATAAAATTACAATTTTTAAGAACTTCATTTAACATCATAGAATCGTTAACTTTGCAAGTTAAGCTTCAACGACTTTAGATGTACAGCACAGAAGCAAAGTAGATCTATGAATTATCAAAATTGTGCTTCACCTGTGTTCATTCACAGCTTTACACGTTGACCAGGTTCCAGAAGTTTGGAAAAATACACTCAGATGATGAAACATTCGACAATTTCGTCAGAGGGTATCAGGATGCACACGGGGACGACACAAAGCAGTTAGACATCTGGACTACTACCCTTGCAAATTATTATATTTTGTAAAACGTTCAAAAACTTGTCCTCTCAAACATATGAAAAAAAATAAAAATTTCTTGGTTGCTTTTTGGCGCTTGTGCAAGAGTGGGGTAAGATAATCTGCCCTTCAGCCATTGAGATGATAATGATTTTCAGTAATTTCATAGGTAAGCCACCCATGTGGTCTCATAGGTCTATGTTGGAAGCCATTTTTTTTTTTTTTTTTTTTTTTGTATGTTTGTTTTTTGGTTTTTTGTTTTGTTTTGTGTTTTCTTTTAGAGATGACTTGCGGGAGTGCCTTCAAAAAAGTCGTTCACCACCTTTTACTTGCATCCCTAAATCATAAATCATTAAGTGCTGAGAGTGTAAACGTATGGTTTCTACATCTAATTTGTAAAGCAGAAAAAATAGAATCTCCAAAGAAGTTGTAAGGAGCTATTTTCTTGACTCTTGTATTTTTCGGCTTGCGCCATCTGATGTCAATTTTTTGGAAAAAAGCAAATCTCCAGAGAAAAAATAAGCAACCGTCACAATTTCGGAGTCTTAGTGTGTAACGTGGGGGCAAAATATAAATAGCAACGGACTACATTTATGTTGTTTCTATGCATTTTATAACCCGCGAGGGTTGACAGGCATTTGTATCACGGAGCACAAACGTACTCCTTTGCGAATAGCTTTGGATCCCTGAAGGCTTTCTAGAGCACATTATTTAGAAATGAAGTTCATGCTGTTAAACATCATTTTCAGTCCACCGAGCTATGTTAGCAAAGTATTGTGGGCGTAATGATAAAAATCATGATCCGTGGTAAAAAAAAAAAAATGACATTTTTGCAGGCCCGTAGCAAAACTTAATATATCTATATGAAACATTTGTACAACCATAACACGTGCTGGAAATGCATACACGCAGACAGAAACGGCCAAAAACTTACAACAACAGTCTTTGCGATTAATCACTTGTATTTGCTTCACGTAGTGAATGACCTGTAGATATACTGCCCACCACGGATCTCTCTCTCGCCTTGAGTGGAAGCACTTCATTATAAAATAAGTAATGAGTGGGGTTGTATCTCCATCAACAGCCAGACTTCCTTTTAGGGGCTGGCCTCTGTTGACATAAAAACTCCTTGTATAAGTAGGTTTCCACTTGGCAACATTCGTTGTGTCTGAAATAACAAGAAGCCTGGATTTTGCATTTGAGTCGCACTGTTTCTTATATGACGAACATAATAGTTGGTTTTGAAGGAGAATTGTTTAGAATCGGACAAGCAAAAAAAAAAAAAAAAAAAAAAAAAAAGCCTTGCATTTGGTGATGTACCTTTTGGTTGATTTGCAGTGATGATAGAGTGAATATCTTCACAGAAGCTGTTCATATGCTTGTTGGCTGATTTTGAAGTTGTAATTAACGAAACTTATGGGCATACCTTTAGTCTAGTTTATATTCTTTAGGGTAGAACGAAAACGTACTTTGGGTTTATGTTTGTTTGTTTGTTTGTTTTTTTTTTTGTTTTGTTTTGGGGGGGGCACTCTATCAAGCCAAATAAATAATTAACATATTATTTTGGAACACACAGCTATGTTTGTAGTGACAGATTCCACTGTACATTAGAGGTGTGGCATGCAACACTGAAGGGTCAGAAAAAGACAGCGTGCTTACTATGAAGGTTAGATCTAGCTTTAACATCGCCGCCAAGAGTCTGAACAACAACCTATCTTACATACGCATGGGTCTCCTACTCTCGAGAGTGAGGGTAATGTATCCTAAATGTAATCAGGTCAAAAATTAAAATCAAGTTAACAATGCGCTCATTTAAGTCATGGACAATTTGACGAGATGAAAACAGTTTTTCCCAAACTTGGTTGAGGGAGATATACGAATATCAAATGTCTTACCTGTGTGTCGTGCCAACAGCAATTGAAATATAAGCAAAAAGCACGACAGATAAATGCTAGTATCCACATGGACGGAGTAACCTTCGCTCCGTCTACATCGATAATGAAAACCCATCGTCAATTTAGATTCAGCATTAACCTCATCACGACCATAAAATTCATTCCACTTTCTTCTATCCAGTCAATCTTCTTGTTCCATCTCGTGAACTAATTTCTTTATGAAAATAGTCAGAGCAGGTCTTACAAATAATTCATTGAACATTGCCATCGATTAATGACGTGATAATATTTCATGCAATTGGCGTATATACCTTTAACCATGTTACTTGGCAAACTATTTAACAATATCGATTTGGACAGGTTTTTAATAGACTTATTGAAAATATTTCGACGAAAATGTTACAAGACACGCACATGTCACATCCGTTCTTCACGGGTTCTAATGTTTGGGAATTGAAAATGAAATGCAGACAATGAATTATGCCAAAGACTGAAAAATGTGGTTGGCGCAGAGTTGCGAACGGAAATTGTGGCGATATTCGTTTTTTTAGAAAACAAGTAGAAAGTGACAATAGTGGCAGACTCAATAAATGTACCCATGTTGTAACTTTAATGTACCCACGTCGTAACCTTTCTAAACACCATTTATCTTATAGATCGCTTATGATGGTTATTGACAAGTTCCTTAGGAACATGTTGAACATTCTCTCGATGTGCAATTCAGAACATTTAATTACAATTCTAGTAAAAACCAAATAAGAAATCACAAAAAAAGAAAACAACAGAAAAAGACTAAAAATAACAAACAAACAAACATACAAACAAACAAAAGCAAAAACCAAACCAAGAAGAAAAACACAAAGAAAAATAAGAGGAAATTATTAACGAAGGGGGACACATTAAAAGTTGACCCTCGTTTTGCACGACTCTGCTAGCAATACCCGCAGCTCGTATTTTATTTCGAGACACACACGTAAAGCAACAATGATAGCCAAGTTGCATGGCTTTATCATCAGTTTCAATCAACATTGTTTCGCATGTGTAATTTTATTTCTTTAGCGAGTGACGTGCAGAAGACATGATGGCTTACTAGTATCATAGCACTGCTGGTGGTTTAATGTGTATTATGGTTATTTTGTCCTCCGTTGGAAATCTTCTACTCACATATAATGGTATTACAGCATCATACTTTCCTATCCCGCCCTACCATCCTACCTCCCTCTCTCTGCTGGCTTGTTTTCTTTTTGTTTTAGTCTAAGAGGTAAAACATAGTACAGTTGTTCATATGTCAAGGAACATGTTGTTCATGCATGGCAGTTTGGTACAACGCCCGCCTCCTCTGCCGCTGTATCCGCCAATTTCAGATGGGGACACCTTGGGATAAACAAAACCTGCTCCAGTCTTTTGTCAAAAATGATCTATTCCCAGTACACAGATGCGGCCACCCTGGTGAATAGTGTACCGGATGCCTCTTGTTGGCGCAACCGTCACCACGCCCTGCCAGTAGAAAAGAGGGGCGGGGAGAGGGCAGTTAATTACATATTTGTTGATATAGGTGCTGTAAACCTCATGTTGTCTGTCAGGGAAGCAAAGGATGAACGCAAATTTGAAGCACAAAATGCGTGTCATGTATATTAAGCTATGCTGGCATAAATGATCATAAAAAAATGTGTTTTTATGTTGACAAATCACGTTACAGTGTTGAACGCATGTTTAAAAGAGTTTGATAGGTCTACACAGATTTTCTCATTTTCATGCTGTCTTATTGTGACTCAGAGATACCGTCCAAATTAACAAGCCACTCAATTTGATGACTGTCATTAAAGATTTTGAAATACAGTAAGATAAGAAACTCAACGTTCAATACCGTAACACTATTTTTAATGCATATTTTGTATTTCGGTTTTCATTATTTCTACTGCATTTCTAAAGTATTCTAGCTTGCAATGGAAAAACTATGATGTACAACACATGATGTGTTTGTATTTACAACAAAAACAATAAGGTAAACAAATCAAATGACCTTTCCTATAAAAACACGAGTCATAAGCTGATGTTTGGCTATGCTAGATCTTTATATGCGTCAGAAAGGTGCCGCGGGAGTATATTCAAATGTGGGGACACAATGTAAAAGTATCTAATGAAAAGACATTGAAATGAACCCTATGTTACCATGGTATTACTTAATTAGATAACAGTGCAGATACATCTTCAGGCCGGATAACTTGCACTGTCCAGTACGGTCTTTTTTTTTTGTAAACTTAAAATGCACAGCATTGACAAGGTAGGCATAAAGTTAATATAAAATTTTATTTGTCCTTACACCAGCCTCCCAAGTTTTCAGGGAAAAGCTCACACTGTTGCCAGCGTCATTCGAAGAGCTCATCCAAAAGAAAACGGATTTTGTGTTTGCCAGAACCCGTTCAAGAGATGGAGGGTGATTTGAAAAAAAAGGGAGACGCACTTATAAAAAAAAAGTTATAAAATTACTTCAATTTTGTTCTTCAAGCCACAATTATTACAATCATTTTGGGATTCAGTCTAATATGACCAAACAGAATGATACAGAACATTTCTTATATATATATATATATATATATATATATATATATATATATATATATATATATATATATATATATATATATATATATATATATATATATATATATATATATTTGTTTATATATATACATGCATATTTATATGATGGGAAAAGCTAGTTGTTGTAGATTGAGTAACCATTGTCCTGGGCGCCATTAGCGTTTAGCTCTGTGCCCCGTGACTGCAGCGTGGAAGGCTGCTGATAATTGGCATGCTATCATAGTAAAGTTCTCCCTGAATGTGTATCCAAAGTATTTGAGAATTAACGTCATTTGAGCAAATGTATGAAGCAGACGACCGTTGAGGAAACTGGTTGATGTAGAAGAGCCTTTAGCAAACTCCTTAACTAAATTGTTTGCTTAATTATGTTCGCTAATGTTACTCTGTGTTAGACAACGGATAAAGAACTAGGTCACCATCATTGAAACAAGCCCATCCTTTCTTTACTCTTTCTTCCCAAACCACCTTTTTATTCATATCTTCTTCTCGGTAAACTTGTGACACTTGTCATGGTTGGCTTGATCACACACACACACACACACACACACACACACACACACACACACACACACACACACACACACACACACACACACACACACACACACACACACACACACACACACACACACACACACACACACACACACACACACACACATACATACATACATACATATATATATATATATATATGGGGGGGGCATCTTCAAGGTCTGTGATTAGTCACTAGTCTCTTTGGATCCCTATGCAAATTGGTGTCCTAAAATAATAAACACTGTCTATCTATCTATCTATCTATCTATCTATCTATCTATCTATCTATCTATCTATCTATCTATCTATCTATCTATCTATCTATCTATCTATCTATCTATCTATCTATCTATCTATCTATCTATCTATCTATCTATCTATCTATCTATCTATCCATCCATCCATCCATCTATCTATCTGTTTTTCTGTCTGTCTGTCCGTCCGTCCGTCCGTCCATCTGTCTGTCTGCTTCTCTCTCTCTCTCTCTCTCTATAATAACAGCGCTCTATGAACGAACTACATGCCGATGGAAAAAGCATCCACCACTGGGACCGACAGCGACGACAAGGAACTATTTTCTTAGTGAGGAGGCAATGTCTCTTTGGAAACCACATAGGTTCGTGGACGTAAGGCCATGGACAGCGGAATCGGACCCATAGCCCAGAAGCCCTCCTTATTGACCAGCATGGGACCGCCAATGGACCCCTTTCCCGGAAAGCTACCTGCCAACCTGAGAGCAGTCTGTTGTAAGTAAAAAATAATTAGAAGAGAATGTCGACAACATCACAAAATTATATTTTCATCCCCCCGTCACTACAGAATGTTCATCTCTTGTGTTCTGTATGAAACACATCTTTCAAAGAAAGTTGTAGACTGTTTAATACAGCAATTAAAGTATGACAATCTACCTTAGTATACGTAACATATCTTTTCAACATCATTGGTGTGAAAAAAAACTTTCGTTTTACATCATTTTTACCATACAGCAATGTTTCATTAAAGGAAAACTCTAAAAGTTGCATAAATGCTGAAAAATTATTAAACAGGGGGTCGGGTAGTATTTGTACCCATGAAACGGCAATAATTTTTAGAATCGAATGTTTTATACTGTATAGTGAAAATGTGCAAAATTTACAATAAGCATAAATGTGGTGATCATGACAGACTCTAAATAAAAAAAAAGCGACATAAACAGAAAGGAATATGTTTGTAGGCTCGAAATCACAATATTTATTGTTCTCAGGAATATTTGATATTCATACTTTGTGTCTGCAAGCTGGGCAGACATGAAGCTTCACATTTAGAAGAGTGTAACTGCTAGAAAATGAAAGCCTGGAATGTAATCTTAATTTGGTACAAAATTCCCTGATCCCCCAGATGTGGCCACATCCACCCTAAAAATAGGTCCCTGGCTCCCGTACTGTATGCCCTTATTTAGCCTGCAGGGGTCAAGAGGCATTTATACCATGAAGCACAAACTCTTCCAATAGCGAATGCCTGTCGATCCCATCAGTTAGAGCGCATCGATGCAAAAATGATGAAATTATCTTTTCCGAAATAGCAATGCCATCACACCAAGGTGAGTAGTGTGGGTCCTATTAGAGAATTATTGTCATGGTAATACAAATGCCCTTTGCGACCCTCTTCCATCTGCATTCATGAATATTTTCTAGAATAATTGTAATGCACACACTCCAAAAAAAAAAAAAAAAAAAAAAATTACCATCGTATCTATCGACCTGTAACTTCAGTATTACAGCCTTTCTTCTTAATATATATTTGTTGAAATGAATGCATTGAAACACATATTTCATACCAGGAACGTAATTGATGAACGCATGTATGAAACATGAAACAAGAAACATATGTTTTGTATATATATATATATATATATATATATATATATATATATATATATATATATATATATATATATATATATATACATATCAGTGTTAGCTTGGATAACATCACTAATAATATGAAAGGGGATTATGTTGTTTTAAATTCACGTAACAGTGTTGACTGCATGTTTTGTTTCAAGACTTTGCAATGTAATATTTCATGTAAAATCCCCGTTGTTGTTATTGCTTTTGCTACTTGCAGATTCCTGGTAAAGTAGCGAGACAATTATTTTGATGAAAGACAGTAATGTTTTTGAATCATATGAAGATTTGAAAATCAACTTTCAACACAGCCTACTATACTGGTTGCAGATTGTGTATTTTATATTTCTAGTATAACAAAGAAGTGCTAGTAGTGGGTCATATTATGATTCACACAAGACACCTTGTGCTATAATGCCGATAACAGTCGTTGACTAATAATAGTTTTTGAAACGGTACGGGGAGAAATTTACAAACGTAGTCAATGAAATGGAGACTCTTATGAACAGTGTTACACTGTTGACATGTGAATACTGATACCTTTTTAATCTACCCTGCATACATCTATTTTCTACATACCTTTCACTACCAAGTGGATTTTTTCGATCTGGAATGTACAGCGTTGCCACAATTGTAGCTAGTGCAGTTAATTCATTTTTCCGAACATTAACCTCCCAAGTTTCACGAGTCATCCCGTTGTCATTGTCATTTGAGGACCTCATCAAAGTGAAAATCAGATCCGTACTTGCAAATACCCGTGCAAGAAATGAACAAGTGATTTTAGAAAAAGTGGGACACTTAAAACAAGCATACCCTGAAATGAGAGCTAAATGAATACTCCCATTTATTTGCCAAATAAAGTATACTCGAAAAAAAAAAAATTAAAAAATAAAAAAAATAAAAAAAAAAGGGGGGGGGGAATAAAGGCTCAGTAATGTTGAAGTGGCTTTAGATCTTCAGTGTTCTGCATGTTTTTTTAACAGACATGTACACTTCTTTGGGCTTCGTTTATTCTTTCAAACCAAGATTTTGACTGAGAAAACGGCTTTCCTAGGAGCGTCTTGTACACAATATACTCATAGAGCATCCAGTTAAGCTGTTGATCTGGAATACTCTATTATACTTTGTGTAACTATAGGAATGCTGGTTTCTGAATAATAGGCTTTTCGAAAAGGAACATCAATATAACATCCTAAAATTAATTCAGAGAATTTCGCTCTGAATTGTTCCACTTTAAATGCTATAATGATAATAATAATAATATTAATAATGATGATGATGATGATGATGATGATGATGATGATGATGATGATGATGATGATGATGATGATGATGATGATGATGATGATGATGATGATGATGATGATGATGATGATAATAATAATATCAAAATTGAATGAAGTTTCCACGTGCACAGAGAGACGAAGCGCTATGACTCATGTGAAATAATGAATCTCCCTCAGAATAAGAATATATGTATATCGGTATCATGACTTCTCTTCTGTTGCTTTCGACAAAGTGATAAGCTTTCCAGTTCTTTCAAATATCTTCGCAGCATGATGAGTGGAACATTTTCTTGCATCAATGGAGAGGTGTTAAAGGTCTCAAATCTGCCTTGGGCACACAACTCCTTTTTTTTCAGTTAACATCAGGTCATTTTATTCATGCATTGCACATGGATAATGGACAAGAAAGTTTACAAATAATTTTTAGCATCAATAGATTCATTTTATTAGTTTCTATACCTTGCACGTAAAGACATTGAATATATATACATGTGGAAGTAATGTGTTGCCCATGTTGCTGCCAAAGATTCTGTGATGGCACCTCATATATGTCACACCTGCGAATACATAAATATGTAAAGCTGTTAGCCCAATCGCAAGCCTATTGTCACCGCCTTCCAGCTGTCTTGCATGTGCCAACAATGATTAGGTTACCGTGTACTCGTCTGCTATTAGGAATTTGACTGCAACCTCCTATTATTTGTTGGTGCTATGAGAGTGTCAACTTTTTAACCCCAAAGAATATAATATAATCAGCCAATGCAGTACGCCTTAATCTGATGCCCACAAAATGTAGTTACTGGGTAAATATATAGTTGCATTTGTGTCTGTTTGTCCAGAACCACTTCTTGGTAATCATTACCCGATTGCACAGTCCCAACTCTTTACTCTCCACAAGCTATCCTGTCATCGTCTAACCTATATACATAAGAAAGTAATACTGTCCATATTGTACACGTTCTTCTAAAGAATTTTGGTATTGGCTGTATTAGCCAAAATAAATTAAAGGGTCTTCAGTGGGTAACTACTCAGAACATGTTTTGGAGCCTGCACCTGCACAAGTCTCTCTGAGTAACGGCTGTTACTCTGAGCTAAATATTATATAACCTGAAAAAATATAAGAATGGCAAATGGTGAATTAGTTAAATACGTAAAGTTTTGCTTATGAATGCACAGCTTCATTATAAATAGAACATACCTGTCTGACTAAAATAGTAACTAAATCTATACAGTTCAAGTTCAGATAAGAACATTTTGACTTACCCCTGAACGAGTATGTACCCTTTCTAGCTGGATAACTTAAAGGCTAATCGAATTTTAACTACCAGTGAGAGTATAACTGAAGTAGAAACAATCTGGGGCATTGTATTCACTCCCAGTGATTGTAAAAAAAAAAAACACTTCCAGCTTCACCACCTGTACAAACTCAAAGGAATCCTAGCAAGTACTCCAGCAATGGACATCCAGAACCAATATGTTAAACAACCCAAGGATGACTCCTACTCCCCACTTTGAATGTTTCAAATATATAAAGTTCTCTTTCGCTGCCAACCCTGAGTTTTTGTTACATCATGAAGGGTCACGTTTGTGACATTTAAAACATAATCTGTCAAATTTTAGTTATGTTTTGTCATTGAGCAAATCAACACTAAGGCATGTCTGAAAGGTATGAAAGTCATTAGCATCTAGTTGAAAAACATGTAATCAAAATATGTTTTTCTTAACCAGATTTTAAGAGAAAGTAGGCAAACGTATCACTGTCTTAGGTATATGCTTGCCACCCAAAGCCCCTGCGGTTTCTCGTGACAGAAAAGATTTCTGTCTTTTACATTAAGAATGTTGAAATTAATATTTATAGAAACTTAACAATCCCAAATATATATGGCCCAGTACCGTTAAAATACTATATTAGCGAGGTTTAGCAAACCTTGATTTTAACCTGTACGGCTAGCCTCATTAAAATATTATATTAGAGAGGTTTAGCAAACCCTGATTTTAACCTGTACGGCTAGCCCTGCCGTACACGTTTCAGACGCCGCAAATTTACTTTTGCAAATCGTACCCTGTACGCTTGAAGTTTCGCGGAGCGGAAGTTGTGCTTTAGCGCAGACGACAGCAACAGAATCTGAGGTATCTGAATGAATTAAGTACATTTGTGTTATCTCTGCAACTGCTTGTAACATCAGAGGCAATTGTAGTTATAGATTGTTAAATCTCCCAGCCATCTAGCTCAGTGTTGTGCCGGAATTTATGCATGTATCACGGTTCTGAACCTTGACATCGGTGCGTGGATGAGGGCGGAATAAGTCATCATTTTTTTCATTGCTAATGCTATCATCGAATAAATTCTTAAAGCTTAACCAGGCCAAAAAAATGATTCATTGTTTAAAAAATCGTTGCTCATTACGTGAAACGGCTGGAAAAAAACTCCATGACAGTCTACGTAATTTCTTCCTGTGAAAACTCCTAAAGGCCTACCGCTACATAAGTCTGATATAGGCCTACGCCTGTAGCATTTATAGACCGTGACACAGCAGATTATATACAGGGAATGTATACATTTGTTTGGGCCATCAATTGTATTTAGATAGCTATTACATTAAAAATAGTCTTTGAGACAGCGACAATTACCACACAAGTACATTTTACCACAACGATAATACATTTGATCTTCTGCAATTTCTTTATCCGAAAGATAGTGATACCTTGTGTACCATATGAGGTGGCAATATGTTTCACATATTTCACACCGACGCCAAACCCGACCACCTGCTATAGTAAAATTGTTCATATTCTCTAGCAGGGCAGGAATATCTTTTGCGCTGTTGGTGCTTGACAGATATGACATTGGAGTTGTTTCAGCAAACAGTCGGTTTTTACTGAAACATACATATAAATAATATTCAATTATTTTATATTACGGGTCGTCACATTTCAGCTGACGTGTATTTTAAACTGCAATCTCATTTTATCCCGTAATGGGATCCTATTTTAAGCTCAATCCAAATCTATTTAATCTAAAATTTGAAGTCAGATAGTTAATTCTGAACAGAAAAGTACACTAACCTGCTTGAAGAAATGGATTATGTTTTTCATTTCATTCATAGCATAGATTGAGTATTCGACATTTTCCATTGTATATAAACTGAGTCAATAGCCTTAATTTAGTTAGGTTGACCAGGGGAAGATGTTGACTGACAATTTGAAAAGTTTGGTATCATCATCGGCCAGCAAGTCTAACCATACATTATAGGTATGATTCGCATGGTGTTTTACCATACAGCTTGTCAATTGATCAAGCTTTTTGAAGATGTGTAAACAAAATAATTACACCGTACAAACGTTTTGAAAATATGGCCACTACCTTATAAAGGTCCATATATGTATTAACGATTTATCTGCCCATAGAATTGCAAACAATTATGTAACTGTTCAGACAAAAGCTATGTGTGTCGTCTGTGCCATCATTATTTATTTGATAATGGAAATATGTCCTAAACATTATGAAATTTAAATAGATAATGATGTTACGGTTGGAACACATATGGTACTATTTACCTTCAGATGGACAAGGTGAAGAGTTGTTGACCTGGAACGTGGCATTCCCTCCATGGCTTGCTTCCTGATGGCCAACGCAGCCGTTTTGTCGTTCGTTTTGCCCTGAGTCTTTGATATTGCCACATGATCTTCTTCTAAACATTTGACTTCTGCAAGGAGCTCTTCTTTCTCTTTGTAATCCTCCTCGGTCCCAGATTTAGAAAAAGATACATGTTCAGATAAACATGTATTCCTGTCACACAAGTAGATTCATGAGGTAAGAACAGACAAACATCATTATAAAGACACTCAGACATCCAACAAAATTACGTGATGACACTGGCTTTGCAAGTATGGAAATTATAAGTAAATTTTCCTTGTTATTAGACCCTTTATAATGACATATCTAGATATAGGACACATTTAAAAAGAACCGACTGTATATTAATTGTGCAAAAAATAGCTGTCGGAGGCCTTATTAAATGGGCAAATAATGCCTATTGTACCGAGTCAACAACTTTCCCCTGAGCGTTCAGCCAAGAAAGCTCTTGACCAGGGGTATATTTCCTAGTCTAATGGTCCATTCTAAGACTTCCATTCAAAATATTTTGAGAGAGCACAATATTCAGGAAACTGAATGAAGCATACAACATAAATTTGGACATTACTTTTTTCAGCTTGTATGCTACTTAAATGATTTAGATCTAACGTTTAAAATTCCAACAAACTACTTAAAATATTTTTTGACATGATATTTTTTTCGCAGAATTATTAATCGCCCGTATGTGACTGAGCCTAAAGTAGACAATTGTTTGATTATGATTTATACCTTCCAAGGCCAGCGGTATCCTACTGCTTGTAATAATTTAATAATAGCATAGTACTCTCCCTTGCTCGTCTCCCATCAATATGGATGTTACAGTCTGCAAGTTTGTCAGCGACTACAATCCAGTTCTTCGTATTTGCAAATGGATTTTGGCAAAGCACTTTCGTCAGTAAAGCGATGTCCATCTTCGCGTTAAAACGCACTGCTTTCAGTTTTCCGCCCTCATTTGATTCGGACCCGCCGTTACCTTCTGCCATCATGAACCCTAGATCTCATAATTAAAAAAAAAAATAGTACAATAAATCATGTGATCCAATCAATATCAACCTCAGAAACATTAAGAGAGCAAAAACAGAACGTAACATTATGTAGTATCTGGAAATGCCGTCGGTGACATACTGTAAGCCTAGTCCTGCTTAAGCCGTAGTTTAATACAAGTTAATATTAGTTTATTATAGTTTGTAAAAACTGAGGGCAAATTTGAATTTGTTCAACATACACCTAATAAATAAATGGAATCTGAGTGAACCAAGTAGAGTGAAAGCATATAGACCTACCGTAACCCTAGGCCGACTAAGATTAGAATCTTTTAACTCAGGCGCATAGACTAGATGCGTCTCAGTCACATTTAATCTAGGCCTATTGACAGTAAGCCAAGGAAAATTTGCCTTCTTCCCAGAAACTAGCTTTTCAGTCCCAATCCTAAAATTTATTGTAATTTATTTTATTTTTTAACATTTTTGGCTTGCATAAATTAAAACTTATGAGCATTGTGCAAAAGGCAAACCTTAGCTAATCATGATCTTGAAACGGCGTTTCATTATGCAACTAGAGACCTACATATGTATATTTTATTAATCATTTAAAAGGATACGGTACATTTTATTCATTTTTGTCTAGGGATAGCAGAATCTGTCCATGATGATGATCAATCGACCCACATATTAATCTCGGCGCTATACAGGCCTAGGCTTATATGCCAGATATGTGAAACAGGCCTATCTCCAAGTCTAGGTCCAAAACCTTGTTACGTCTATACAAAGGTTTATCAATAGATCAACGGGTGTGCAGGGAGAAACATAGGAATATAGGCATATATAGACCAGTATAGTATATCGTTTTCGTTTCTAGCTGCTCCTTTTCTCCACTCAGACACATGGCGTGACGGCGGAATTTACATGATCAAAAAATGCCACAGATCAAGAGTCATAAAACAAGTAAACTATCCACAATTATCATTCATATTTGCAGGTTTGGTACTACACATTCGAGATGTTAATTTCACAGTGTGGAAACGCTGACTAAACGACGAAAACCAAACAAATGAAAAATAGAAATAGCACTACAGCTAGACCCACTTCTAGGCGACGTGTGCGTCTGGCTCCAATGCTGCTGTACGCCTGGGTGACAGGCGATATTCTGGATTGTGTGATGTGGCCACAAGTTTTTTTAGGCGTACACGTACAAAACGGGTTTTGCTAAACCTCTCTATTACAAGAGCAATGTTCAATTACTTGCTACAATGTCATCTTTATGTCGATGTGCTGGTTAGTTAACATAATACCTATAATGTTTGTATAGCTACTCCATTATTTAAAACGTCAATGTAATATTTTTGTACAAATAATTCCAAACTTTTTACCAGTTTGTCCATAGTACCAATGAAAACTAAAAATCTTCCATGGGAATCTTTGAATGAAGTAGATACCTCGTTTTTTTTTATATATATATATTTTGTTGTAAATTCATGATTTTAAGCTTTAAGGGCTAATAGTTTATCTTTAATAACATGTCTTACATTCAGTGACCAACCTGTTAACTATTAAGCATTTTTCTTTTCAATTCGTTCCGTAATTTAACTAAAAACATCTTTTTAGATTCACAATATTTATTTTAAAACTTTTTGAAAGTTTCAGCAATAACTTTTGCGGAATATAGTACTCTTTTTCATAAAATCTCTGAGTTTAATGTTATCAATTATGTTCAAATTTCCCTGTAGAAACACTTTTCTTGAATGAATCTACAAGTTGTATTATTGCATTTAAATTAATAAATACAAATGAAAATTTAAAACATGATTATATGTTAATCTGGTTTATAACTGTATATATGAAATAACATACAGTTGAACAAACTGTCAGTGTTTGTTCGCTTTGTACTCCGAGCTTTTTCAGTATTGGAGTATAATTGAAAATCATTTTGTTTAATTCTAAAGGTGTAGAAGGTCTACCCATCCTTTAAAACAATCAGTTCATACATTTTAAATAACTCTAATTGCCAGTCCTCTCAGGGAATATGTAAATAAGTAACCTCTCTTTTATTATATTAGTATTTATAATTGATTAATTGCTTCAGAAATATAAAGATCACTACCGGGTCTAAAGCTTATAGATATTTTGTGTCCATGACTGCGTTTTCCTCGTGTAATATGTGAATGGCTCTTGAAGAATGGAGCATTAGAATAGTCGAAATTAGTATAGTCAACTTTTCTAATGCATCAACATCCAATTAATCTGCCATTCAAACCAAAATCATCAGCTAAATTTTTAACTTTTATCCAATAACCTTCCATTAGGCTCAAATCATTCGCAAATGTTGAATTATCAGCATTGCCTGCAGACTCAATATATCTGTTATTTGAATTTTGCCGTCGACATGTGAATGATGTTTACCTTATTGTTCACAAAGCTTGATTATGTTCACTAAATCTAGCTTTAATTGCTTAAGTCGCCATTCTTATGTACTGACTATAAAATTTCTCTTTGCATTCAAGTAAACATTTTTTTTAAGTTGCAATTCAAAGTTCGAGGATTTTGCTGTGGGGATTTTAATTTTACATTTTTTTTCTCGATTTTATCACTTATTGCGCTTGTCAATTCATTGGTTTTAATCAAATAGGACTTACTAAATATACAGTGGCATGGTTGGTCGAAAGTTGAAAAAAAATCTCCCTTGTCAAAGAAGGACACGAAAAAGTAGAATTTTTCAACTTTGCAAAGCTACACTTCCTATACTAAACAAGATATCCAAAATATACCAACCTTTTGGGGATAGCATTAGGAATCAAACGAAACCACTTTTACAGTTTTATCAGTTGTTTCATAGAAGAAAAGGTAAAAACAGAATAAAACCCGACCATTTTATTATCACTTTGCTTATTTAGCAATTTTACAAGGAAAATGATTGATCTTTGCAAGCATCTATAATTCACGATAAATCTAACTATAAAATATACTTTAGCTGTCTCTCTATCAGTTAGTAGTACTTTATCGAGCTCTCAAACTGGTTTTCCTAAGGCGAGTTGCATCTATTTAGAGTTCTCAAGGTGAAACAATTTTCTTACTCCTGGGAAAAGGCAAATGTATCTCCACTCCATTAGAAATGCCCTGGGAATCTAAGATTATAGACCTGTGTCACTTCTTAGCTGTGTAAGAGACGTGTTTCAAAAAGCAGTGTTCAAGTATGTATTTAATTTCTTCCCGAACAACTTATTGCTGTGCATCAAACCGGCTTCACACATGAAGATTCAACTGTTAAACAACTACTTTTCCTGTATCATGAACTGTGTATGGCTATTGATCATCAGAGAGAAGTCCGCATCATTTTCTTATACGTTAGTGAGACGTTTGAGCAAGTTTGGCACTCAGGCCTAATATATAGGTAAAGGGCGCCTGTCGTTACTGGAAATTTGTTTGAATGTTTTGAACTTTTGATTACCTAGGCAATTGCTATTGATCATCAGAGAAAAGTCCGCATAATTTTCTAATACATTAATGAGGCATTTGAGAAAGTTTGGCACTCAGGCCTAATACATAGGTAAAGGGCAGATGTAGTTACTGGAAATCTTCTTGAATTTTTTTTTTTTTTTTTTTTTTTGATTAGCTAGACAATTGCTACCAGTGAGCTTTGATCCAGGGTCAGCCGTCCAATTGATGATCCATTTGCTGCAGCCAATCTTCTTAACCCAGATCTCTCTGATATTGAACAGTGGTCCAAAGACTGGCTAGTAACCTTTAACACCCTGAAAAGTAATTCCATGCTTATATTTCAGAAAACGAACCCTCCAAACCACTCTCCCATCAATTTCCAGGGTCATATTTCGGATGATGTATCTCAACACAAGCACCTTGGGATCACAATAAGCTCCGACCTATGTCGGTCGGATCACATTACTGAGGTCACAGTTAAAGCTACTGAAATGATCAATATAATGAAGAGCCTAACATTCGTATTAGACAGAAACGCGTTGGAAACGATCTATATTGCTTTTATCAGCCACATCCTTGAATATGGTAGTCCGGGTGGAGTAGCTGGTCAGCATCTGACGAGAGAAGGTTCGAAAATGTCCAATTGAATGCAGCCCGTATTGTTACTGGTGTAATGCATGGGACCAGCAGTGCAAAACTCTTTGGAGACATTGGCTAGCTGACTTTGCCTGAACGCAGGGAAGCAGCAAAACTAACTGTTGTGTATAAATTGGTGAACGAGTTTGTGACTGAAGCTCTTTTGCTGTATTTATCAAACATATTACTGATATTGGAACATACGACACTCGACAACAATTCCGTCGGCCCCATTTTAGGGCCCGGACAGAACTGTTTGATAACTCTGGGGGTTGGGGGGGGGGTTGTTTTGTTTTGTTTTGTTTTGTTTTGTTTTTGTTTTTTTGTTTTTTTTGTTTTTTGTTTTTCATCAGCTTTTCAACTTTGGAATCAGCTGCCTCTGGATATTTTTCAAGCTGCCCAACACACGCGCCTGTGCTTCGACGACAGTCTTTTAAATTTGCATCTCATAACAATTGGAGTAAAGGACACTCCTGAATGCTGCCGTGGTTCACCACCAGAGACTACTTGTCATGTCCAAAGTTTACGGTACTGCGTTCCCAGTTACATACCAAAATTCCCCCCTTTGCTTCTTTCACTTCATATACTTTACTATACGGCTCGCCATAATGTTCTTTTTCCAAAAACGCTTACATTGTTTTGGCTGTGCACGAATATATACATGTCACCAGGCGTTTCAGTACTGCAGGTATTCGCTGATTTCGTTTCGTTTACCGTGCCTGTGTTTGATGGCAGCGGCGCTGTGTTGCCATGCTGTGACGGAGGATCAGAGGGCTGTCGAATCCTTTGCCGCGTTTGGGTCAGCTCAGCCTGCCCTTCTGGAGTTGGCTCATGTTGTTGCATGGTCAGTGGAGATCTCACGTGAACGTTCCGACAAAATGAAGATCTCTTTTATTATTATTATTATTATTATTATTATTATTATTATTATTATTATTATTATTATTATTATTATTATTATTATTATTATTATTATTATTATTATTGTTGTTGTTGTTGTTGTTGTTATGATTATTATTATTATTATTATTATTATTATTATTATTATTATTATTATTATTATTATTATTATTATTATTATTATTATTATTATTATTATTATTAATTGAACCTCCAGTGATGGGGAAGTAAAGATAAAGTATACTGGACCAAATTATTTCACAAATTCCGAGTTTTATTAAAGAATGTACAATTTACCCTCCTATATCCAATTGTGGCCGTTGTGTCGTATCAGCAAAGCTGTTATGTAGAAGTAAGAAAGATCATTAATACACTCGACTTACCTGGCAATACGAGAAAATAGACTTTGATTTCTTCCGACACTATTTAAGTTCAATTAACTGGGATGATGTTTTCATATTTGAAAAAAAAAAAAAAAAACTGATAAGCAGTAGGCCTGGGTAAAATGTAACAATCTTCGTGATTGCTATCAAGACCATTTACCAGCGGCCGAAATTGAACGTAACGCAAAATTAAATAAATCTCTCTCTTAACAGTCTTCCCAATATAACCATACAGGAGGATGAAGTATCGATATTATCAAGGCTTTCGACAAGGTTTGTCCTGAAAAGCTTAGGTGTCACAGAGGCCACCGGTCCAAATGGAATTAGTACTATATTGCTCCAAAAAGGCGCTCCGGTAATTCATACATCACTAGCTGAACTCATTAATTTATCTCTTCAATCTAATATATTTACAACTTACTGGAAGAGGGCCCATGTAACACCATTATTTAAAAGTGGAGACACGACGGTATGTAACAATTATACACCCATTTCCCTTTTAAGCTGTACAAGTAAAGTAATGGAAGAAGTTATATTTGAACATGTAATGTATTTTTTTTCGCGATTCCCTGGTAATTTTTAAAAATCAGTCTGGGCTTATGCCAGGTGACTCCACTGTTAACCAACTTCTTTCACTCAACCACGATTTACCTTTGGCAGTGCACCAACATAAAGACGGTGGAATCGTGTTTTTCGATATTATCAAGGCTTTGACAAGGTTTGGCATGGGGGACTGCTTCACAAATTAGAAAAAAATAAAATGTATCAATGGAAATGTACTCAGCTGGTTTAAATATTATTTACACAATCGTCAACAGCGCGTAGTGTTGAAGAGGCTCTCTTCCAGTTAGGGGACAATTACTGAGTACCCCAGGGCTCCGTACTTGGCCATCTTATGTTTTTGATTTTAATTAATGACATAGTAGACATCGTGAACTCCAATATTAAATTGTTAGCTGATGATACATGCCTTTATGTTTCGGTGGATTATCCTGTTCATGCTGCAACTATTGTGAATTCTGGTCTTTCTTCAATAAAAAAAAAAAAAAAGGAAAAAAAAAAACTGGTCCAAATATTGGTTCGTATCTTTTAATGCTAAAAATATGGATGCAATATTAATTGCACACAAGAAACAAGCAATTGGCCACCCCCCCCCCTTGTTTTTCCAGGCCACCAGCTTATTGACGTACTTTGGCATAGACATTTAGGTATCGTGATAAAATCTGATCTGAAATGGACTACACATATTAATAATGTTATACTTATAGCCACAAAACAGCTGAATTTTATGAAATCATTTAGATCATCGATTAGATCGTGAAACATTAGAAACAGTTTATATGTCCTTCATTCGGCCTATCATGGAATATGGCAGAGTGGTCTGGGACGGTTGTGCACAGGTGGATGAGCATCAATTGGAGACGGGAGCAGTGTAATCCATGAAAAATGTTAAACTTGATGAAGAGACTGCGTGGGAAACTCTGGCTAACACGAGGGAACGGAACAAATTAATTTTTTATGTAAAACGTAGTAAAGAATGTATCCCCTAATTATTAAAACCTGAATCCAAATATTTCTACACTTGATACACCACTTAACTTTAATATTCGCAGACGATTTGATTTACCCCATTTCAAAGCTAGAACAATCCTTCTTTCTATCTGCAACAGGTTTATGAAATTTACTGCCACTTGATATTTGCAACTCCCCAACACTTTTACAGTTGAAATCTAATCTGATAAGTATCCTTGTACCTCAGTAAAACACCCATGATTGTTAAATTTAGGCAAGAGATAAAATGCATTTATTCATTCTCGATTACGTATGGGCCGCATTCGCCTGAGCAAACATCTTTATAAAATTGGTGTCAAGGATTCTCCTTTGTGTTCATGTGGCCACAGAGTAGAAGACGTTTGCCACTTTATCTTCTCTTGCCCATTATTCGTTACCGATCGAAATCATCTACATACAATAATTATAAGCCTTTCAATATACATATTGTCTTATATGGTTCCGAATATTGCAACTTAGAAAGTAATAAATTAATATTTCTGGCTGTCCCAAATTTTATTGAAAAAATTGTAGATTTCGCCTTCAGGATACATAACGTCTCATTCAACTGGCTTACTTGTTCCTAGGTTAAAATTTGCCCCTCTATCTTTCTTTCCCTGTCCTTTGTCTCATTCTTGACCTGTGTGTCCTGGTATGATCGAAAATGTCATGGATTGTGATGTTTGGTCGTCCTGTCCTTTGTCTATATTTCGCAAGAGGAATGAATATGGGGCTCTGCCCTGCTTTCTTTTTGCTAATAAAATATGTTTAAACCAAAACTGCATCAAAATATAAACAAATTAAACATCGCATATACACAAAGAAAGTCACACTCATCACATATACAACAAGAAACTGACTAGAACTAAAACACAAAATGTACAAACTAAAAGTAATACCAGACTAAAATTGAAGTAAAACCAGGGCCGAAGAAAGTAAGAACCGGGCAAACAGCTTCACTACCTCATACTCGGAAGACTCGGGGACATTAAAATTATGTGATAGCAGCAGGTACTTCAGCGAGTCAGTGAAACCCTCCCGGCCAACTAGAGGGCTTCCAGGGGAAGCACATGAACGGGTAAGCTGGCACAATGCGACACCCGCCGCCATAGCTGTGTTACAAGCGAAGGCTTTGGCAGCGGGGAAGTATCCATGGCTAATTAACCGATCAGTCATAGTGCCTCCCACCATGTTGCCATGTATACTGTAATCGCCATTTGAAAAAAAAAAAAAAGACAAGCAAACTTCTCATTGGTGATTTAACTGCGCAGATTCTTTGAGCTAGAGATACGGTATCCTGAGTGATCACTTGAGAAGCAGGAGGAATATCAAGAGACGAAATAATTCAGTGGAGTGGGAACTCCTGCTTAAACTGAGGGACTATTTAAATAAGTTACCTTGTGCCATCCCCAGTTATTTTCCATAAATATGTTTCAGGTTCGGTAACGCCAGCCAGCATTATGATATCTATACATAGCTATTCTGGAATATGACTATCATAAGATCCAGTTTTAATGTGAGTAATTCCAAGTAACTTAAGCTCTGCCACAGTATGAACCACTTTAGTCCTATCTCCCAAGTACCACTCAGGCTCCATATAAAAATAATATTTCCCTACATATAAATTTTATGTTTTGTTGATTCCAAATGAGGATCTCCATTCGCTAGCACAAGTTTTACATACATTTATGAGATCTTGGAGACCTGTAACAGTAGGAGATAAAAGTATGAAGTCATCTGCATGTGCTAAGCAGTTAAATTTATCCTTTCTCACATGTACACGTCTGTCAGTGTGTAAAAAATTTACCAATAAGTAATTGATACACATGTTGAATAGTTTTGGAGGTAGTATATGCCCTTGGAGAGTGTCTCGGCTGACACGGAAGGGTTCGCTGTAGTCGGATTTGCACTGTACACATGCTTTGAGTCCAATGTGCCATTTATGCACGTAAAGCCACTGAGACATGTAGAGAACACCATACAATTTACAAAAGAGGCCACTGTGTCAAATGTTGTCAAACATCGTTCTACAGCAAGACTGCGAACTACACGGGACTAATTGAGGACTCGGAACAACTATGAGTGCACACAGAACTGCTGCCTTTAATAACGTTGATCTTGTACACTTTACATAACGCTGGTCGCTTACACCTCACCATGTTTTATCCATCATTTACCGCTCAGCGTACATCGCTCATCGCATTAACTATAATTACATTCATAACATTAAGTATCTACATATCAAAATCAAACCTTTAACATAGTATATCACATATACAAGCCACATTCATATATCACACATAAATTCATATGATGACTTTCAATCGAAAAGTCCAAATTGTATACATAAAGCGCGGCCCTTTTGCCACTTATATTACCGTGAACAAAAATTGTAAAACACACAAAATTGATACGATTACCGTCAAACTTCAAAGTACTTTATGATAACAAATACTCAGTCAATCATTTTAAACTACGACGTGAAAAGCAAATAACTTATGCTTACAATATTACGGAATACCTACCCGGCATTTTGCCACCATAAACACGTCGCGCACAAGTACCAAACCAACAATATTGATTCTAAAGTGCAAATGAACGGCACAACCGTATAATACAAAAAAAACCTCCAATTTTAGTATGAACCATCATATAAAATTCCAATAATGCTTTTACTTGACACAGCGTGGCATATACGCGTGCATCGTACTTGACACAGCGTGACATATACGCGTGCATCGTGCTTGACACAGCGTGACATATACGCGTGCATCGTACTTGACACAGCGTGACATATACGCGTGCATCGTGCTTGACACAGCGTGACATATACGCGTCCTGGCAAGTCTTACTATAAACATACAAAGCGCACATGTATTACACCAAAGTTTTACCAAACAATAGATGAAATTTGAAAAAAAAAAAAAACTCAATATATTTCATAAACTGATACATGTAAGAGCACTTTAACGGCAAAAAGCATGACCAAGTAAAACGCGTTTTCACCAGTTACCTTTTTAGAACGATGCGTACATTTAGTTAGGAGTTCATATAAGTATACACATTTACATTTGAATATCAAATTAAACTTCTTAATATACTTACGGGAACACTATTGCAGTGTCTGCGTTACAACCACCCTATTTTAGTTACAGAAGTGAACTGTGCATTGGCCAAATGCACGTACCCTACGTGCCGGCAACAAATGCAGCTACAAAAAAGAACCGCATGAATAAAAAAAAAACCAAAACATATAACTGCATCAAATTTCACGTGGGCAAAAATAACGAAATTAATACTCGCCAAAAATAGGAAGCAAATCGACGGGAAATGGACAAGCACTTACTATTAGCTCCCGTGCGCCTGTTAATTATGTACAATAGATGGGGAACATAGTCCCAAGGCGCCCGCAAGCGGGTAAAGTAAACTGAACTCTTCCACTCCCAGTGAACAGCGACGCCGGTTGACAAGCAGGGGGCCCGCAACAAGATTCTTCGCCTTTATGTATGGGCCGGAACGCGCGGGAAACAGCTGGGTCACAGTCAACGAGGTCTGACAAGTACAGGGTAAACCCACAACGAGACAAAGGGGGAAGGAGGAGACAGGGGTGACACCTACGTCACACAACAAAGGGCAACAACAACAACAACAACAACAAAAACAACAACAACAACAACAACAACAACAACAGCAACAAATCAAATACGACTCAACTGTATTTGACAAAGACTGCATATAAATAAATCTGTGGATGTATCTTTGTAATGCTCGATAATATCATGTGATAGGTCACACCCAAAAGCTGTGCCACGTTGCTCACGAAAACCAAACAGTGATTAGCTGGCAGTATCGGGGATACACATTGCAAGTTCCACACATTTGGCAAAAGGTGTACTTATAGAAATGACAGACGTAATTAGCATAATCAACACCATTATCAACATAATTAACACCGGAATTAACGAGGTTAGAGATTTAAATGACGTAGGGATACCCTCATATTTGGGAAAAAATGTACTATGAATGTCAATCTGTTGCGCATGTTCGCATGTGACGTAGGTCTATGCTCATTTAAGGTGAAAAGTGTACTCTAAATGTCACAGATGTCAATTGTGACTGACACTTAGAGTATGACAGATTAAACACCATGCGTAGCCAATCGTGTGGTTCTGTTGACCAACTTTCACTGTGAATCTTGACTTCAAGAGTACATGGATCAGCGCCGTTTGTCCTCTGGGCGTCCATGATATTCTCCTACGTGTATAAGGTCCATCTGTGCAGGACAAAATAAACTTTCACCCACCTTTTTGGCGATCCTTTATGGACGCTCGTATGCTTGTCGTCAATTGATGTCCCCCACCAGCACATATTTAATGCGAAGGATATATGTACATTGCTCTGAAATACGTACATTTAGGGGGAAAATGTGGCAACACACAAAACAAAATCCTGCCTTTGGCATGCAACTACAACAAAGGTCAGGTAATTCAACAAGCGTTGAAATGGGGATGAAAGCCACTCGTCTGTGACTCAGTTGTCCACTCCGTAAAAGTTAGGGGAAATATCACGTGCTATAAACGATGTGCAACACATCCGCCAGTATTTCTTGTCCGCAGTCAAAAAGAAAATGCATACATATTTAACGGTGTAGCATGAGGTGACCAACAAGCCGCGATATTACTTCTGCCCGGGTCAGCGCAATTTGGCCCGACTGGTGGTCAGCCGGGCCTGCCACGCATTGATGAACATGTATAGTTACGTGGGCAAAAAAGAATGAATAGTAAATTGTCCCTGTAAACATGTATATATATATATATATATATATATATATATATATATATATATATATATATATATATATATATATATATATATATATATATATATATATATATATATATATATATATATATATATATATATATATATATATATATATATATATATATATATATATATATATATATACATATTATTTTAGGAACGAGCAGGACTCGAACCTGTAACCTTTGGCACCAGTCGCCTAGCTGAAATGGGAAACGCACATATCCACTCGATATATATATATCGCTGTTGTCCACAAACCATAGAAATAAACGACACAATATAATCAGTGACACAATGTAGCCCATACATTTTCTGACAGGGGTCACAAAGGGGTTAAAATGGACATTTACCGGGCGACACGGGCAACCATAAATGATAACAATGAAGGCAAATAGAGATTTTCCTTCTTGAAGAGACCACTCACGCGTATACTTACATAGCCATACAGGGTGGACCATACAACTGAGTCCAACGACAGTCGTAGACCACTCTCAGGGAGCCACGGACCATTCAGAGGTAACTATGGGCTACTCTCAGGGAGCCACGGGTCATTTTTTAGGCAGCAACGGGCCATTCTTAGGCAGCCACAGGGCATTCTTAGACAGCTGCAGGCCACTCTATAAGTACGCGAAAAAGCAAATGCTAGAAATTATGCCCCGTTGTTAGCAGACCTGTTCAATCTGCGGCACCGGGGTGCTAGCGCTCCTCCCCCTGCATCTAGCGAAAGTACATAAGTTAATAAGGATGCAAAGGAGACTTTGGTTAATTACTAGAAGCAGAAAAATAAAACAATAAGAAAGAATCTGTCCCATCCGTCAATGTGGGAAAACAGTCAAACGTCTCGCACAACATTTATTGCAAGTACACAAGCTCGATCCTAGCTAGAGAAAGACGACTTTGGTTATTGGACAGTATAAATACAAAAGGAATGCAGCCACAGAGCGCTATTAATTTGGGAGCGTTTGGGATCCAATATAAAACCCTGGTGGGAGACGATAAGGCTTTAACCATGTCAATCCTGCAGCAGCATGGTAGTGGATAGAGCTACAGGATTGGGAAAGACACAGTGGAGCTACAGATTGTTGCAAAATCAATCGGCTATTTCATCCTGATCCACCACACCATATCTTATTTTACTACAATATTTGGCAGGATTTATATGACGACATGGAGAGATGCCCTTGCGATTTTGCATTGCATCCGGGCTTACCAACTTCAGAGATTTTAGATAATTTCACAGCCGACAGACAACATAATATCATAGTTTTAGATGATCTCGTGCATCAAATTGTACAGAAACCCTACATGGGACTCCTGTTAACTCAAGGATGCCACCATCGTCGACTCAGCGTGATTTTCATCGCTCAAAATTTATATCAACAGGGTAGAGGTAGTCACACTATAGCTTTAAATACCTGGTATTATGTGCTCATGAAAAACATGCGCGATGTGTCTCAAATCCCCACGCTCAGAAAGCAGGTTTACCCCGATAGACCCAGCATGCTCGTCTACAAGGACTGTAT
>OZ026623.1:11882487-12145510 GCA_964020975.1 Hermodice carunculata | reverse complement strand
CAGTGGCAGTGCTGATGGATGTAATTCAGCAACCACTTTTACCCCTTCATCCACAACCATTTCAGCATGATGGTCAAGGACATGGGTCGTACAATGTTAAGGTGGTTGATGGAAAACTCTTAGCTTATGCTCACAGATATTGCCAATACAACAACAACCCCTACATTTTAAGAGGGTAAGTAGTGGTTACATTCTTACTTTTTTTTATTCAGAACCTCCTATCAAATTTGCCAATACCCCATGGTTTTTAGCTTGCAGGTTACACCAGTCACTGGACAAACTTTTGTCCAAAAAGTTGATATAGATATACACAAGGACTTTACAGTCAGTTGTTTTTTGTCCCTAAAGACCAGCAGCTTACATAGGGCTATGGCTTTGAAAGTTTGAACAACCACCGTGTCATCAACAAGTTTAAGATGAGAACCCTGGCCTCCATAGCTAGGACAATGGGACAGAGAAATTCGGCCGAGTTCATCAGTCTGAAGCATGTTTATCTTCAATTCGCGATAGCAGAAAGGTGCCAGAAGTATCTTCACTTTGTGGTGAAGGAATGACCTTCCAGCCTTTAGATCTTCAGTTTGCTCTGCCCTTCTTATTTTCTCCATAGTCATCGGAGTTAGTCCGAATTATGTAATTTGCAGAAGTATATATTTGCACATTTACCCAGATGACTGGTTGCTGAGAGCATTATCCCAGTCTTCCCTGAAATGGGTGATTACAGCCCTGATAAAGATGATATATATATATATATATATGTGTATGTATGTATGTATGTATGTATGTATGTGTGTGTGTGTGTGTGTGTGTGTGTGTGTGTGTGTGTGTGTGTGTGTGTGTGTGTGTGTGTGTGTGTGTGTGTGTGTGTGTGTGTGTGTGTGTGTGTGTGTAGAGCTTTTAGTGAATTCTCTGAAGTCTAATCTCAACACAAGTCAGGGGCATTGAATTATTAGGGACGCATTATCAGACTGTCTGGTTCACATGCTTCCCCTCAGAGGACCAAAGACTTTAGAAGGTACTGTCCTTTGTCTTGAACAACAGGCAAAAGCAGTAGAGACGTCATACAGGAACTTTCAAGTTACTGGACCTCCAACTTCCCCTTACAATCCTTAACTGCAGGTTGTTCCAACGGGCCTTTCTTTTACTGTGAAACAGGGGGTCTCAGTTCCAATTAATTTAAATCAGTCAAGAAGTGAGAGTCACTCCACTGGTGGTGAAATCGCAAGAATGTCCAAAAAAGGCAATCACTACATCCATCTCAGGGAGACACGTCGATGTTTACAGATGCATCCCTCTAAGATTGGAGGAATCGTGTGCTCTCCTTGACAGTATCTGACTCTTCACAGCAGTATCTCGGGGATTATCTGATCAATTGGCTGGAGGTGCAGGCAATTTGCTTGGTACCTATTCACTTTCAGAATCTAGTGCTGGGCAGGCAGGTGTTGATTAGTGACAAGTGCACTGCAATTTAATACATGGACAAAAAGGGAGAGACAGGATCAAGGGAACTTTCTCTCTTGACTCAGCAGTTCTTCTCATGGCATCTTCAACACCAAGTACTGATCTGTTGTACTAACTTTGCCAGGGCCATCAATGTCAGGGCTGATGGATTATCATACCAGCACCAGTTGTTAACCACCCAGTGGTCGCATCATCCTCACATGATACGGGCCATGTGGGATCTTTGAGGCACCCCCACACATAGATCTCATTACAACAAGTAAGAACTAGTACCTACAAATTTTTATGTCTGGATGAGAACACATAGGCAATGGATGCTTTTTCAATCAAATGTATGTGGGCATATGCCTACCTGATTCCTCTGCTTCCAAAAGTTGTTTGGAAGATATGCGAGGAAGAAGTAGATGTACTGCAATTAGCTCCTTGGTGCCTAGGAACCCCCCGATGGTGGAACTACTGGGGCTCATTATGGAGCTCAACTTCTTGTTTGCATTGATTTAATTTGTTCAAACCCAAACGTTCTTCATCTTCACACATGGTGGATGCAGGAAGAGTTTTGTTACTTCTGGCCTTTTACATAAAGTGGTAGCACCAGCTGCAAAAGGGAAACATTTGGCCACTTCTCTTAAAGTCTTTGACACCAAATGGTCCAATTTTTGCTAAATGTTGTCGGGCCTACGATCCTGAGATTAATCTCTGGAAGGCCGCAATAAATTGCTGAGCAAAGTTGTACCTTTGCTCCCAGGATCTTTGACCCTATGGTAATTTTTAAGGTGCAAAAATGAGTATTAACCCTACTTTTCTTCTGGTAAATTCTTGAAAGAAATTCAAAATATTTTAGAACACAAATCCTATCTTAATTCCTTCTCGAACTTTAAAATGTTCTTCACATTGTTCTCCCATGTGATAGTCGGGGCCTAGTTTTGTGTTCTGAATCCAGAATGTGTTAAAATTGACTATATGAAGAGGAAAAAAATGAAAATCCAGGTGGCACCTACATGCCTCATAGACATGTTTGAGAGCTTATGCCTGGACTGACTTTACAATAAACATATTTTGTACATGGAACTATATAGCATGAAATGTATTGTAGAACAAGAAAACAAAAATTAAAAGGGGATATGTAGAAGCCCCAAATTACAAAATATATAAATAATTCCCATCCTAAATACAGGTTCATCCAGGGCCCTATGTGGTTTGCTAGGAGCTGGTCCACAGCACCTATGTTTTGATATTTGCCCATAGTACAGCGCTAAATGGAGCTCTTGAAAACTGGCAAAAAGAATACTGGCAACTAAGATTTGCTCATATGCAAATGTAAGTGTCTCGTTTTTCTTTTTTTAATTTATCTCCTTGTCCTCCTTTCTGGTCATGTGACTGCTCTTTACCAATCAGAAGACAGAAACATTAGTTTCTGGTCACATGATCTTTCTCGACCAATTAGAATCCAGCATTTTGGGGTCATCGAGTGCAAAGTGCTTAAAGACCCAAAGTTCTCCCTACTTTGGCTCATTTCAGCAATGAAGTAAAACCTGCACCCCAGATTCATTAAGATTTCAATGCCCAGCAAAGTGAGTTTTTTACTTCTGTGTTCATGTTACATGAAATTTTATCTGGGATTAGTTATCTTGATACTTTAGAATTGGTCCTGATGAATGTCTGCCACTGATGATTTTGTATCAAGAGATATTTAAATGCATCTGTACATTTGTGGTTTTGTCTCGACACCAAATGCATGTTTCTATCATAAACTTTTCAGGGCAATGTGCATAACATTTGTGTACCATGTGCAGTGGAAATTATAAAAATATATATTTTTTTCGATCTCTGTGGTCCATTTTCTTTTTTTTTTTTTTTTTTTTTTTTTCGTTTTGTGTTTGTTTTTTGTTTTTGTTTTTGTTTTGTTTTGTTTGTTTAGTGCTAGAAGAAATATTGTGTACTTTTTAGCCAATTATGAACAATTTTAGGACCTGCTACCTTAGTTTCTATGACCACGTGGTCAAGTTGTCCCATCAGTAGTTATTGGAGTTACATCTTCTTACTTTTTATTATTCCAATTTTGCAGTATGCTCCTTTATAATACAGTACCTCAGATCCCAAATACATTCAAATAAATGATATGTTGACCCTTGTTTAACAGAATGTAACAAAATAAAAAATAATAACTTACATTGGTATCATTTAGCAGCAGGATATTTTCATCACGAAGCAGTGGATAGATGTCCATTCGCTCTAGTGTAACCAGGGATCCACATATAACTCTCATAATGAGGGCAACATGGTGCGCTGATAACTGTTTCAGCTTCACATATTCACGAAGCGTTGGAGTGCCATGTGTGTTGTTCAAAAAGAACCACTTTTGTACCAGATTTGCCTCTGGAAAATAAAGACAATTAAATTAAAAAAAAAAAAAAAATGATGGAGACGAAATACTGAGAGAGCTATTTTAATTGATATATTTGCTAGTAGTGTTTATCTATTCACTTAATTTTCTATGCTCTCTTCGAGATATCATGCACTCCACACTTTTATCCCATCAGTAAAACATTTCTTTATATATTCCCCTGGCATGGAGGTGTGTGGCAACTTCTAGTGGTTACTTGCATACAAATACTAGGCCCCTGGTATTGCCAAATCACATCAGTTCATCACAACATAGTAGTGTCAGAATGATGTCCTGCAGGATTGGCCAGATGGACCTTAATAGGTCAGCTGTATGGGTATCACTAACAAATTTGGGAAGCACCACACATTTAACAGATTTGTATCATAATATATTACCAATACATTAAGTAAATATAACAAAGTGGAGGATGCAGGTCTTTCATCCTCCTGTACCCAGTGAGTCCAAGTCCTTGGGTTGCAAGTGTGGGCCAGTACAACCAATGATAGGTCTCATTTGTGGAATACATTGCATTTAAATAGATTATCCATTTTGAAGGTCTAAATCACCTTGGCTAGCACGATACTCTAGCAGACATTGGAGCTTTTCTGATGCTGATGATGATATATTGCTTGTCTACAGCCTGTTATTGTGGGAACCTACACCCCTTGCTCAAAGGGATGTGAGCAACTGGTGTTCAAAGCTTCCCACTCTGGTTGGCTGGCTGCAGGGGAAGCCTGTTGTCTTCTTTTGTTGTTACTTTGTCCTATGTTGATGCCATAGCTGCTGCCGTGTCTGACCCCACAGCATTAAACTTTTTGGGTTGGCTGCCAAATGGCCTACCATTGCCATGCCTCCTCCACCATGGAGCTTCTCCTGGGAGTTGTATTGGAGGAATACATGCAGGATCTGGAGTGGAGCCTCCTGATGGCTATCTTGGATGACCAACAGCAGGGTTTTCTAGTCAAACAGCCATGACTGCTTGATTAGTGAAGTGTACACACCTGACTGAAGGTGCCTGTTTACTGCCGACATGCTGAGGTACACCTTTGTCATTGAAGAAGCAGGGAAGTAATCTCCATAATCATAAAGCTTGTTCTGCATGTTGTGGCAAAATGGTAGAGGCCGGCATTCATTGTTGCATTTGTCCCATGAAGTTGAGTACCTAAATGACCTTCTCAGTCTAAGTCCAAATAGTCAGCACAGAAACTGGCTTTGAGTCATGGCTTTACATTGGATCAGGAGGACACTAGCACTAAGGTCCTGATGACCATGAACTGATTCAGTGTCCATTGGTCTATGACCTGTAAACACCGGCCATATACTTCCTCCTGGAAGCACAGAGTATCACACTCCTCCTAAAGCTAGAATGGCTTGGTGCCCCCAGTAAATGCCAGAACCGACTTTCAGGAACAACTCTGCTAGGCTGGAGTCATGGGGCGAGCCAGCTGCCAAGGACTCCAACTAGTCTCTCATCTTGGTCTGCTGGATGGTGTACCTTGAGAATGGGATCAGCAACTGTTGATGATCATCTGTCATCTGCGAATTTTGTTTTAGGCAAAGGGCCACATATTCTTCAGCCAGAACCAAGCTTCAAAAGTGGTATGCAATGAGGCAAATATTGGGTCTTGCACCATTATCATCCAGAAGCCCATTTACGTCCTCCATGTCAGAATCCTCTTGTGCCCTCTTAGTGATACAAAGGCAGGCAATGATGTCCTTCAGCATCTCTCTGACCATTTTTTCCACTTACATACTGCTGCCCATCATTTGCTAGTGATGGTGCTACATGGAGTGTTCAGACTCTGTATGTAAAAACTGGGTCCTTCTCCCTCTCTGGCTCTGCTTTATCTTAAGTCATGGGAGACATTAGCTGAAGCTGTATTTTTGTGGTGATATTTGTGTCCAAAGATATCTGATGGCCCAGTAGTCGTGGGCTACTATGTCTGTGAATTATACCATGATCTATATGACCTGTGGTTGGCCTAGACCTGGGGTTTTTAGTCCCTCAAAGGCCCACACTGGTTCAGGACAATTGACACTGATACCAGTTAGGCTCTAAAGTTAAAACAAAGAGGTGAGTTTACAGTAACACTGGAACCCCATCTCTAGCAAACTCGACAATCTTTATTCTGGCTGTGGATCAGAACTTTAGGTCTGCTGAAGGCACTTGGTAAACATTCTTCCTGGGCCACGGTGGCATCGGGGCAGTAGAAGCACCCTGCAGAAGCCAGATGTCCTGGGTCAGTGACAAGAATTGGCTCTTCGAACACCCTTTCTGTCTGGGGAACTGATAACACTGATCTTCTGGTAGGTGAGACAGGTGAAATGGTGGTAGATCTAGAAAAGGCTGTAGAAACCATACACCAGGTCTGACTTAGTATGCGAGAGGTGAAAAGCACCTCAGTGAATGTGCTCTTGGTCCATGGTGCATGGTGGTACAGTCCTACGATGATAACAGAACCTGGGATCATGACCCAGAGTGGGACCGTCTTTTTGATATGTTTGCTCCAGTGCCATTACTTGCCCTTTTGTACCTTTTCCCAAAACCAGTCCCTCAAGGAGGCAGATATGGGTGGATCCGTCTGCAGAGCCAGACTTCTTGGTGTCTGTGTGTGTGTATGTGTGTTACAGACAGACAGAAGGCTGTGACCATGCTGGTGTCTGTAATAATTATCGCATTGAGGCATGGGACTGAGGCAGCATCAGAGAGACCTCCATGTTTCTAATGTCCATTATAATATCTACAAGTGAAATTCAATCCAGACCGGTACCACAAAACTGGTAGAGAGAGGCTGGTTCAGAACAGATACATGTGACTGGCATATCCATACGAGTAAGATATGCTGACCATGTTTAAATGCAGTTTAAACAGGTGTGCAGAATAATCAACGGTGTTATGCACCAAAACACATAATTCTGTATCAAAATTGCAGACAAATGCAAGATGCTGACTCCAAAGCTTTGCTTATCTCTATATAACAAAGCCCGGTGAGCAGTGCCATTCCAATACATCATGTAGACATGTTACTACCCAAATATATATATATATATATATATATATAAAGAGGGGACAGAGAGAAAGAGAGAGAGAGAGAGATAGAGAGAGAGAGAGAGAGAGAGAGAGATATCTGTATGTATCTATCTATCTATCTATCTATCTATCTATCTATCCATCCATCCATCCATCCATCCATCCATCTATCTATCTATCTATCTATCTATATATATATATGTGTGTGTGTGTGTGTGTGTGTGTGTGTGTATGTGTGTGTGTCGAAAGTGTTTTGTCATACAAACATCATTTTAATTGCATGATGCCTACAAATATCCAATATTCACCTCATTGCACATTCTGTACATTTTGCAATACTTCTTACTTGTTAAATGGGTTATGGGCAAATGGAAAGTCCCTTGTTTACCTATAGCCGTATCATCAAATAATTCAGGGGAGCATCTGCAAATTTATACCAACAATATTTCTTTTTTCGCCAATTTAGTTCTGCACAAGCATTCTACAATTTGGTAAGCATACATATTGAACCTGGATACAAAATGTCAGGAATTGAAGCATAGTTTGGCCAAGGTATAAATAGTATCACTAAGGTATAATATATAGAATTACAGACACATATAGTTG
Organism: Hermodice carunculata; assembly: GCA_964020975.1. Classification (NCBI taxonomy): domain Eukaryota; kingdom Metazoa; phylum Annelida; class Polychaeta; order Eunicida; family Amphinomidae; genus Hermodice; species Hermodice carunculata. Next base: position 12,138,029 of record OZ026623.1, on the reverse strand, counting down.
ATGCCCTGGTGTGTCTGACTCGTTATTCATGGTTTACTCACATAAATATAAATTTAGCTTGGGCGGTAAATTGTGTTCAATACAAACACAGGGTAACGTTAAATTAGCAATATCAACTCACTTTGCAGAAAGTGGTGTCATATTTATATTACATGTTTATTGTATACGTTCCCAAACGATGACAACGTGATATCCTGGTTTTAGAATTTGGCATGCTGAAATTATCCATGGTGGTCCCACGTATGTGTCATTTAACCCGTAATATGCCGTTGTAACAGCAATAGCACTTCTAACCATGTGCAGATACTCACAACGATGAGATTGGCTCCAAATTTAGAGTGTACCATGTGCATATTGTGTGGCACAATTTACTTAAATGTACGTCATTCCCAGGGGTTCATTACCTACCTTGTCCGACCTTGAAAGGTTTTGTTACGCTCGTATCTGTAGACGGGTTAAAAGAGTCATTCTTTCTTGCGCATGGACATATACTTTGACCCATCCTTAAACCATACAAATGACACAATAATAAATCATTTAAGCCAGTTCAGTTCCGATGTAAATGGAAACAACATTAACATTTAAATTATGGTACTGTTAAAAAGAAAACAAAACATCAGTTTTTGTTCGATTATGTTAAATTTGGGTTTTTATATTATATAATGACCACAATCAGTTCAGGAAAAAGGGGTTAAAAAAGGGTCACAGTATTATGCATGCATGTATTTAATATTATATTATTTTACGCCTCGATCCCTCTGAAAATCGAAGGGTACTGTTGTTCTTTACTCCATGCAACCGCCAGCTGCCTGTCTGTTTTATCCATCACACAGCTTGACTCTTTATGGTGGGCAGCTGGCTATTTTCTTAAGTCAAAGATTACTGGTCAATGATGTAACCCCACCAACACTACAAGCAATGCAGTGAATCATCCGCAATTTGTGAGAGCCCTCTATTTGAAGGAGTCAGCTATAGTTGGAATGTTTTGGAAGTCAGAGGTGTCTTATTTCTTTGTTAGGTCCATTTGTAAGATTTCAAAGCTTGGAGCAGCAGGACCTCTTTATCTATGAGCGCATAAAGCTCGTCATCTGAATTTTGCAAGTCCAGTATCATGAATCAGCACAATCACCATAAATCTCATCATATTTTATACTAAACAATATCAGTGGTACCGCTGTTTTCATAGCCTTGAAAAGCTTTGACAACTCTTGAAACTTTTGGTTACCTTACAGTCCAACATAAACTGCCACCTCTACCCCTTGTCAGATTCATCCATGACTGGAAAAATGCAGGATTTTATTTTATTGTGCTCGCCTAATTGCACATTTTTTCCAAAAAAAATATGCAAACAGAAAATCTCATCTATGCATTAACCTTATTGGCCAAATCCGATCCTTAGGTTAAGCATGACGCCTTTTAACATCCAGTTTGTTCACAAAGAGAGACCTTTCCTCCACTGTTTTACCTGTAGTTAGTATTCAACATGAATAAATGAGCCCCCAAGGGTTATTTGGCATTCTCTCGTTTTCCCTCTTAAAATATTCGATTCAGACTGTCTGATTCTAAACTCTCTTATTATATTCAAGAAACACAGCTACATTTCTTATTGTAGTGGCAGAAAACATATTTTGGATATGTAGGGGAGTTGCTTTTTTACTTGGATTTTACTTGTTTAGATGCTGCGTTTATCATACTAATAGCCACGTTTAGAATTGAACGAATAACAATCTCAAGGCATGCATGGTAATATTTATTAAGAAAATACACACATGTGTCCCCGAAGGTTATACACGATGGTTTGACTTAGATAGATATTAGTAGTAATGACATCAGACAGTACTTGACCCACTTGATAAAAATAGCTGCTGGTGACTAAATTTACTTATATCTTGTGGCTGTTGTGTTTCACTTCTTTCCATTCCGATATCAAAGTTTGGTTCTTGTTGATTAGTCCGCTAGCTTTTCATAAAGTGAAAGCATTGGTGTTGATTTTAGATTGCTGCACTGATAAAAGAGTCCTTTCCTTTGCAAAGTATCACCTTTCTAATAACATATTGAATTGAATGAAGATACCAAAGTCGATTTGTCCTGTGGATAGTTAAAATGATTTACAGTCAAGCTGAAATTTCTTTAAAATGTACACAAGAAAATTGTGATAATGTTCAATATATATATATATGTATATATATATATATATATATATATATATATATATATATATATATATATATATATATATATATATATATATATATATATATATATATATATATACATATATATATACACATATATATATATATATACCATACATTATCAAAACAACCAAAGGTTTCTTTCTTAATAGAAATTAATCATTTCGGTGTTTTTCAGATTTTGTGAAGCCTTCTTTTTCCAATTCTACGACATATTCAAATAATGCTAGTCCATATGGCAAAGAAAAGCACACAGTATAACCAAATTTATTTTATTGATATTTGTACCTTTGGTTTTGAAGAATGGGTGATATTGTGTAGATGAAGGGGTTCAAAACGGAATTGATGGGTACAATAAATACCACAAACCAAGCATAAATTTCTCCAGGCAGGCGAACATTTCCTCCAAGGGATGCAAAACCTGAATATCGATCCATACATTTATCGTCAATATCAGCGCCTCCATTTCATACAGCATCAAACTGGCAACACAAGCAACGTAAAATTCGAATTTTGACCTAATTAGAACATCTTTAATTTTTCACATTTTAGCCCAGCTGATCTTTCAGTACAACGGACCTTTTAGGGGGCTAATCTACCCTTTTGACATTGCAGCCGTCCATCTGTTTGCTATCCATATTTCTAACTTCTCTTTAGCCGTGAAGCAGATCCACTTTAAATTTGTTGGGATGTGCTTTAGGTGCATCTCTGCTACATTTGTTCAAATGCTAACACTTCCAATTTAAAAACAAAAGGCAGTTTGGCAGAACTGGATCTTATGCTGAAATCAGCTTGAAATGTATCGTGTAGAAGGGTTGCAGTTTTTACTTAAGGGGTGGAGTGGGGATCATGCCTTTAATCGCTCATTTGAAACCAAAATTCCAATTCAAGTACTTATTGGTTTGTGCATACATTCTCATTTGCTGTCATGCAAGTCAATGAGGATTTCGATGGTGTCTGTATTGGTTAATTTGTAGAAAGCCATGTGCCAGATACGTTTCACATTTGGGGAGGGGGCCTGGAACTGGCCAGCCTTTTCATAATTTGTCTCCTTCCGATGGTTGCGGCCTTTTGCATCTCTGCAGGGTTATTGTTTTGAAAAGTCTTCAAATATCTCGAAATCACTGGCCACTGAAATTTTATACGGTCAACTCTGCAAGCCCCTGCACCTTGATTTGCACAAACGGTTGCACTGCCACTATTTTATCCTGTTTTGTTTTAAAGAAGCTTGACTTCTTTCAAACTGTCACTCAAACCGTTTTCAAACTTTATGCAAATGTTTCTTCTTAAAGAGTGAAACAAAATTGTTCATTGGGTAGGGGTGCCCCAGATCCCTGATTTTGAACGTTTTTGGAGTTTCGATACGTCTCGGTAACTGCATACATTCCTATCGATCACAATGCAAGTCACTTGGGCCTCCAATGGTAATTATAGTTTTCAATTTATGCAAACGCTTTTTTCACTTAACGTTAAAATTATGAGGAATGTACCTTGTGTGGGTGTCTACTTAATATTTTCAAACGGTTATGCTCTGGTTTATTTCAGATATTATTTTCTTTTCCCTTTTTGCAAAGACCTTAAAAAACTGCAAAATTGCATTGGGGAACTTTTAGGTAACCCTGGATCATGGTAGGACTCATTATGCGTTGAATGACAGCTCATGGCGAGTGTTCACACAGCTCTCCATTGTTTACTGATGGCATCACGCATTCCCCTATTGTCTAGCTTGACCCGCTTATTCTTGAGGATGATATGCCTTTGGTGGATAATGGACCAGCTATATTTATTTTGTCTTGCTTCCAGACTCCTCCACAAGTCAGGTTGAGTGGCAAATAATAGCACCAATATTGTGATAGATAGATAGATAGATAGATAGATAGATAGATAGATAGACAGATGGATAGATAGAAGGATAGATAAATGGATAGATGGATAGAAAGATAGATATATAGATAGATAGATAGATAGATATACAGACAGACAGACATACAGGCAGCCAGACAGACAGACAGACAAACAGATAGATAGATAGATAGATAGATAGATAGATAGATAGATAGATAGATAGATAGATAGATAGAGATAGATAGATAGATAGATAGATAGATAGATAGATAGATAGATAGATAGATAGATAGATAGAAAGAAAATTATTAATTATTGCATAGATCTGTGGCACACCTATCTATTTCACAAAGTATATCTGTGGAAGTGATGTATGTGAACTCAAAACAGCACCTGTGCCACTTTTTAAGGGGAATGAGTACTATGTAGTTTATACATGATGAATTTACCATACCTCGACGAATGGTACTGATACAAAAATTGAATTTAGAACAACAGCTTAACGTGACAGATACAACCATTGCATGCACCATCATTGCATTAAGGCAAAGACTGACATATGCACGATAATATATACAGACATATAATACATACATATATGCTCTTACATACGTACATACATATACACTTGCAAATGCATAGATACATACACATATACAAATACATAAATTAGTAAAAATGTCATTTTTTTACATTGCTTGTCTTCTATCTGCACATACAATTCCCTGTTAGGCTCAACATGCTGTAAGATACTAATAATATTTATCATATCTGATTAAGACAAAAGTTACAAATTTTTACACGTGACTGCAGAGCAAGAGGTAAAGCCTAACCATCAAAAACGAGTGTGCGTACATCATCTGGTCAATATCAAAACGACGCAAAGGCTTTATCTCCGGCTAGATGATTGGTGAAATAAAGTTGTTCTAACATTTGACTTGTCTAGGATTCCCATATATATTATAAAAGAGATTATTCATATGAGCACTCTTCTGTTAGAGCATGTTTCTGATATGGAAATAATTATTTTAATTATTTGTACTTACCAAGGATACAGATTGGCATCCAACAGCAAAGATCTGTCAGAATAATAAAGACCATTTGGCGAAAGATACGAATATTCTGTGAGGTGTTCTTTTTTGCAGAAGCACGGACATTTTTTATAGATAAATACATACACGCATAGGCTATAAGTAGCATCACAGTGGCTACTGTTGGTATTGTGGATAAGGATAAAAAGGAATACAGCCATCCTGTGTAATTCTCCGAAGTGATATGAAGTGGTAGGCACACCGTGGAACGTCCATAGTATTTCCCCTCGAAGTAAGGATAATATATTAAAGGGAGCATAGCTATTAAGAAAGCCAAAAGCCATATTACAAGTACTATGAAACCAGCCCCTGTCTTTTGCAATCTTACATCACTAAAGGGAAATACTATGGCACGGAATATATTGAAGGTAATTGCCAGAAGCATAAGCAGCGATCCGAGAGCTGAAGTTGATGCTGCTATTCCAGCCAGGCTGCAAATTGGAGATGCACGCCATTTTTCGTCTTCTTCAATATAATGCCCCCTATATATAAGATCTGCACCAGCTATAGTCAGAAGATAAACACTCATGACCATATCGGCTGCTCCTAAGTTAGATATTAGGAATGAGTGAACTTGATTCTGCATAGTGGACGTGGCTCTTAAAACAATGACAAGGCAATTTCCAAGGAGAGACAACATTCCCATTACCCAGAGTAACACTCGCAAGGTTTCACTGGCCATAAGATCAGAGCAGCTTGAAAACACATCGGCTTTTGGTAGGCATTTCTCAAGTGAAGGTGGTGCTATACAACAAAACTTGTAATGGGAACTAAATAATATTTTCAAGTTAGTGAGCTTAGAGAACATAAATTTATCAAAATGAATAATGTCATTGCCAGATAGATCCAACTCTTCCAAAAGATATAAATCATTGAGTGCTGCAACCTCCACGGTATGTATTTTGTTCCCTTTTAAACGCAATACTTTCAAAGATGACAATCCAAGAAACTGTTTAGTTTGTAATGTTCCTAATGCATGTTGAATAAGCTGTAAATTGTGCAACGAAATTAGTCCATTAAAGGCACCATCTCCGATAACTGAAAGAAAAGGGTTTCCTTCAATCCTTAGGTTCTTAAGCCGTCCTAGACCAAGAAATGTGTTTTTCTCTAATTTCTGAAGAACATTATTACTAAGGTCAAGTTTTTGCAGACTCCTTGTAAAGCGGAATCGTCCAGGCAACACATTTAGTATATTATTAGAAGCCAGGTTCAACTCAAACAGGTAGGGATATTTCCACATCTGACGGAGCTTTGTTATATTGTTGTTTGTAGATATTAATCTCCTGGTATCTACACCCAAGCTCACAAGCAGTGATGAAATATTTGGTGAATCTATATAACTGCAGTTGAAATCGGCTCGGTTGCAAGAACATCGTTTGGGACACATGATTCTACAGAGGTCTTCGTCATCCCCATGTTTGCAATGTGCACCCCCGTCACACACCTGCTCCAAACTTATGCAGTTCGTCTGCTCTTTACATCGGTACATTCCCTCACATTTGTAATCTTCTGTAAAGCACAAAATATATCAGTCCGGGAGACCACGGAATGAAAGTGACCCATTTACTTAGCGCTATTGTTGAAAGCTAACAAAAGTGCTAAGCTCTTGAAACATCATCCACATTACTGTCATATATAGCCAATCATTTGATTGGAAATGACGGTTACTTGAAGTAGAAAGCTCCTTCAGAAATGAATGCAGAAAGAATGAGCAATATCAGAAAAATAGAATGAATACCTAACTAGCAACGTTATGAAATATGAAACGAGAATACGGCAAGTATGTTTAAATTACCTACCCATTGGAATTATTGCGCTGTACATATACACTATGTCTAACTGTTTTTGCAGTGATATTGCACTCACTTCTTCAGTTGTTGTGTACCCTTATGGACTTACCACATCCAACTTCATCCTGTTTAACTGGGCAGTCCCATTCTCCATCGCATACTTTAATGACAGGTATACAGTAGCTTCCTGGGCACTTTATGTACGATGTTGGACACACAAAATTAGCTACAACATAATCAAATTGATTAAAATAGCAATGTGAATGTTGGTTTTCAAATGTTTACATGTATGTAAATCGCATGGAGTAATGTAGCTGTCACTGTCTGTGCTCTTTTTTATCAGCCAAAGTGTTATAACAGTTCGGATTGCTATATGTGTTGTCCATGTCATGCAAGGATGGATCAAACAAAGGGCCCATATAATTCATCCAAAATCGCACATATATGCCAACAAGAAAGCCAAAAAGTCACTTCTATAAATATCTGAATTACACTAGAGTACACAAAGCAAACTACAAACGTGAAGTAAATGGCTCTCCCCCCCCCCCCCCAGCCCCTCGTAAAATGTGGCCACGCATAGTCTGTCATTACAATAGTTTAGGCTACAAGTGAGCCTTTGGTAGCATGTGCCTTTGAAAACATGTGAACTTAATCAAATAGTTTACACTGAAGATGCTTTAACAACAAAAATATCAACAGCAAAATGTCTGGTTACAAAACAAGTGTGCTCATGTTATGAGTCAGCGATTCATTACATACATTTTTCCACGTAAAACTCGATCACTGTACGTTTGTGCCTTAGATGGCAGGTCATGATCTGTACACATCACCTACCATGAAAATAGATTTTTAATCCCCAATTCTCTTTTCCCTACTCAACTCCAACACTCTTGGCAGCCAGACTCCGGTCACTGCACACACACTGTCAGCCAGTCTTTTCTTTTACTTACTTAATAACTAGAACAGCCGCTTGTGTCAGGTTGTCTTCACTTCAAGGTACAAAATGATTGCAAAAGTTCACTTTCTTGAACCCAATTTTTATGATCAATGTGTCAATTTATTATTGTATTTTCTAAAAATTAACATGATTACCACTTTTTTCTTAAAATTAAAAAAAGAGTTGCTGAATGAATCTAATTAGAGCTCCTTATCTAATTTAACTAAGGTGCTATTTCATAAATGACATACAAGCAATTAGGTTGAGTCACTGGATGTTGTTTGAAGTCCAGGTCAGGTCTGTCCCCCTACAGTCAAGCTTGCAAGGAGAAATGGGGTTGGAAACTACCGTGCAAAATGGCATTTAGCCAGTCTCTTTAGTGAAGTGTACAAAGCATAGTTACCATGGTCTTTTTTAGTCCCTTCTTGGATATGGGAATGAATGTGCACCACCTTTTTGTGTAGTTATTGGGACTCGCTGGTCACCACACTATGTGAATAGTAAAGTACCAGTATCCGATACAGCAGATAAATCTTTATAAGCTAACTAACGTTATTTCTGTACAGCACATGACTTGTTCTTTGACTACAGATTATGTTTTTCAGCCTTGAGGAAAACTGGATTGGGAAAAACACTACGGCTGAGTTTGTTGCAGACAAAACAAAAGTTAAACCATGGAGATCCTTCGACTATGTTCTCTGGCAAAATTTGTTTCTTCATATTGGTATAGGAAGATGGACACTGATGCTTTAAAAATTCTTGAATCAGTGTATTTTTGGTACTTTTAACCTTGTATCATTGCTGGGATGTATTTGGAAATGCAATTCATATCTTTCAGTCCCGTTTGATAAATAGTTCATTGACTATGCTGTACTGTGGGCTGAGGTCTCCAACACAGACTTGAAATGGAGGTAGATTGCATTATTAATGTACCACATTCATAAATATTATCAAAACAAACAGGCCTTCTCCATGCTTTTGCTGTTAACTGAGCAAGTCAGGAAAAGCAAAATGCGGCTTGTCTACCATACTCTTTTTATCTTTGGTACAAGTGATAAATTTGGGTCTTAAGTGGATATGCCTATATATTTTGGAGAATAAACTAAATAATGAAGAATGTAATTCATATTTTGACAGCACTGGTTTAATACTGCCAGTTGTCTTCTATGGATGGCTGCCTGTCTGAGTGAAATTTACTTCTTGCTACAGGTATTAAACATGAATGTTGATGTTTTGAGAAGTCTCAAATCTCTGCTTTGTGGTATTTTTAACACTCATTGCTGGGCTGAAATTTGCAAAAGTCAGAAATCTATAATGTTTTTTTTGGGGGGGGGGGGGCGGGGGAACAAACCTCATGTCAGTATTCAAGCACTATTGATTCTATTCCGTTGATTTATTTTTTTCTAAATCTTTGTTCTAATTGCGGGATGACAATTATGAATGCAGGTCAGGCTTTTCAGATTTTGTTTGAAGAGGTAATGAAGAACAATTGAGGGATCATTATCGTAGCATTACAATATTATTCTCACTGTTTTACCTAAAACCTGTTTCCTGACATCAAATTCTTATATATAGTACTCTTTATGTGATATACAAAGAAATGTTGCCTACCTGAACACGCTCCCTTTGCTCATATTATCTGAAATTAGAGCACTGGATGTTGTTGTGGCTAATGTTATTTTCTGGAGTTATTCAGATAATTTTTTTGGTTCGCGATCTGGTCAGGCCTTAGCCATAGCTACAACGGCGAAGACACACGCAGTAACACCCAAAAATTCGTGAAACCTGCATAAGGACTATTCTCTGCATTGACATTATTGTTTTAAGTGTGAAAATTTACCAATACTGCACTTTTGGATTATTACTTATGAAAGTTACTACGTGCTGGACTATTTTCTTTGTCCTAACTGCACTGTAGCCCATATGGGTAGTTGATCCGAAAGAAAAAAAGGTCAATTCCTGAGGCATTTTTGGAAGCAAATTTATAATTATATGTGTACAAAAAGCAACATGGAACTATATGGATCTGAAACAGATTAAAATAGTACAAGTTAGGAACCTATTAAAATGAACCAAAAAAATAAGCAACCCTTGGGCCACAGAGAGTAACGACATTGTTTATATTTTCACATGTTTTACTTGAAAGGAATCTAGCTGTTGGTATAGAATGCATATCTGTAACGTGGCAGCAATGACAGCAAATGTAGGGTCCTTGGCCCATGTAATGCTATTTCGTTAATGTGACACATGCTCTTGCATAGTATAAACTTTCACACAACAGAACTAGTACATTTTCCCTTGCATCATGGGTGGGTGGGTTTGGGTCATAGTTAATGTGTTTTCTCCCATTCAATTTCTGCAAAACATTTTTTTTATTGTGAACCATAATGACATCAGTAGACCATAGCAGGGATTTACATATTCATTAACTTTTTTGATGGGTTACAAGAAAAATAATTCTAATTTGATGAAGGTAAACTGGTAACACTGAAATCAAAGTTATCCTCTGATCTATTTTGGTAGCGAGTTTACAATAGTATCCGACACAGGGATATGTTTATTTAAAGGTTTTAAGGTATTCATGAGAGAACTGTGTGTTTTTGCTTTTTAAGTGGTTATCCTGTTTGGACCCGCTAGGTGGTGGCACGTGTACAGTTCAGTTGTGCAAGTGTTGGATCATGTTGGATTTTTGGTGGCAATAATCCAACGTACTACCTATTGGTGGTTATATATTGACCCACTAGGTGGCTGTGCATGTGCGGTTCCCTTGTGCCAGTGTAAGATTAGGTTGGATTTTTGGTGGCAATAATGCAAAGTCCTGCTCATTGGTGGTTACATACGTCCATGTATGCAGATACCCATAACTATATGCCCTAAAACTATACTTAAGTGTGAGGCAGTGACCATGAAAAGTGCCTATTACTGTAAGACACCTGTGTATTTCTTCAGGAGGACATGTCCCTTATTTTTATGGGGCTGGGTAGAGAGCTTTCAGGGACACAAGGGCAAAAGGGGGCAGTATTGTGGTATAATCCTTTGGAATAGCCCCTGAGTCTAAAAAGAAATCACCCCAATATTTGACATCACCAGGTGCCCAGCAAGGGCAACCCAAGAAGAGTAAGGCTTCCTTTGCAAATGAAGGTAGAGGCACGTCTGGAGAGAGGGTCAATATGTTTTCTGCGTTACTGTTGTTTGTCAGGTCATTCAATTTCGATCAGTAAGTGTTTAAGTTATTGTGTGAGTACCATATGAGAATGAAAATTCGTATATACAATTTCGCTGCTTTATGGTCCCTTTTTTCGCCATAATTGTTCCCAAAACCCACACTGCACCTACTCTTCGCACAGTTTTCAAGAGCATCACATGCAAAAATACGTTTCATTGACCAATTTTGATGATTAACATATTCATTTGTTCTAGCTTATTTTCAAAATTAATTTAAAGAACGTTTTCCGCCCATTAAGGGTGACGAAAGTTACGCAGAGGAAGTAGAAGAGCAATGGTAATCTGTTGACCCACGTCTTGTTCCAATAATGTAATGCTAATTACACTAGACAGACGGGCACTCTTGGAAGTCTGAGGAGACAGTGGTACCCCATTGCCAACCATTGGCAAGAGAGAGTGGAGTCAGGGCCACCCTCATATATATATATATCCACAGAATTGCCACCATATTGGGTCTTTCACAATACCGCCATTTATTACATTACTTTAATTAAATTTACATGCTGCCCTCTCCTGGAAGCAGTAGGGTGCAAGCTGTCCTTTATCACAAACATTTTTCCCAGTGTACCACAAACACCAAACGTTTTGATCTGTTTTTCACGCAATCTTTAAATTTGTGATTCTGGATCCCTGAAAGTTCTTTTTACGAGTACAAAATATTGTTTTCAAAAACACACTTTATACTAATGTATACATACGCAGTGCTGACATGCACTAAAGTACAAAACGCACCAAGCGAGTTACAGCAGGTACAAAGCAAGATAAGATATTGCTCACCACAATTCTCCAGATGTGATCCATCCCGACATCCTCTATAGTTCCCGAAGTAATCGATGTCATACAGACAAAGCAATGAATTATCAACCTTATATGTTGCTGATTTGCACTGGAATCCTGTTAAGCTGGTGCCCATGCCTAAAATTCATGCATGAGCACTTATATCATTCAGGCTTGCAGAAACAATATACAAAGGTAACATTGGTTGTATTCAACCTTGTAAACATGATGTCATCAATCTATTGTTAGGGCATTAGTTAAATCTGGAATCTTTATATTCTAAGTAACCATTTGTCTATTATAATTTTGTTCTGCCTTGGTTCATACTGTGCTGTGAATTACGTTGCTCTAGAGGTTCATGATGCAAACTTAGCACACTCCAAAAATACCCGATACTTAGCAAGGAAAGTTTAAGCTAAGGTTTACACAATAAAAGTGGATGCAAATGTCAGATTTGTGTGACTATAAGAATACTGCCGAGTTAGGTTTCTTCAATACGACAAACGATGGTAAAATACAATAATCGTTCGTTGAAGCATGAACAAAATTAATACTTCAAAGATCTGCATAAAAATTGGAAATATTTGCCGGTTTAGATTTTTCGGAACTATACCATTCTGTCAGAACAGAGAACTGCACAGCAACATGCACTTTTATAGAAACTGCTCAACTAATTTTATTCGACGATGAAGATCTATCAATATTTCCACAAGGACTGAGTGAGACCATTTCATAAAGTGGGGGATACAGCACAGAGTAAACATCCAAAAAACCTATATTAGCTGCTTGATACATTTTGAAAATTATGTTTAATAGAGATCTACCTTAGAGACAGCGTGGTAGTGACAAATGTGTTGACAAGGGCTATTGGAGTGATAGAATACTTGCAGGTACCTGCCATAACACACACACACACAAACACATACACACACACACACACACACACACACACACACACACACACACACATATATATATATATATATATATATATATATATATATATATATAACTATTTTTCAACAAAAAAAACCTATGATTGCATCACAGCTTCACTTATATGCATGCGTAAAGGAATATTCAACTGACATGTTTCAAACTCTTCGTCTTCTGGTGGGTCACTGGGGCAACTGGCAATACCATCACACATGTACCTACGTGGAACAGATGTCCCATCATAGCAATTGAATGCAGCTGCCAAGTCATATTGATCTAAAAAATGAAAATGGATTAATATATGTTGAAATAGTAATGTAACAAAGAAAACTATTATTCTTTTATCAGGAATCAAGACTTACGACTTTAATGAAGTGATTCCATCAGCTCTACGATCCATAACTAGACGATCAACAAAATATTATAGGAGGAACCTTTATTATCTCATTATGCTTTGTTTTCAATTAAACACAGTCTGGGTTAGCTTTGCATCGAAATGGTGTCATATACGCTGCAATGATCACGTACCACAGATTTCATCAGATTTATCGAGACAGTCTCTTTCAAAATCACACCGCTTAGCTGCTGGAATACATCTCCCATCGTCACACTGAAACTCCGAAGTATTGCATGGTTGGTAAACTTGAACAAAAGTGAAGAACAGATTGTGCAGTTACCATGTTACATCCCTATCGGTCTATCCACAGAATGAACAGAGGTTATGTTTGTCCGATATCGACCCATTCCCCTTCTTTTCTACCAAAAGCTCCAGCCAAAAAATAAGAATTTAGCTTACATGAAAAGTTGTTTACCTACAAAAGACAGACAGACAGACAGACAGACAGACAGACAGACAGACAGCTAGATAGATAGATAGATAGATAGATAGATAGATAGATAGATAGATAGATAGATAGATAGATAGATAGATAGATAGATAGATAGATAGATAGATAGATAGATAGATAGATAGATAGATAGATAGATAGATAGATAGATAGATAGATAGATAGATAGATAGATAGATAGATAGATAGATAGATAGATAGATAGATCATCGAGATATTACAAATTACAAAGGGTTAGGAAGCAAACTGGCCAAGTGTTCCAAGGTTAACTCAAAAATGCACATTAGGCCTGCGGCATTTGAGGCTAAAATATGAATTTGGTCTACCCGCCTGCCTTATAGCTACAACATAGCCTACCTGATGTAAAAGTTTGTCTACTTTTAGAAAATGCCTGTTGTGGAGCTCTCAGGTGGTCCAGTTTTATGCTATGAGCAAAAATAGATACCTATGTCTGAAAAGCAAAACCATCACCTTAATGAAATCGAATAGATTTCTTCAATATAGGTTTACTATTTGAAATTACAGAACCGTACCTTTTAGGTTCCTTGAGGCACCAAAACCATCTTCCAAATAAAGCTGTGATTGTAGATTAATGTCATGTGCATATATTTGTATTATACAAGTCTTTTTGGCACATGCAAAAAGACCCAAATCCCCATTTCCGATTTCAATATTGTTAAATGTTCAGTTACTACAAATCACTTCGTTTTTCAAAATATTTTGTCTTTATTCGCACAGAGTGGGCAACTGAGTATACAGAATAAGTATATATATATATATATATATATATATATATATATATATATATATATATATATATATATATATATATATATATATATATATATATATATATAGATATATATATATATATATATATAGATATATATATATATACATATATATATTAGTGTCATCCCAGACATATTGTTTTCTCAAAAACTTGGCATGGTAACGGAGCTAGTAAGGAAGTTGACTTATATGATTTGGAATAATCTACATGTTTAAAATTATGCAAATTAGAGCCTTTCTTAAATCTTATAGCTCCAAATCTTTCACACTATTGCAGATAAACACAAAATTTTAATGGGCACATCTAGGTTTGTGACACCTGCCAATATAATGGACAGTTGATAAAAAAGTTGTAGAATTTCAATTAATGTAAATAAGGGGCATTTAAAAATTTAAAAGTTGAATATCTCCAAAACTATTATAGATATCGATGAAAAAGAAAAAAAGGTCAATGTAAGGGTTAGTGGCAAAGCCACATCCAATGAACCATGAACCAAAGTTACAGGATTTTTTATTTATGCAAATTAGGTGGATATGCACAATTTTAAATGTTGAATAGCTTCAAAACTTTTATAGATAGAGATGCTATTCCAACTTCAATTTGGGGTTTGTGGTATAGCTGCATACAATGACCCATCATCCAAAATTGTACAATTTTAATTTATGCAAATAAGATGAATACAAGAAATTTAAATCTTGAATAACTTCAAAACTATTATACATAGAGGTGCCATTCCGACCTCAGTTTGTAGGTATGTGGCAAAGCCGCATCCCATGAACCATAAACTAAAGTTGTAGGCTTTTAATTTATGCAAATTAGGCAAATACACAAAATTAAAGTCTTTGAATAGCTATCAAAACTATTACAGATAGTAGTGTCATTCAAACTTTACCTTGTAAGTTTTGTGACGTGGCCACATCCAATGAACCAAGAACCAAAGAGTTATAGCATTCTAATTTATGTAAATTAGCATAATACACAAATTTTAGACTATGCTGAACAATGGCAAAGTGTAGCATTTCAAACTGTTCTCATTTTGAAGGTACCCAGACAGATTTGCAGTGAAGCAAATCTGTTCCAATCATTTTTCCGTTTGCGACTTCTCTAAAATCACTGACTGAACTCTATTCAAAGGTGGTGGGTGCTACTTTGACTTGGTGTCCATCAAAGTCGCTAGGCGATGCTTCCTCCTGGCCCCGCACTTTTCACAAAAAAAATCGTGATTATGAAAGAGAATATACATTTCCATTGGTACAGTGATAGGCTGCTGTGAATATATGTATATGTAACGTTCCCAAACACAGTTTACTGCATCCACTTCAGACTTGGCGCTGCTGCAGATATACCTTTGATAGATCTCCAGCAAGCTTTGTTCTATGGGACACGCGTCAGTGGCTTTTTTATGTCTGGGTGCAAACCCAGACATTTTGTTTTTCAAGAATTATTTTCTTTCCTTCCTTCCCTTCTTCCTTCTTTCCTTCCTTCCTCTTTTCTTTCCTTCTTTCTTTCTTTCCTTCTTTCTTCTTTACGACCAAATTTGTCTGGAGTTTTTATCGGACACTGTTATTCCGACAATCACAAAACGTGGTGACTCACCTACAGGTGAAATTAAGCACCTGACTTGAAATAGTCATGGTATTTAAAATTATGCAAATTAGGGATAATTAAAATTTCAAAAGCTCCCATATCTTCCAAATTATTGCAGACAGAAACACAGTTCTACCTATTGCATGTAGGTTTCAGACATTTGCCAATGGGCAGTGACAAAAGTTCTAGAAGTGCAACTAAATATGGCAATTTTGAGACCTTTTTGCCATGTTAATTGTCTGAATATTTTCTTGAAGAAGGGGGAAAAGGGAGGCACATTGTGTTGAATATTAAATGGTTCGTTACATTGACACAAAATAATTCAGACAAAATTGCGCTGATTAGGTGTGCATGCGATAAGGACGTTCTTTGGGAGCTCTGACAATTTTACCATCTTTTTGCTGGATATGATCGGTAATATATATGCTGATAAGTATGCGCTCAGTGTCCTGGATACCTTAAATTAGAGTTAAATGAAAAATATATTTGAAAAAGGCACAAAATTTGCAACAAATTCTTTAATTTTATTTTAAAAAAGACATAATAATGTTGCTTTAGGACAGGAGAAACTACAAGGAAATATGGAAAGTTTATAAAAACATCTACTGGTAGTATTATCACATGTATCATTGCTCAGCAGTTTGCTGATAATGCATGTCTAATATCAACCAAAATCTGCTTTTGAATGTAGTTTGGAACACGGTTGATAATGTGTGTCCAATATCAACAAAAAGCTGCTATTGAATAATCTTGACATTTGGAGGAACGTTGCTAGGTGACCATAAAACACTCCTACTTGACTCAATTTACATCAAATTTAGTGGAGAAAGAGTCTCTTTACATTTTAACTGCCCATTTGGTGAAAAGTATTCCTAAAATTTGAAGCTAGAAACAAGCTTCTGATGTTTGATTGCAAATTTATGTGATTTTTAGTAACGTTCCGTTGCCATGGCAACCAACTTTTTACACTTACAATCTCAAACTGGTTTCTTAGGAAATGCCTGTATAGTAGGTATGCTGATGAAATGTTGTGAAGTGGTACCTTGCATTTTCATTACGTAATGGTTAAAAATGTGTTTATCCCGGGATTACTCAAAAAATGTCGTTGCCATGGCAACCAATAAAAACATATGTTGCCCATTAAATCGGTAGTAGATTTTATCTTACCTTTAACTACGGGTTTTTATCTTTCAATTAATACCAAATTTAGCTAAGTATTTTTGTTTTTTGTTTAAGGACAGATTTTCTGGCAATATTATCACTTGTATGTATCATTTGTCAGCAATGCGCAGCACTGGCTATATGACCAATTTTTGCAATTTCCACAAAGATCTGCTCATTTTGAGTAATGTAAACATTTGCAAGAACGTTGCTAGGCTACCAAAAACAGTCTTCTTTCAATCAACTGACCTCATTGTTAGTGCGGAAAGAATCTTTTTACATTTCAACATCAAATGTTATGAGAATTATTCCCCCATATTTAAAACTATAAATAAGTTTCTAGTGTTTACATGCAAATTAAAGTGATTTTTACAAACATTCTGTTGCCATGGCAACCAACTGTTGACACTTACTATTCCAAACTGGTTTCTTATGAAACACCTTTATAGAAGGTATGTTTATGTAAAGTTGTGATGTGGTATCTTGTATGCGTATAAAGTTATGGTTAATAAGGTGATTCTCCCTTCATTTCTTGAAAACTTAATTTCGTTGCCATGGTAACCAATATAAATTCAAATTGACCATGAAATTGATAGTACACCTTACCTAACTTTGAACTTCTTCAGGTTCTTATCTTTTGATTGCTACCAAATCCAGCCGAGCCGGGTATTTTTCCGGTTGAACGAAAACTGAAATAAGCCTTTTTTTGAAAATTTAGCTGCTCTATTATAGAGGTTTCTTAATTTGCATTTCCCGTAAAACTGGACCACATGACAGCTCCACAACAGCCATATTTGAAATCTACAGAATATTTGCAAAAGAATGAGGTATGTTACAGCTATAAGGCAGACGGGTAGACCAAACTCCTTAAATAAGGCCCTTTTCTCGGATTTGCCGCAGGCCTACATGGAGTATGTGCCTAGGGCTTCAAATAACTAGAAGTAACACGAAACTAACCTACTACAAAAAGGCATGCCGATAAACATGTGACATACGTATTTAAGTCAATTATCTGGACCGACAATAAGAGATATACTGTTTGCTTCAAAATAGAAATTTCATACACACATTTATGGAATACAATGTAGCAGTTGGTCAAGATGTAAATTTGTTTTGCTTCATACGTCATGAATTACATTCAATCGAAAAGAAGAAATTAGACTGTCTTAATAAATACTTTAAAGGACATGTTTACTTCAAACCATGTAGAATATTTAAAAATAGATGACCATGCCCTTAGGCATGTAAATACGTTGTTACAGCGGGTGTAATTCCGCAAAAGAACTCCATTGTCTAAATAATGAATCATAATAAACAAAACCCAGCAGGCTCTAGCAACACAACTGCAAAAGTACACCTATATATATATATATATGTCAGATTAGAGATTTTATCAATATTGACATTGTCCTTCAAATGTGATTTAGGTTGCACATGGGAAGAAATCAGTTGCTACTTGCCAGTGCACGTGTTTATTTAAAAACAAAAAAGTTATAAATGGCATAAATTCAGTTTTAATTGTCCTGAATTAAGTTCCAAATGCCATAAATGGAATTACATCTGATCAACTCCTTCTGAGTCTCTTAATCTCCCACTAAAGCAGGCTTTTCATAAATGTTTGTAAGGGTTTTCGTACACTCATAGCTTCAAACACTTGTTTATTTCACGCTCTTAGTCCATTTCAGAAATATTCTCTGAACTGTTATCAATGTGTTGAATGGCCACTATTATAGCCATCCACGATTTATCTCATCTAGCCGAGGCAGCTTATGAGAGTCTTCCCCCTGTCACTTCCCGACCAATGCTCGCATTAACAGCTCTATCTCTCTCTTTTCTTGACACAAGGTGCATTACATATCAGTCACTTCACTGAGACTATCATTGGTCCCTATTTCCATGAGCACGTGGGCATTCCTTTGCCAGCATGTCACACATGTGTTGATGAACGGATCTACTTGTACCTCAAACGGGGCACAAGGTAGCTGGCAGCCTAGTAATGCTATCCTCAGGCCAGTTGTTAGCTTGATTACCCGTGGTTTGTCCTACCGATACCTGTCCAACTTTGAATATGCTGCCATAATATAATTTCCTCACATCTAGTGCCAACCAGATCACGTCTCTCATGACCTGATCTTCTTTAGCACCTCTCAAGAAGTAACTAACAACAAACATTCTGTACTGCAGTTTTAAAAATGGTTTCCTAAAAGAGGCTGCACTTGTTATTCCCCCTTCGCTAACAAAACTGTTTAATCTCTCTCTGCATGTAAATAATTTCCTTTCCATTGGAAGCAAGCAAATGTTTTCCCACTTCATAAAAAGGACTGAAAATTTGTGTACTAACTACAGACATGCGTCATTAGTCAGTTGTACAGGAAAAATATTTGAAAAAATAGTATTCAAACATATCTTTAACTTCTTTCGTGATAATTTTTTTTTCAACTCTCTGGCATCATTCCTAGCGACTAAATTATTAACCAACTGTTACTACTCTACTATGTATTATGTATGGCTAATGATCAACAAAAAGAAATTCTATCATTTTTCTTGATATCAGAAAGCCTTTCGACAAAGTCTGGCATTCTCGCCTATTATACAAATTGCTAAAAGCTGGTGTCTCTGGCACCTTGCTTGATTGGATTGAAAAAAATCTTAGCAATCGTTATCCAGAGGTCGTAATCCAGGGATATTGTTTCAGATGGGGTAAAATAAATGCAGGTGTCCCTCAGCGTTTGGTGCCATGACCGCTTATGTTCCCTTTTTTACATTAAAGATATTGTTGACCTTGTGCAATTAATGATTAAAATGTTTGCTGATATTTCATCTCTTTATATAACTGGCGATGGCCCTATTACTGCAGCAAACATTATAAACTCGGACTTCTTTGATGTTGATCAATGGTCTAAGGGTTGGGTGGCTTTTAATGCCTTAAAATTGATTCAGTGCTTATTTCCAGGAAAATCCATCCACAATATTATCCTCCTATTATTTTTTAAGGTCATGTTTTGGGAATGCCGCTGATACCAAACATCTTGATCTTACTATATTCTCGGATTAACTTTGGTCTGATCACATTAGTGAAGTCTTAATTATAACTGGTGAACTGATCAACATCACCAGGGGCTGACATTTCTACTTGATAGCCATACCCTTGATATTATATACACATCCTTAAATCTACCAATTTTTTCAATATGGTAGTCCAGTGTGAAGTGGTTGTACAGACTCAGACGCTGAAAGACTTGATAATATTCAATTGCAAGCTGCTTGCATTGTAACTGGTGCAATGCATGGAAGAAGTAACGCAAAACTTTATGAAGAGCATGGTGGTCAATTGGCTGACCGTCGGATTGCAGCTAAATTAGTTTTGATGTACAAAATAGGGAACAAGCTTGTACCTGAAACCTTGTGTTCCATTATTACGTACCCCAGAACGGCCCACATACATACAGTACCCAACAACAATTTGATATGCTGCATCTCAGAGCTCGCACTGAACCTTTTGATAAGTCATTTTTCGCTTCTACTATCAGACATTACAACCAGTTGCCTCTCGATATTAGAAACTTTGCGTCCCTCTCAATATTCAGATCGAAAATTGCTAAACAAATTATACAACCTACGAAATTTGCAGAATTATTCAATCTTGGAGATAGATTTACAGCTGTTCAGCATACACGTCTTCGTCTTGGCGCCAGCTTCCTAAATTCTCATGTATTCAAAATTGGTATTCAGGATTCCCCTGCCTGTTCATGTGGTGCACTCAAAAAAGGTATATGGGATTATTATTATTATTATTATTATTATTATTATTATTATTATTATTATTATTATTATTATTATCATCATTATTATTATTATTATTATTATTATTATTATTATTATTATTATTATTATTATTATTTTTTATTAATTATTATTATTATTATTATTATTATTATTATTATTATTATTATTATTATTATTATTATTATTATCATTACCATTATCGTTATCGTTATCATTATTATTATTGTTATTATTATTATTATTATTATTATTATTATTATTATTATTATTATTATTATTATTATTATTATTATTATTATTAGCTGTACGAAATATATTGTACCACGATTGCACTTGCACACCATGGTTGTCCGTTTTGCACTGTTTACGTTACAAACTTCATTATATGGCTCGTTTGACTGCTCTCTCCAAGAAAACAGGAATTTTTTTGGGCAATAGATGACCATATTTCTGCAACTGACTGCTTTAAACCAACTGGCATTGGCCAAACGTGTGGATTTCTAACCACTTGTGATCATCTTTCGGGTTTTTGCTTCTGCTTCTCAGATCTATTTACTCTGTTTTTCAATGCACAGCAATCTTTACTACATATTTTGATTTCCGACCCGGTTCGGAGTGTATATCATTTGCACTGTAGATATTGCACCACTATATGTCTGGTAGTCTTAATTTTTCCTTATTCTGTTGGTATGTGTTTCTGTATTGTCCTGTCTATCTTTCTTCTCTTCTCGCAAGGGGGATTCATATAGGGCATGCCCTTTTCCCATTTGTGTATGATTATGTTGTGGATGTTCTTTTGTAAATTTGACAATAGAATATGTTTAAAACAATTATGGGCTGGTACATGTACTGGAGTAAAAAGGCTGCAGATGGCAAGTTGTGCTTTAAGGCAAATATATGTCAGGTAAGTCTGCTCAGACATGGTGACCATCTAACAGGTAGATTTAATCATTTAATCATTTTTTTTCTAAAAATTAAAATGTCATTTATACTGAAAGCTAACCTCTTAGGGATGTAGGCATTAATTGGAGTTTCTTTCCATCGTGTTGGTTAGTGGCAATACTGCTACCACACGTGAGACAGATATGTGAATGTGTTTGTCGTTAATTTTTAGCCAGATTACAACTTGTGAAAACACAGAACCATTATGTTGGCTTCACCCTTAGTCAAGCCTGCCCCAGTCCTCAGACATTTACCGATTGAGCAACGAGGATTTAGTCTAACCAGTGGTTTGTAATTACTGAACGCAGTTATGCAGAAAGACAGTCCCGTATCAATGAAGGCAGGCTAGGACATCATGATATCATTTAACTGTGTCACAAGCTATTTAATATATGACACTATTGCTGACATGATTAGCCATAAGACTTGAAATCGCATCCAGTTTCTAACTGAAAGCATTTAAGGTGGAGAAAAAATGGTTTTAGGGAAACTTGTATAAGCAGGTGAATAATCCTTCCTTTTTTTTAAGTGTTCCTGTAACGAAGACTAAAACCTCTTGAGCTCACTTGTGATAATGAACGATGTATGCAGCCAATCACATGTTATAAACTGACCAAAATAAAAAAAAAATAAAAAACTGACAGAAATAACTGCTCCTGTCGTTCAAACAAACCTGACTTTACACATTTGGAAAAACATATATAAATGCAAGTGCCGGTGCTTGAACAAAAGTAATTGGTGAAACGTGTTGTCAATATGTAGTCAACGTTTGGTTATAGAACTATGAAGATCAATATTGAAAAAAAAATGCATTTGTACTTAATCGGTACAACAGCGTACAAAACAATATAATACATCTAATAGGCACGATGTTCATGAAATAATGATTTTGAATAAAAAACACAGTTTTTGCTTACGCTGGAGGAAAGGGTCTAAAGATACCGAAACTCTATTACCAGTAAAATACATCACTGAATCAGTCATTATGCATCTACAACATATTTTAAATAGTTTCCTTATGAGTGAGGGCACAACGCACACTATGCATATCATTCAACTTACTGCAGCCATCTTCGTCAGCGTTATTTCCACAGTTGGGGTTGTGATCACAGTATGAAGATATATGAATGTAGCTTCCATCCCCACAAGAAAAGTAGGAAGCCCCTGCAAACACAATCAGCTTCACTTTTTAAGTGTTTCAAGTTAAAACTTCCATAACCCGAACAAAATGTCTCAAACCAAGTGAGATATCCCTCTTGCTTCGAACCAAAGGCGCTTTGCATATCCGTGTACCTTTTTTCTAGGGTTGCCTGTAAGGCGGGCATGCGCTTTTAGTAATTTAAAGGTACAGACTGACAGTGTCAGAGACCCCTTTTTTCAGGACATGGCAAAATGTCTTGTGATTTGGAGAATATTTATCCCAGATAAATAGTACTCAAACAGGAATTCGAAATCAACTAACGAATATTACTACTGTTTAATTGCATTTAACAAATATTGAATAAGTTCCTACTCCTTCTCTTTGTCATTCGCCAGATTATGATATATAAATGAATATTGGAAAATGACCAATGAGACCTTTTGCTTGACAATCCCATTCGTCTGATCCATCATGGCAATCCACCTGATTATTACACAAGGAGGAATCCCATATGCACTCCCCTGATCCACACTTGTACATGAAGTTCAAGCAGTCTCTGTCTTCTGTTAATATAATAGTTTTGTTGCCCTGTACTCCTGTGAAACAGGGACGAGAGTGTTATGCTTGAATTGCAGACAGACACTACTGACTGTTGTATTCTAAATAATCCTGTTGCAAGCCTATTGGGCGTAAACTTGTTTCCGGAACACAACATTTCTAAATGCAGTCATACATTTAAAGTCTTTCCACACTTGAGAACCTGCATCTCAAAGATCCAACACTGAGCAATTTTATCGGAATTCGTGTAATTTCTTTTAGGATAACTCACAATTATAGGCTACATAAGGAATTAATATTAAAACGTGTGAAACATTTAAGGCATATACTATGCCAATTCCGTGAACATCAGCCAAACAGTGACAGAAGCCCTTTTCTCCCTTTGTAGACAACAAATTGATAAAAAAAATAAGATTAAAAATAAAAAATAAAATCAGAATGTTCGATAATAGGTTCCGGGTATATACGTCAAGTGGAGAAAGTGGCAGTGGTGTTAATATTCGTGTGGGGAATGTGTGGTATCAGGTTCACAAAAAGAAATGTTATCCTTTTCTTAGATTTAGAACACTCTTGCAGAGCGCAATCTTTCAATACTTTGAATATTTTGACATGGCCATCGATGGTGTGCAAAGATTGAAGAAAAGTGTGAGAATGGGGACGTACAGACAAACCGCAGATAACCAAACAGTGACAAAATGTATAAGATAAAAAGCCGTGAGATGTGTGATTCCCACGTCGATGTCAAGACAGTCTTAATAATAAAATGTGGATAAATACATAGAGGTACATTAAATACTGTGAATGGTATTGCAATGGTTGTAGCTTTTGTGTTTGGTGGTTTTGTTCTCATTTCGGTAAAAGAGGATATATGTATAATTAACTATGGAGGCATTTAGATTAACAGTCAATTCGCGTTAAAATGGTGGCTATTCATAACTTATGTTTTTCTTTTTCAAGGAAAGGTTAAGGTGAGTTTGCATTATACCGAGTAATTATATTGTGATAAAGGAGATGTAGAACATGTTTCTCTAGGAATACAAGGCATATTCAAAATCAAAATCTTAGTCACACATTTTTAAAACAATCAAACTGAAACCACGTTATCGGTCAATTTTTGCCACATGAAAGAAAACTGAGTTCTCAATACATTCGATTGTTTCTTCCACCATGACCATACATCAAATCATATACCGTTTGCATGAATATCACGGTTGTCTATTCAAAATGACACATGTAATGAAATGAAAATGTATGGAGAAAAGCAAACATTTGCTTCTTCAGCATCATTCGTAAAATAATGTCACCGCAGAAGATATTTTCGGTAAAGTAACGGATGCTCCTTCTTTTTGTGACAAAAATAAGAAGCGACGGCATTTTTAAAACTCTTATGGGAAAAAGTACCGCAGACAGTTGACATAGATTATTTTCAATGTCCATAAATTTTACATAGGTAATTTATCAAGCTAGATGCCTTTATGTAGAGTTCTGATAAAACCATACCATTGTACCACCTTCTGTACATCAAAACGTTCAAATCATTATTCTTTCAATATGAGAAGTTAAGAATAATATTCCTGGAAGCTTTTATATTCAATGAAGGTTATTATGCAGAATTTCATTTTTTAATCGTATCATCATCACCTCTTGACGGCAAATGCGGCCAGCGCATAGGACACATATGCAATATTTTAGAAATTGGTGTCAGTTTTAATGCACATTAATGGATATGAGTGAGGTCAAAATCTTTTAGTAATGTCAAAAATACCATAAACAGTTAGACCTAGATTGGTCGGTAGGAACCTAAGTGGCAGGGTCCCTTGAAGATCTAATACTAGTGAGCTGATTTTAGAGAAACCTTAATTCAAATAGGCCGACATGTTAGATCTAAAGTTACATTTAGTGACCTAGAATGGGATTATTTACCGTGTCAAAACTAGCCATACTCAATGAAATTAGAAACATAGATCATGACAAAATTTTACTTTTCCAGATTCTCTGTCTTATAAAAGTGAACATGAATATTACCTTATATGCAAATGCCATGCATACCTGGTAAAATATAGAGATCTTGAACGCACAGTCAAAATATAGTGCATTAATAAATCCTGCAAGATCACCTATGTAGCAAAATGGTGGTAATCAAGTGATCGTACAATTTAACGTAAGTAAAGGTTTTTTACATTGATTAATTTCACCAAGTGAAATTTAACATACGTGAAGAACGAAGACAATGTAATTTACAAAGATTAATTTGATTGTAATGACAATCTATGTACACCAACATATTGCATAGGTTAAATTGCATCCATGCGTTACATAGATTATTTCGTATTTCAACTGAATCTCAAGGACACCATGACCTTGAGATGTGAGATCAATTAAGATGAGAGCAGAAACCCCTGGGTTATTTAGTTCTGCGAATATCTCAATTCTGATAAATTTAACACATAGATTGTTTTACATGAACAAGGACGATATGCCATAATTATATAAAATGGAAAGCAGGAAGCCATTACATTAAAGTTATTAGCTAATTGCTGTTTCAAATTATATTTCACCCTTAACTGCAGCTTTATTTTCAGAGTTTAATTTGTATATAAGCCTTGAAATTTAAGAAAAGATGTGAACACAACAAATGTTTGATGAACACTAAAACACCCAGCACGTTGGGAAAATAAGACTCTAACTTACGAGCTCATATTTGATTTGTTGATAATATATTTTGTGACTTTTAAAAATTCGAAATTATAGAACTGGCTGGTTCTACTGAAAGAAACTGAACATTCCAAAGATACAAATAGCTGATTTGTGCCTCATTAATCCCTTGGCCAACATAACCCTAATCTTCACAACTCTGAGGACACCAATGTGTCAGTTTGGTCTTTAAAGGTCATTCTAGGTCAAAAGTAACTTGCATATGGCTTATCCTTCCAATGCTTGATGGGACGCATGGACCTGCTATACGTGCAATATGACACAAAGCATGACCTAAGATTAACACATGTAACAATTTTTCTTCCAAAAGCTCATTTCATTGTCAAGTTATGCTGAAACTGTTTTAAGAAAGTTCACTCATGAGCTTGAAAGTGATTCAAACTCAAAATATATATTATTTGCTTTGATAACGTTGATCTATATACGACCTTCGCGTGAAAGTACTTGATCTAATCGGTAATATCATTCAAAGCCGTCCATAAGAGTAACAAACGTATTAAATTTCGTTTGAGATGCTCATTGCATTCTCTCGGTCACGCGCTGACACAGCTGCCATGTGCCGAAGTGACCCCTTTGACGTTGAAACAAGGTCATGGTTGCTCATATGCAGTTCTATCCAAGCTTGTCAGTACAGTTTCTATACACCTTATTTGTTTGAGCTACCTCTTTTTAACCAGATGTTGTCGCACTGAGAATGAACATGTAATCGAACAAAAACGGTAGACTCTATGTCTTTGAAAAAAAGGTCAGTATTGTTAAATATGATTCAACCTAATTTTTTCAAGAAGATCTTATATGCCAAAATTTGCTCTTTGTAAGTCAGAAATTATGACGATAAGAAGAAGAGCGCCAGATACATTGGAGGACATATGGAGGAACTATTTCATGACGATAACACACCCATTCAAAGTTTGGCCTCCGTGTAAAAACATTCCTGTTCTAAATTAGCCCAATGATCCACATTCTAAGGTAGATGGTATGGTAAAGTTCCAAAGATATATAAAGATAGCAGCTGGGAGATGTTTGGAAGAATATTATTTTAAAGTTGAAATGCGTAAAACACTAATGGTTGAAGCATAAATTAAAGGACGTTCTTTTTCACACCAGAGGAATCTACACGTCTCTGTAAAACTAAAAGACAAATGACGAGAGTTTATGAGCGTAGATACGGAAGTGGACACACGTCAGCAGAATTAAAATAGACTCACCAAATGGTTGTCAAGGTAGCTTCTCTGCCTGAAGGAATGGGTAACCAATACACAATTTGGCAAAACATACCGTGCGGCACTTTCGATAAATTGAAGGTCTTTAAAGAGCTGGTGATGTATAAGCTACTTTTTAGTTCCTATATGGGTGAACCTTTTCCAATCATCAAGGTCATAGAGCCACCTCAGCTCAATTTAGTGAGTTTTTTTGCATGCTATCTCCAGTAACCTTTGCATTACAGCATACATGTTGCAAATCTTTATGGATCCCTAAATGGACTATACTGACCTTCAAGATTGATGACTTTGGCGCCAGAGGGGCAATTTACCGAATTTAGCTTTTACATCATGCATATTTTTTTACGTACAACTTTAATGGTGCACAGGTTATGGTCCTGTACCTAATACCCGATTGCACACAACTACTTTGCTGGTCCATCAGCGTACAACAGCTCCAGCACAATAACTCTAGATGCTTTGCAACTGGGACTTTGATACTGCACAGGTATACAGTCCTCTGTAGGGGCTAGATTGAGCAAGAAGACGACTAACCTTGACTGGGTTGACAAGGGTACAGAGTCACCATCGTGAAACTTATTGTGCTTGGTCTGGAACAGTGGCTTGGAATCTATTTTATTTTCTCCTGTTATCACTAAGCAGAAGAACAGGGACATCCTGGTCCTCTTGTTAGTCCTCTATAAAGCAAAGGGTAACTATAAAGCTATATGACCTTAATTTAATTATACCTATTTTGAGGGGGCACCTTTGTTTCACATGTCTCGTGTACCATAGTCCTAGTAGCGTCTGTATCAATACCCAGCCAGATATTTTCTTGCTGTTACATTGCCTTAAAGATAGTAAAGTCGAAATGATAAGGTAGCGATGTTTACAAGGGCAGACCTACAGTGCCCGTATGTGGGGCTACTTCTAGTCTATTAGACTGTATATGATGTGAAGGGTTCACTAAATCTATTTATATTCTATAAGGGAACTTGCAATATACCGTCCTGCACCGCACTACATGGGTAAGTGTGGAATATTGACAAGTAAGAAGTTAGGCCACGAAATGCCAGGCACCTGCACTGAAAGCATGTGCTTGACATTAAGACTAAAGGAAAACCATTACAATCTATGATTTTCATTGTTTTCACTATGAGGGTCGTCGAGTCGATGGGTTTTCTTTCAATATTCTCTCCAGTGCGGGGGCTGGATCATCTTTCTTATCTCAAGTAGTAAGAAGTACAATCTGGTTCTGGCCTCTACGATTGATCATACAGCTTCCTGTTCACAAATTGAACCCATTTGCAGTGCACCTTTTTGTCTTGTGGAAATGTGCATACACTGCCATCATTTTTGTTGCATTAACTCTTTCACTGCGGAATGTGACTATAGTCGAATCGTCCAGAGGCCGCGAGATGCAACGATAGTTAAATTCCAAGATGGCTGCCAAATTATATGACATATGACATTTGAAATTACCTTCTCACTTATGACCCTAACACCAACTTTGCTAAAGAAGTGCATGATGTACGTAAGTAGTTTTTATCAGATTTGAAGTGTATTGTTTTCAAACACTTTCAGATTTAAATTTTACGTTTTGTGTAAGAGGCGAGGATTTGTAACCTGGAGTTTGCCTGTATAAACTGACAAAGTTGGCCTAGAGTCCTATGTAACACGCGTGAAAACAACTACGTAATTTTTAACCTTTATTTATTGTATTCGCTGTTGATATTATGATGATTTATTCAAAAGAAGAAAAATGGATCAAGTTAAACTTAGGTTCAATGGCAGCAGCAAGTGCATCTCTTGCTTTGTGTTTTTTGGGTCTCTAATTCCACGACAGCCAACAAATGTTATGACCTTTGACCCTGAAAGTGACCTTGTGACCTCGAAACTGATCTTGCAAGATAAAAAATATGTAGTACGTTGCTTTTGCTGGCAGGTTGTAATAAGTACCATGGCAGCCTGTTAAGGTACAAAATGTAGTATTCAACTACTCAAAAAAAAAAGTTGAAAATATATGTTTAGAAATTTAGCAGTCAGAGTTTAACTTAGGTAGAAATACAGCGTTGAAAGAGTTAAAACGTGACAATGCACCATTTCACAGGGCATGCGTTTGACGATTGAATGTCAATTTTATCTTGGAAACTGGTCACATACACCTGACGTTACAAGGCCACATGATAAGACTTCTACTGCCACAGCACATTCATGATAATGACGGGAAAATGTGCTTTTGAAAATGAGTCATTTTTATAAAAGGAACATATATCGAAGTTGAAGAAAAATAACTTAAGGTTAATTGTCCCTTTTTCTATACAAAATATTCCACTCCTAGATTCCCAATACATCTGATAGGCGTCAAAGATACATTATATTACTATAAAATTGGCAAATATTTAATTACCCAAATCTTTGTCAAATTCGCATATGTATGTAGCATTGAATGGTTTTTCACACGGTATGGCATGCCAGCCATTGACATCCATAAGCACACACTTACTACCTGGCAGTGCATTTGGTTCCCAGTTTACCTTTTTTACCTTCAAGTGAGAGTTGGACCAGTCAGTAAATATATAAGGTTTCCCATCAGACCATCGAAACATGGTATTTTTTCCAAAGATGGACAACCCTGTTGGTTAAAAAACATAAGCCGTTGACAAAGTGAAAGCATTATCTTTGAATTATGTATGGCTTCATCAGGGATACTGTTTCCTTATGAAATAATTTGCAATGTTTTTAATGACCCCCTCAATTTGAGGCGAGCCCTGAAAGCCTACTTTGTCTATGATCACAAACACATATTCGTTGTACATGGAAGATTCTGCTCCCACGAGAGGTATAAATGACATTGGATAACTTATATGATCCTGCCTGACATTTGTAAATTACAAACAATGAAACACATTATAACAAGTAGGTAGCGAGATGCAATACGTTTGGTAGAGTTCAACTTTTATGTGTTTATTTCCACAGCATGCAAAGTTTTTGAATGGACAAATTAAGGAGTATTGTGTTTTTCATATTGAATCTTTTGTTAATAACAATTTCATAGTACCTATAAAGACACGCTTGGTTCCCACACGGATGCTCAGAAAATTGTACTCCTGAATATCTGCAATAGACGATAGGTGGCCTCCCATGCTCAAGCAGTGAAACTCAGCTTCTGACCAATGTACTTTCTTTTCTCGCATATAATGAATATAGTACCAACTGCTTCTGAAGGAAAACCATTGTGGATTGTACTCTGAAAACGAAATGAGCACAGCTGTACTATAAAAATAAAAATGTGTACGGTTGTATCGAAATTGCATCAAATTGAGATTGCATACTTCGTATTCGTGCCTCTCAGTGTAAAGTACACACACACACACACACACAATATATATATATATATATATATATATATATATATATATATATATATATATATATATATATATATATATATATATATATATACATATATATATATGTATAAACATGTTCATGTCTAAGAGGAAGAAACTAGAGTACAAATAGAAAACAGCAACACGTCTGAACCCATTCAGCTGACGTAAATGATACCGAGACAAAAGGATCTAAAATAAGAAAACGTAACAACTAAATTTAAGACAGCTAAGTTCGTGGTGTATACAGCTCAGAGTATTATGGGAATGAACAAATATGGAGTGGCAAGACCATAGTGATTCTCTAACGTTCTGTTGTAAACCTCTGTCTCTCCATCTCTCTATCTCTCTTTCTGTCTCTTTCTCTGTCTGTCTGTCTGTCTGGCTGTCTCTCTCTCCCTCTGTCTCTCTGTCTCTGTCTCTTTCTCTGTCTCTCTCTGTCTCTCTCTGTCCCTCTCTGTCTCTCTCTCTCCAAGCCTGTTCAAAACACTTACGGCACGGCTGCAGTTCACAGTACTCCCATCGATATCTACTATTCAATGTGTAACACCAAGGCCCATTTTCCCTATTATTAGGATTTCGACAGAAATTTGAAGCCTCCTTTAACGAAATATCTGAGAAAAAACCGCCATGTTTGAAATGATGATGGTGTGGATATTGTACATCCCATCTCTGACAAGTTCTTCCATGTTTTGTTGTGTTCAACTTGCCTTTGTATTCTTTGCCTCTCAGTGTTTGTAAACATTCTTCCAAAAGAAAAAAGGGAGAGAAATGATTATATTTATGAAATTATATTATGCTACATAAGATACTCTGGCAACGAAATTTAATCAAAAACATGATTGCGATGACTTGTTTTATTCTATCATTGAAGACGAATGTTGAAATATTACACAGCCTCAAGATTCGTTTGCAGTAGGTCAGAGAAAACAGAAAGGTGAAACAGAATGTGTGTTTACTTTCACTCCGGGTGTATGCTCATATATTCTATATTCCTATATTCTATATTCCACACATTATGGCTTAAAACAAGCATAGCAGAGCTGTGTAAAACGAAACTTGAATAGGCTCCAGGAAAGAAACGATCCTCCTTATAATTAAAAACAGAAATAGTGAGCTGTGGATCTGTCCTATGTACATTTTAACCAATCTTCAACATAATCTGAATGACGGCTGCACAAAAGTCAAAAAGTCAAATTTTGAAAAAAAAAAAAAATAATAATAATAATAATTGCAAAAAGAAAAGAAATTGCAGCAGCATCTGTTTGGAAAGTTAGGATCTACAGTTACGATGTATAGAGTATGATTGATTGCACATTTTTCGGTAAAAGTATATGCAAATCTATATATCAAATTCAAGAGCATAGACGCCATATTGCCAGAGAAAGTGACATTAGCGTTAACTAAGGATTGACACGAGATTATGCAATTAAACATGTCTCTAGACGCTTTGGTTCAAGAAGAGCTTAGGTTAATCAGGTGTGAACAAAACTGGATGTTAAGCGTGTTTCAACCAAAATTCAGATAATGTTTTGGATCCCAACAGATTAGACCCGAACAATACGAATCTGGTGATGTTCGATGACTTTCTTTCTTTCGGGCCAAAAAACGTTAAACAATTTCCATGCTTATGGGATGTCACAGTTACATGTGTTGATTTTGTCTTTTGCAAAATGTTTTCAAAAATACTGAGACGAACAACTCAAGAGGATGCTAAATTCATGACGAAAGCAGACGAAAGATGCAAGTGAGGCACTTTGCCGTTTTAAGAGAAAATTTCAGCATTTTTGTGTTGGTTGTGTCGTTGGGAACTTTAAATAATCCCTAATATAATTATTGTTTTAAAAACTTTGGTTAGTTTAGGTATTTTAAATGCAGACTATGATAATTTTGCCCACCCCCAGCCCCGAAATGGGCGATAATATATTCACACGCATATTGGAAATGATATTTCTATCCAGATTCTATAAATAAAATTATGAACTCAGAAACTTAACATTTTAATGAAAACACATCACGTTTTACAACTAATAATACCAGTGAGTGCGAAGAGCTTAAACTCTGCACCTTCATATAATTTGTGTTGGATTACTCTTTATAAAAGTGACCGATATCGGTAATCCAGGATTTGTGGGTTCGAATGAAAGTCCTCCTTGACTGTTAGAAAATTAACCATTCTTTCTTATCACCCAATTATTCACTGCTGCAATTGGAGCACGTAAATGCATTGCTGCCGGGTGATATATGGGTTCTGTTGCAGGCACAGATAGTAGCCTCATATGCTCTATTCTGGTATTGGCTTAACGCATAAGGCCCCCGTTAGTTAGTATAAATCATTCATTCTGAGAGACCTTTATCGGTAGTTTTGCACTAATATTTTTAAATGCCTCCTTCTAACAATGCAATGTTTGGTGTTGGTTACGCCCTGGTACACATAATAAAAAGTTTATGAATTGATAATGATTTCAGATTCAGTATTTTATACCTGATATTCTTGGCCACCTGAAACAGAAAGTGTTCAATGGCCACTTGAAATAAAAACTGTTAAAATAGTTATTACCTAAGTCGCACTGAGGTATTTTACAGAACTCCAGGCGGACTCCTTTGTCTGTAGTAAAGCACCATGGAGCACTACTGTTGGTTGGATTGCGACAGTGGTTAGAAACTTTCTTGAGACTATAATTGTCATTAGGAAATGACCTCCCAGTAAATAAGTGCCAATGCGGGTGGTTTTTATCCCACCTTTGACAATTTTTTCCACTTGCAGTACGATTCATGAGGCCATTATAATACAATCCTTGTGTAGTTAACAAACATTCTGAAGCACATTCAAGTAATCAACATAGAATAATTAATTCAATGTGAAACTGATAACTCCTGCTGAATTTTAATGTAACGGGACAAAGATAGCGATAAACCATTAGGCCTTGGTAACCCATAGCCACAGCGACTCTCACCCAAGTTTCATATTTATACAATAATATAGAGTGAAAAATGAAATGTTTCATTGTTCCAGATTTTATCACGAAATAAATGTGAAAATTATTGAATTTATTAACATATGGCATTTCAATGCAAGTCACCAAGGACATCAATAAGAACAATATTCCCAAGCAATATTGAGGGCACGACAACACTTTCACAATATTATCAAAATATTATCCAATTTTATATTCCAATTCTTCCTATGGTTTGATGATCTACTGTAGCTACAAAATTGTATCCAAAATTGTAAACAAAAACAAAAACATAGTGTGTTGATCACCATACATATGAAGCTGATTTCCATAGATATTGATTATTATGTTATTCTTTAAAAAATGAAAGTAAATTCTTTCTCCTGCCCTTTGTCCGCCTGCTTCTCTCCCCCGTCTTGCTATTCTCCTGTCTGACCTTTCATTCTACTTTGATCTATCCATTTATAGCCTATTACACATTTTAATCATATCTATAAAATGATCAGACATATACTGCTGACATTTGGAACGAAAGTATCTCACGACGCTAAAACGAATTGGTTGTGTTCATGAGTTACTGTTGTTTCGTGTTGCGATCAAATCCCACCCACCCACCCCCCATAGCTGAGGACACATCAGAATCTTCTACACCTGTTCCTGCTGAAGACACTGAAATGACGCAAAGGGTTTTTCCATTGTCCAACCGAATATGGACAAATCCATGAGGTATGTAAGTTCACAGCTTGTATCCATCTTCAAGTAGGGTCAAAATAAAGTCATGAAGTTTATGTCTACTGTACCTCGTGGTACCTTAATCTGGTCGCATATTGCAAAATGATAGTGTCATAACAAGCTGTGTGTCTGGCCTCTCCACTGTTTTTGCTGTCAATCAAGCTTTAATAACAGATGCTTTGTCGAATACAGCTTTATGCCCAGGTCATATACTTCCAAAATTTGATGCAAGCATTGCCAAATTTACTCCAAAAAAGGCATAAATCAAATATTGCCTCCTGCAGATGTCAGAAATGTGGTGCCTGAATTGAAGCTGAAGCTTTCAGCATTGATCAGTTTTAACGCCCCTTGTGATCCCATAATGGCATATAATTGACTGATTTTTAGCCCAGCTGACTTGTCAGGCAGCTTAGCTTACCACAGGTCCCTTTGACCAGCCAGTTATAAATTACATTTTTGACAACCAGAGGCCAGATTTACTTGGCACTTTGTGTAGATGTAACGTAAATGAGTCTCTATCAAGCTTATTCGAATAGTTCCGTGTCAGACATTTAGGGGTTTTTTATGATCTATTGTTCAATTTTTTGCCTAAATTTCTAAAAAATAATGGCAAAGAAGAAATGGCTTGGCCAGTTGCTTTGAAAGTGCGCTGGGGCACTTGTTGCCTTGCTAGACTCTAATTTGTTCAGCATGTGACCTGTGATGCTAAACATTTTTTTTATTTGGGTATTAATCCTGTTATGCCCCATACCTTTGGAGAAGTTCGACAGTGCCATTGTTGCACTTTTGAGCTGAAGGCACAGAGCATTCAAACTATGAGCATAATTCAATTATAACAGCACACCAATAGCAAGGAGGTGGCAAGCACCCAATTTCAAAAGTTCCCCAAGCAATCGAAGATACAATAGATTTGTTTGAATCACGTGAAAAGCAACACCACAGTGTCACTGTGATTGACATGGTTGTAAAGTTATATAGCTCGACAAAAATTGTTTTAGGGCAGGCCATCTCTGTGCCTAGGTGTACAAATTATCCCATTCTCGCAAACTCAGGTTCATTTAATATTGTCAGTGGCATGTACTTTGTTTGGTGTGGTGCAATACCCAAGAGAACGCAAAAGGGTTATATTGCTGTCCCTCTGATTTGGACTTAGCCTCCTGGCTTGCTTCTATGTCCCATGTTGGCGCATATCTGACCTGTACGGAGGAACCACGCTTGCCTGGTTGACCGTGTATTATGTTTACCCCTCAGGTAGCTTCTGGGTATTTGATGAGATTCAGTACTGTCAGGAACATTTAGGGACAGACCTCTTTTAATAAGCAACGAGCAAAATTTTGTGTATTGGACTGTATCGAATGCTTTAGTCGAATCTTGGAGTGCTAGATTAAATTCCGACCCTCGTCTTTGATATTAATTCATGCACTTGCTTAGAAAAAAACACAAAGGATTGTCTATAAATGTGGTTAAATCGTGAAATTATCAAATTAGACTGATATAATTGTACATTTTCTCGGTATGCCAATGATACCAACTGTATGTGGCAGCTGGTGAAGTTGATTTGAGGATGCAAAATTATCAGGTTTTAAAATCAGTTATGATCAGATGAAAATTATTATGACTTGGATCGTGGATGGTATATACAGAAGAAAATACAGAATTTATGGACTACCCAGTCCCAATTTTGGGCATTGAATAAATACAAATACAAATGAACTCAGGCAGCATTGAAACTAAATACAAAATACCACCCCACCCCCAAGAAAAAAATTAGCTTCTAAATGAAGAATGATTTAAAAGCAGATATAAGTTTAAAATTTCTTAAACATTTTCAACTGAAACATATAGCCACTATATCTGGTGCGCTTCGAATTGTTCTGAAATTCAGTTAAGGTTTTGTACAAATAGTTAATCCAAACACAAGCTATACAAATAAAATAAAATCGATTGACATAGGTGTACATTTAGCAGTCAAACATTACAACTATCATATTGGACAGTTTCATTACCATATCCAAACCGTAGTCCTTATGAAACAAATCAAAGTCAATTCCGCACAGAAGCAATGTTCATTGGTATTTATAGCTGAATCACATAGACTTTTTTTGTTCGTTTTTACTCAAAAGAGTCCAAAACGTATGTGCAAAGGTCCATAGGGTCAGAAAAGCCATTTCTAGTTTTAACATGATAGAATACAAAAAGTTTTGTTTTAAACTATAAGCCTATTTCATTTAATTGGCTTGAACAGGTGCATCATTCATGTACATATAGGACTGTATAATTCATGAGAAGGGGCAAAATTTTGCAGCACATCAAAGAATTTGCAAGCACAGGTTCCTGATTTGTTAAGAATATCAATAAAATTCAGCATTTAAAAGGTACTAGCTGCCACCACCGTGTCAACAATGATCAGCATCCATATAAGCGCAGACAGGGACATTAACACCAACATGAATCTAGCAGAAAGCCCCTTTGGCCTAAAATAATCATGACCAACACCAAAAGTCCAAACAAACTGATTATACAATTCAATGTGTTTGAACATTTACTTAAAGGGATGATGTTGTTTTAAAGGATATTAACTAAGAGTACTTGAAAATGAAAAGTGTGTGAATGTGCAAATATAGTGGTGAAAAGACGATACATTTCAGAGTTTGCAAGTACACTGGTTTAAATGTTAAATACCAGCCAGAAACAAGTGGTATCACCGCTCAAAACACAAAACCGTAGTCAAAAATTGCAAGAACGGTAGTCAAATTACATTACAATAATCAAATGTGTAAGCATAGCAGTCACATTTAAAGTTTAGTTTCCAGAAGTTTTTTTAAAAGAAAATTTAAATGTTCAAATAGAAACCCACAAGCCATCTGATTAGTCATTTGTTAAGGTAATAATTTAGATTTCAAACAATGTAGTATGCCATTTTAGTCATCTGCAAGTCAGCCCAGCATAATGTACATCTAAAACTCATGGATCTATGAAGTTCAAAAGGTCAAAATGTAAAACAGTCCTATTTTTTGTTAAATTTTGCTACAATTATCAGAGAAAGAGTTAGGTAGTATAAAAAGAAAGAGAGAAAGAAATCATGGTGAAATTTATAAAGGTTACTGTAAAAATAGCCGTTTTCCATGTAGAATTTTTTTTATCTATTTTTTTGTTTTCATTTATAATCAGATATAGGTCAACTTGTAACTCAGCTGATTTGCATGATAATTATTTATACAAGAGACAGAGAGAGAGAGAGAGAGAGAGAGAGAGAGAGAGAGAGAGAGAGAGCCAAGTACACATAAATTTACCCATTTATTGAAAGTAACCATGTATCAGCTGTACATCAAACATTTTGAGCCAGCCTCACATGATCTTACCAATAACGAACTACATTCATCAGACTATTATATAAAAAACAAGAGGATCATGATGATCCTGTGCTCAGCTGACATGCATGTGCTTATTTTTACCAATTTACCCAAACATTTATGCAAAAATCAATGCAGTGTGACCATTTGAATAAAATTTGTAGAGACGTATCAAAGGTCCATTTCTACAAAGTGTGGCATAAATGTGGCGAAAATTTTCTAAGTTGTTTCCATTAAAAGATATCATTATGTTCAGGTTTCGTAATTTTTTTTTGGTAATTTTGTACTTTTTGACAAAATGAATGAAAAAATGAACCGAGTCAACCTTTGTAAGAACTTTGACTCGTCTACAAGGAACATTTCCACCAAGTTTCAGCTTCATCCGAGTGACTGTTCTGGAAGAGGAGTCGAAAATAACAGAAAACACACAAAAAATCACAAAAATTGGAAAAAAATGCAGCACCACCTGGTGAACAAATTCTGAACTAAGAGTTCCCAGGAATGTCCATGTGAGATATCATAGCAACTAGGTGAGCGGTTTCTGAGAAGATATTTTAAGATTTGCCCCCCAAAAGAACAAAAAATTAATAAAAAATGCAAAAATCACTGGACCAGAACCATTTGAACAAAGTTGGTAGAGAATTACCCAGAGTACATCCCCACCAAGTTTGAAGTAAATCTGGCTTACGGTTTTTCAGAAGAAGTCGAAAATGTAAATTGTGGACGATGACAGACAGATAGACGACGGACCCTCAAAAAAGCTCAGCTAACTGACTAGTCAGGTGAGCTAAAAATGTGAATTAGCATTACAATGTACATTGAGTTCATAGTAATCAATAGGAAACCTGCATTGACCGACAAGTACCCGAATTGAAAAAATCGTTAAAAATCAGGAATCAACAGCAGTGCCACCTATTGAAAAACTCTGTTTGATCCTTCTAGAAGAAACATATCCTCCATGTTTCAGCTTAATATGAGTGACAGTTCAGGAGGAGAAGTCGAAAATAGATAAAACGCACAAAAAATCATAGAAATACATAAAAAGATTGCAGCGCCACCTGGTGAACAAATTAAGAACTAGGAGTCCCTGGTAGTATCTCTGTGGGATATCAAAGCAATTGGACGGGCGGTTTCGGAGAATAAGATTTTTTTAAGATTTGCCCCAAAAAAGAACAAAAAAAGTTAATAAAAAAAAATCACTGGAGCGTGACTATTTGAACAAACTTGGTAGAGACTCACCCATCCCCACCAAGTTTGAAGTCAATCTGGATAACGATTCTGGAGAAGAAGTCAAAAATGTGAATCAGCATTAGAATGTCCACTTACTTCCATACTGATCAATAGGAAAGCTGTATTGATCGACAGGTACCTAAATTGAAAAAAATCGTTAAAAAACAGGAATCTGCAGGATTTCCACGCAGTGCACAACTTTGTTTGACCTTTTTACATGGAACATATCCACCACCTTTCAGCTTAATCTGAGTGATGGTTCTCCAGAAGAAGTCGAAAATAGCAAAAACGTACAAAAATTCATAACAAAATAGACAAAAATTGCAGCGCCACTTGGTAAATAAATTAAAAACTACGTATCCCCGGCAGGGTCCCTGTGGGATATCAAAACGATTGGGTGGGCGGTTTCGAGAGGAAGATTTTTTAAGATTTGCCCCCAAAAAGAACAAAAAAAAAAAAAAAAAATTAATTAAAAAATCCACAAATCAATAGAGCGTGACCATTTGGATAGCTTTGTAGAGATTCACCCAATGCAAATTCCCACCAAGTTTGAAGTAAATCTGGCCAAAATTATTCAGGTTATAACCATTAGAAAAAAATTCCATGTTAAACTTTCTAATCAAACTTTTCTAAAGATTTTTGAAAAAAAATAATTAAAAATCCAAAAATCACTGGAGCATGACCATTTGAACAACCTCGTAGAAACCTACCCAAGGTACATTGCCACCATGTTTGAAGTTAATCAGGAGGACGGTTTCGGAGAACAATAGGAAAGCTGCATTGACCGATAAGAACCCGAATTGAAAAAAAAATTGTTAAAAATCAGGTATTCGCCGCATTCCTACATAGTGAACAACTTTGTTTGACCATTCTTCAAGAAACATATCCACCATGTTTCAGCTTAATCTGAGTGACAGTTCTGGAGAAGAAGTCGAAAATATCTTTAACACACAAAAATTCGTAAAAAATTAGAAAAAAATTGCAGCGCCACCTGGTGAACAAATTACCAACAAGGAGTTTCAGGGAGTGTTCCTGTGCGATATCAAAGCAATTGGGTGAGAGATTTACCCAAAATGGAACAAAAAAAAAAAAATCATGAAAAATCTAAAATCACTGGAGCGTAACCATTTGAACAAACTTGGTAGAGACCCACCCAAGGCACATCCATACCAAGCTTGAAGTGGATCTGGCCAACGGTTTTGGAGAAGTTGAAAATGTGAATTGTGGACAGACGGACGACGGACAGCCAACGGAAGACAGACGACGGACGGACGACGGACCCTTACAAAAGTTCAGCTGACTGACAAGTCAGCTGAGCTTTTGTTAAAAGGTTCCCTGAAAGAGAAGCAGACAACAGTTTTCAATGATAGTGATGAGACCAATCCGAATACCAGCTCAACCTTTTCAGATCCGGTATCATTTACGAAATAGTAAGACATGCTAGTGTTCATCGTCGGAAGGATCCATGACCAACAGAAATGAATGGGGGTGTCTTCTACCTGACTTGGAATAGGTTACCAACATATTGCCAGTGTGTTAAACCATTTTTACGGGATACCAATCCTTCCACTTTTGAAAACCCCCACATTCATTTACAGTAATACTAAAAACAAATTTAGCCCTTAATTTCAATGTACAGCTATTAAAGGTTATTACATGACCATAGTTCACAGACATCATCCAAACAGTAACAGGACAATGA
The DNA here is from genome assembly GCA_964020975.1 of Hermodice carunculata. Taxonomy (NCBI): domain Eukaryota; kingdom Metazoa; phylum Annelida; class Polychaeta; order Eunicida; family Amphinomidae; genus Hermodice; species Hermodice carunculata. Next base: position 12,097,134 of record OZ026623.1, on the reverse strand, counting down.
AGAATATTAAGTCAGACTACTATATTTACATTGGAATTGCGTAACATGTCAAACTTTGATTTTAAATACCATAACAAGGTCTCCACATTAACACAGGACAGATAAATTTGATACTGATATTATATCTCAAAAACTTTAAAAACAATGTTTGAATGCCACTCTTCAAATCTGTCGGAGGTATTGTTGTATAAAGAGTAGAGAAATCCCAAGACGATATGTGCCTGTGAGGTGAAACATTATCTGTTTGTCAAGTGTCAAGTAAACTTGCAGAATTCTTTAATTTCCGAAAACCTATTAACCCCTGACGTTGAATCAATTCATTCACAGCGATTAAAACCAAAATTCCTGTACCTTTTCTAATCATTTAGATAGCAGAACTGATAATTCTTTAGTAGAACAGAACTTAGATCCAGTAATAAAACGGAACTTATATGGGGTTTTATGTAATTTTGGGACTGCAAAAACCGTTGGTAAGTTAGGCAATTTATCACTGAAAGTTAAGTTGAACTTTTCTAAGTATTTAAAGCTGTTTTTAGGGGATTGTGATTTTGGAAAGTTCTTCAGATATATCATGTGTGGTAGACTCCAACAAATGTTTCTCCAATTTATAGCATGATCTTTATATGGGGCTAGAAATATACTCAGGCATGCAAGTACACGAGTTGTATGCCAACTATTCAAGTGTTTTGTGCAAAGGTACAAGAAATAATATATACTGAAGAGAATATCAAAAAATACAAAAAGGCAAAATACAATATCATGTTCATAACTAATCTTCTTTCGGTTTTACCTAGTATGGAATATATAAGTAATAATATAGTTTCTCTTATCACAGAGTTTATAGGCAGATGCTGATAAATCATAAAGTGCATTATCGATTCTACTTAATAATTTTGATGATCTAGTTCAGTCTTATTGACCATAGATACAGGTCTGGAAAAAGGAAGATATGCACTGCCCAATATTTAAAACTGTTTTACTGGTATGGGCTGCAATGAGTCTCTACTAGGCACACAATAAACTTGGGGAATATGATTTGTCTGTGTTACCAGCAACCTCTATCCAATAATTTCAATTATATACAACATATATAGGATTTATGCCCAGGTATTAATTTCCTGCGTAAAAAAGGTATGAACATACATGGTTTGTGTGTTTTAGGTTAGTGAATAAAAAGGATTGAAAAATAAAACTTTACAAACAAACTAATATTTTTTGGAATCTAGCTGCATGTGTGTTTGGTTGCAGAATTAATGCATACACTTTTGTAGATTTGTCTTGAAAAGGGATCACTTTAAGTGGGGAGACAGGTTGTTCTTTAACACAGTATGTGCAAAATGAGAAGATATGCAAAGAGTATTAATCTAGTTCTGGTGTGCAACACCATATCATATTCATACCATGTTTCAAAGGAACTTCACAGACATAGAATACTTTATATTTCTCCATACAGAGAACTTGATGCCAGCCATCTTTTGTCATGGCCACACAGTCAGTAAACTCTTCCCCTGTCCAGCTATCTGATCTATACTTGTCCACTGTGACTCGTCTGTGACTGGCCCATCGTGAAAATGTCAATGGTTTCCCCCAGGACCAGCGATATATTCCTTCAACTGCTTGGTCATTCAAGCCTGCAATAATACATCGAATATAGTAGTCAGAATAGGTTAACATTGTCAGTAGCCTCATTGCATTGCTTGCTTTCGTTCCGATGCAGATTATATGTTTAGCTCCAAAGAACACGCAATTAGATCTCATAAGTGACAAGCTTTCATTAGATATTATGGTTTTCCTGTTACCTGTTGATAAACAGAAAGTAGCTTACAACACATTATCAAAATATCTGAATTTTGTGACTTTTTTTGTATTTCCCGACAAAAATATTAAAAACATAGTTCTCCTGGAGTAAGCTAATGCTGACCATGGCAGGTAGAATCCTCCATTATCATATGGTACAAATACAAACTTTGATTTTAAGTTATAGAAACAGACATCATTTGCCAGGAAGGAATTTCTGGTGTTCCAGTTGGTATATAGCAGGTAATAAACTGCTGCAGCTGTATATTGACAGACAGTTTGTACCACAGATATCGCCTGTATGCCCATGTCCTCCTTTTTTTCTGTCATATTGTGACAGTACTATTGATCGGTAGAGCAACTTTTTTTTAATCTGGATCATCACTTGTGACGCGTGATATACCATCAATACCACCAACACTTTCAGTTTTATAGTGCAATCATGAGTTTTCAAGAATGATGATTCTGATATGGCGTACATTACAATGAGCTTCATCTGATGACTTTTTTCGCAGATGTTTCTAATATTTTGCATATATCCATATTATCAAGACAACCAGTTGTCCCACAAGTAGCTCAATTTTTATCAGCTTCCATGTTGTCCAATTTATAACATATGAAAGGTAACAGCTACCTAACGATTGTAGTGCTTCCCAGCTGCACCTTTCCCCTTAAGTTTAAGTAGAGACATCTTGCTGTTGGTCTTAAGCGGTCAACATCTGTGATTTAACTTTTATTAGATTCTTGTTGCAAAACCAAATTCTTTTTGCAGCCAACCCATGTGATGTCACAAGCACAGGCCCAGCTGATCAACACAGTGCAATCTATCTCTGTCTTTGACGTTCATATTTGTGCCAATGCTCTATAAATATGGAAAGTGTATCCCATTTCTGTTTTTGGTTAATGTACATAACGAGACTTCATACCCAGTTGTAGGGTGTACTTGTCTTTCTGTTTACTGTCCCTTCTTTAGCAGTCTTGTCCAGCACCACATTGGTCAACAGCCAGTATACAAACACGGGAGCGCATCAGATTATATTTGAGATATCCATGTATGTGTGATGTTAGGATTTTAGGTACCACTGTTCAACCTTCCCGCAACATGAAACCACTTACTCAGATAATATTTTGATCCAGTGCAATTAGTTTTATAATATTTCTGACTTTTCACTTTGCAGGCATATAGAACAAAATAATGTATCAACTAATTGAGTCAGTTTGATGCCACAAATATACGTTGAGTGGGTTGAAATTTTTGCAATCTATGCATCGACACACAAAAAGCTACATAGGGTAAAATATGATAAAGCGACCAGCGTTTACTGCTATACCCCTCAATTGTACCAGATCAGCTGCCTCCCTTTCGTCCTTGAAAGTTCACATACTATATACAATAGGAACACGTATTTCACAAGAATAATAATACAGAAGGTTGATAAGAAAGTATTATATCATTCATTCATGTAACTTTCTCAGATCACTTACCATTTTTAAACATTTTGATTGCCCTGTACACATTTGAAGCAAAGAACATATGTAGTCCTTGGCTATGCTGCATCTACCTAGCGGTTTCCAACAAATTTTTTTCATGTAACCTATCAAAATCAAAGTATTAATCATAAATGGACAGAATGATGCTTCAAATTGCCACAAATCCCACTATTAGTGTCATGAACAAGTCTAACTGCACTCATTTCAAAACTTGTTTCCTACCTATAAATGATAAAGTCCCAGTCATAGTTTGTACGAATACATATTCTTGCTCGCTTTCAAAGCATGCTAGATGTCCCTTTCTCTTTTGGCAGTCCTCTTCAGCATTGATCCAGTTGATGCCGGTCAATCTTTGATCCACAACAATGTATTTGCTTCCTTGGAATGAAAAGAACTCTGCCCGTGCTGAATGGAAATATTTAATACTATGCATTCTAGCATCTGTTTGGTACCACATACACATCCATCCAAAAGATATTATGGCACCAAATATTCTTTATGTGCTTACTTTGAACAATGTTGTAATCGTTCCTTATTATACATATATATGTATATATATATATATATATATATATATATATATATGAGAGAGAGAGAAACACCATACTTGATACTGCTGCTTACACTTTAGCTGAAGATACCCAACTAAAAGCCACTTCGTAGGGTCGTTTTTACCCCATTTCTCCTTGCAAGCCTTACCTGCAGGGGTCAGACTTGACCTAGACTTCAAACAGCAACTAGTAGCACAACCTTACTACTACTATGTAATTAATTATATACCACTTTAATGATTAGATTGGGGGCTGTGGTTAGCTTCATCAAGTAAACTTTCTTTAATTTAAACCAAAATGTAGTACTCATGTTAATTTTCAGAACATGCTTTATTGAATCGATACATTGATTATAAAAATTGTCTGTCAGATAATGAGCTTATACATCCATTTATCCATTTGTACCACTAAGCAAACAAAACTAAACTGGCGGCAGCTGCTCTTGTAATTAAGATATCAATAGAAAGGGACAAACAAGCTGGCTGAGAGTGTATGTGCAGTGATCAGCGCCTGCTTCAAAGAGGTTTGGACTTGAGTAGGAAAGAGATAAATGGGGATAAAAAATCTATTTTCTCGGCATCTTAAGTAAAGACATCAAGGAAGCTTATGGTAAATACATATAGCGCGTTTACTTAGTACCACAATGCCATTAAATACAGAAATCCAGACACTCACCAAATATATATAAAGTTATGATGTAGCCAACAGCTTTACAAAAAGGAAAATTGTTAAACCCTAGGAATGCAATCCTACACTGGCGAAAAGGGCCAAGGCTTTGGTTAAACACGAGCTACCTGTATCCAAGGAAAAATCATGTCCGGTTCCAAAAGTCCACTTACGTGTTTGATCATATCCATAGCAAAGTAGTTTGTACATACTAGGTTCATTTAGATCACTCCTATCCGCCAGATACCGGAAATTCGTCATATTTTGTTTAACAGCTTCCAAGCTCCACTGGTTCCAAACATCTACAATATGGGGATTGTTGAGAGGGCCACCTAGACCAGCATCATGACATCCTGCATCTCTCCACCAACGATGCAAACAATTTATGTGGAACGGACCAAGGAACCCTGCATAAATTTTGTTTGTCTCACGTTCACCACATTCATCTGCAAAGTAGTTTGACTTTTTTTTCACTTGGAACTTATAAGCACATTGTTCAAAATAAATGTAAAATTAAGACAAAGTATTTCTTTATTGAGGGCATTGAACATGACGTTATGGTGTCACCCAGAGAAAAATCACATGATTTTGAAGGAACTATCTGATCAGTTGGATCCATGTACCGTTTTTCGTCATTTTGGTCTCATTGGAGCCGCAATCTACAAAGGTTGTGTAAAAAGTTCGTTTGTGTTTCTCTCTAAAGGGCCTCTACGTGGCAGGGCATGGATTTTGTTTTCTGTTTTATTTCTATCTGCAATGTGCAATACATGGATACAACAGTACTAAAAAGAAGAGAAATTACCAAAATAATTGCGTCCAAAACACATCACTTTATACATAACATAATTTTCATCTGCATATTTTCTGTACTTCTTCATCTCATGCATCAGTTCCCCAACATTGAAAGGATCCCATAAGTTCATATTATCCATATTTGTAGGGCTTCTTTGACCCGCCTCAAGACATCCTGTATCTGCCCACCACATTTTTAGGCAGGTCATGTTGTGAGGACCTCGTGTTGTGTCTGGTTGGGAACACTTCACATGCGTCAAAGCCCTGGATTCAAAATCTGAATAAAATATTAATTACGAACGGTTACATTATATTGTGCATTCTAGAAAGAGGCTGGAGGATAAATATGGTGCATGGCCATTAGCTGAAAAATCTTTTTTTTTTTACCGCCAAATTGGATACAATGGTCGTGACCTATTATTTAAACTTACAAATTCAATTTTCACTTACTTAGATGAATACTATTACCAAAATTTTAAACAGAACATGATCTGAATTTGAATATACTTGCTCATATCACATTCTATGTCAACATATTACAAAGTACAACCAGGGATGAACCTGACCTCTGTTGTGTTGTTTGTCCTGAAACATCGCTCTCTTGTCATGCCTCTATTTTGGCCTCTGTACCTTTTTATTCCCTTCTGATGTAATATTACTCTATTCAGCAAACATGTACAAAATTATTAGCAATATTTACACAGAAGTAATTTCTGCCCTTCTGCAACATCAAATGTGGCCACTTCCCCTGAACTTGTCCTTAAACAAATGTACTGACTAAATAGGTAAAGTCCTCAAAAAATAAAATTACCAATGTTATGAATCAATACACAGGTGTACAAGACAATTGTATACATGTCATAACTTTCGTTCAATTTTTAAATAACATGGCGTTGGTTGTTGTCTTTGTTTCTTTTATATCAGCTCACCTGAGACACTGATGTCGTCAATTGCAATATCACCTCGTGGACCAGGTCCAACATATGCTTCAAATATTAGCTGGAACCAATGAAAAGAATTAAATCTTATTTTATGTTTGTAGTATTGGTCTCTCCTGATGTGTTTACCTCATGTACCAAGAAAATAAGCCGCCCCCTTCCCCATCTACTTCCATTACCTTGAAGCGATAGTCCACGAAACCAGCGGCTAATCACTGTGCTCACTAACTGAGATACTTTATTTATCACTTTTACTTGCTGTAAATTACCAAAAAACGCTGTCTGTGACCATTTTCTTCCCTTCTAGGTAAAAAATGAATACATAAATGTACTCTCTGACAGCCGATTTTTTTACCCATGTGTCAATTTAATATAACATTTTCTCAATAATTAACATGATTACAGCATTTCTCCTAAATATGAAAAGAAGATTTCATGGCCATAGTTAATCACAGTTCATAATTCATTGAATAAAGGGTTATCGCATTGGTTACTTAACAGCAATTAGGTTGAGTCACTCAGTGTAATGTGAAGTCCAGGTGAGTTCAGACTATTGCAGCTGAGGCTGGCAAGGAGAAATGTGGGCGAAGACTACTCTGGAATGGCTTAATGACAGGTATCTGTCCATAAAGTGTATAAAAGCATGCTTCTTTATGGTTTATTTTTTTTCCTGATACCGGTATTTTAATGGCGGCTACGATTCAGCACTGATATCTTACATGTTTTAACTATAAAACTTGTGAAACGCATACTAAAAGGTGAAAGTTAAGAGCATCATAATGGTAACTTTTGCTGGTGGAATCCAGTGTTCTCTTACTCTTTAGCTGTCATCATTTCTCTATTCCAGGAATACATTACGATCAACTTTTCCAAATAAATGCTATTTCATACACCTTCCGATGCACTTAACATATAAACTGACCATGGCTGATAGAGTAAATACTGTTTTGAAAGCAACAGCAAACCAACGGTTTCCCTTGTCTTCGGTCATGCTGATCAGTTCTGTTTCTGTATCTGTCGTCTTAGCAAGGACGCGTAGTTTTCCTAAGTCAGATCCGTGCATATAGGCAAAAAAACGGATGTAAACGTCCCCTGTCATGTTGAATACAGGGGAAGTCAGTCGCGCATATTCCCCCACAACGCGTGGAGGTGAAGACTCGATGTACATATAAAACCCTAAAAAAGGTAACAATAAAAGTTGTAACAAAGTTACCATTCCAAAACAGCAGCAGAGACAGCAGTAGAAACGAATAATTTACAATACCAATAACTAACAATACCAATGATAACTTTAACCCCGTAATTCTAACTTCATCATCCAGAAAAGCTGGAAAACACAGACTGGACATAATCATATCCATTTATAACCACATTGCAACGGTCAAGGAGAACTCCCCCCCCCCCCCCCCCCCACACACACACGTTCCCTCAGTACGCAGCTGTTCCAAGCTCGCATAGCTCCCGAAATGATCGCTCAGTTCAGTGGCCACAAGAATATAGAATATATTAATGACAGGCAAAACACTAAACACCTTGGCACGGCCAATTTTGAGATTTTAACGATTTTTACAAGATAAATGTCCTTTTTATTAGTTGTCAAAATTTCAAGCGTTAAACTAAAGTAAAAATATGAGAACAACGCCAAAAACCACACAAGCATGTGGACATCCGAACATCCATGTGTCATTCTTTTGGTTTTAGCCGCCCAATGGGACAATGCCACCCGCCAATCATACTTAACAGCCCGCCACGTGGTTACAGGTAGCAACGGCCCATGGCAAAAGGAGAGTGGTATTACGGCAGCAATACGAAATCAGGCGGCATGCGGAAAGTATGTTTTTCATAGATAGGGAAAGGATGTAAACGTACTATCATGTCATTGCCTTAGTTGCTTCATTTACAATTATCTTGTTTGTTTTGCGGTCTTATGAAGGGAGACTTTAAATGTTCAAATGGGGTGGGAATCGTCAGACGATGTCCTTCAAAGGCAGTGCTGCGATGGATTACCCCAGTGGTCCTGCACACCAAAGACTGGTGGAGAAAACACTGGTACTTTAATCAACAATACCCACGTACATAATAATATTTTATCGAAACCCATGGATAACGAAACAAAAGTACAAATTAACACATCGCAATAGGCATAAACGTAAACGTCAGAGAAAACACACAAAATAGCGTTAAAAAAACTCAGGCTGGAAAGAGAAATGAAACTCATTGAGAAAAAAAACTAACAAAATAATGCGAGCTAACTAAGTTAAGTATACAGACAAGTCTAACAAGCTTACTACATAAAATGGACCGATAGGAGTAAATAAAATTAAACACTATCCCTAAAAACGGGATGAAGGGGTAGGGGGCGGAAGACCAAATCCACCATCCGTCCAATGACCACGACCCGACGTAGGCCGCCCCACCGAAGCAAGGCAACACAACTTTCATTGCCAAGATTGAGGTCACGGGGCCCGAAGGGCCTCCTCCATGACGTCACACTTTGAAAACAGACTGTTGCTGTCGCAGTCTGACAGTCACTGAATAGTATTTTCCGTACTTCAAAGGTTCTTTGATTCGTGTGATTGGCCAAGAATTGATTGACAACCTCCCCAAATGTTAAGGGACGATGTTAACAACACTTTTTCAAATTTCATCTCAACTTAAGCAGACGGTATTGTTTCAGAGGCAAATGATCAACATCAAAGGCCTTTGAAGCTTGTTATCTCAGAAAGGATAATACGACGAGAACCCCACCTAAGAATGACTATTCCAAGAAAACAGCTTGGCGAAATTTAATTCGGTTAATGGTTTTTGATTCTGTAATGTGTGAGTTGCAAAAATAATTCAGCGATTTTGCAAATTTTGCTTCGTGCTTTTTCTATGAAATGAAGAAAATGAACATCCTGAAAATCAAAGGAAAATTGAAAGGTCAAACTTTGAGGATCGATAACAGAAAAACGAAACCAAACAAAAAATCGCAGGATTTTTTTTTTTTTTTTGCCAATATGTTAGGATTAAGACGCAAGTGTAATTACAATATTATCACAAATAATTAGTAATTAATATCGACATAAATGGGGTGGATGCTTTGCGGCCAATTTTCATTTGTTTATTCAACAATTCACATCGCAGACACCCAAATACGGGACATATAAAATTCTTGAAGTAAAACGATTACACACATATATGATATGTTATCCTAACACTTCATATATGTCTATATGTCAATTTGTGTGTGTGTGTGTGTGTTTGTGTGTGTGCGTGTGTGTGTGTGTGTGTGTGTGTGTGTGTGTGTGTGTGTGTGTGTGTGTGTGTGTGTGTGAGTGACTTAGTACTGCAGGGAAGCAAACCTGTGGCTTTCACCAGTGCAGAAGACGGGGCAATAAAAGAGGTAACCGCGTGAGCTATTGCAAATGGCTCCAGTTAGCATACCCTTGTTTGCAGGTATCAAAATAAAAGTAGTTTGTTCACCGAGGCCAATTTCTTTGGCCCTGTAATCACATATGTATCAAATTCCATATCAATGGAACTTGTTTTCCTCTGGAATACCATGTACCTGGATAAATTGTAACTTGCTTGGCCCTTTGAGCATCGGTTTTCCGCTGATATGTCTATCTTGTTATCCACGTCAAGCTTCACAAAGGTTCATACGCTGAATTATGCATAGGCTTTGTTTGATAAATTAAATGTTGAGATTGTTTTTTGATATTTTTGTTTGCATTATATTATAAAACATAGAGCTATAATTACTTGGTGAAAGTACAACCAGCCGTGTGGAGGAGACTCATCTTTCGACTGTCCTTGTTCCCGTTGGGGATCAGAACCCAGAAGTGGTTTATTTGACAGAAATACATACAGGTGAGGTACAAATACGCATACATAACAGGTCTATTGGGATATAAGGGTACATGATATAAAAAAAACAGGTTATGTCAGGATGACCCCAGTTAAGAACATTATGTCCGCTATCACTGGGGTCACCTAGGATATGAATAAACAAAAAACAATTGATTTCTGCAGTAGATTTATCATAATGAAATAGCAGTTAAATGAAAACGAAAAGACAAGTTGCTTTAGTCGTTGCACACAAAACAACCAGGAATGGTACACGTTTCAAAGTATTTACTTATGATATGAATTTTAGCGTATTGTGAAAAAAAATACATATAGAGCATGAGTATGCAATCCGTCTTCAATGCAAGGAGGTGTATTTTTAAGGAGTAAAGGAATAAAAAAACTGATACATTTTTGGGTTCTATTTATTTTTTGGGCAAGTAATTGCATGGATTCTTTGTTTCTGGTTTGATATGGATGATTTACAGGTGTCTGTGCAAAAATATTATTGAAATAGGCAGGCAAATTGCTATGGAGGTATAAAAAATAAAATTTCAGCGCTTCAAGTTTGAATATATCTTCGACTTTGACAATGTTCAGTGTTTTAAAAAATTGGGTCTGTATGGGCGTTTTATCTCGAAAGACAAATCAGCTGAACAATAGGTTTCTGTAACTTGGAAGTGCGTACACATGAGAAGCCCCATGCTAGGATGGCATATTAAGATCGGGTAGAAAAAGTGAATTATACATCAGTAAGAGAGTGTTTAGAGGTATGTACTTATTCAGTTTTCTGAAAATACCTATCAATTTCGAAAGTTTATTGCCAATTTTGTTTATGTGTGGTTTCCAATTTTAAGTATCGTGAATGCGTTAACCTAAAAAGTCAAATTCGGATGTTTTTGAAATTGAAAATCGTTGATTTTGATATGTAAAATTCCATTTATGTTTCGCTGAGGGAAATGAAATACCATATACTTCGTTTTTTCTGTATTTAAAGATTGTTTATGAACAGCTAGACAGTCGTTCACTTTCTATAATTCCTTACGGATGTTTTCTGACAAGTAAGCGTGTATATTGGTGCTAATCGAGTAGTTAGAAGAACAGGGAGGATTTACCAAAGTTATGTCGTTCGCATAAAGAATGGAAACAAATTTTGATGAAGCAAGGTGCATATCATTTGTGTATATTTTAAAAAGAAGAGGTCCAAGGATGGATCCTTGGGGTACCCCAACTTGAAGCGGAAAAAAGCCTGAACATACATTATCGAAAGAGACATATTAGAGCCTGCTAGTAATATAACTTTTGAACCATAGTAAAAGTCGTTAATATCATAATGTTTCAGTTTATGTGGAAGAATATCGTGATTTAATGTATCAAAGGCCTTGGATAGATCTAAGTAAATGATAATAGGTCTTTTTCCAGAATCAAGAAGGCTGAGAAGTGTATTGACCAATTCAAAAGCTGCTGTTTAAGTCGAATGACCAGTTTTAAATCCGTATTTGCTTAATAAAAAAGTTGATTGGACAAAAAATAATCATAACGTTGCTTATAACATCCTTTTTCAAATACTTTGGACAGAGCAGGAAGGAGCAAAATTGGTCAGTAGTTGTCTAATTGAGCACGATCTCCCTTTTTGAAACGTGGTAGTACTTTTGCAATCTTAAGTTTGTCGGGAAAAACTCCTGTCATTAAAGATTGATTAATTATCAAGCTAAGAGGTTCAGAAAGAGAAGAAATTATGCCTTAGAGAAGTTTCATCGATATATCATCCTGACCAGTGCTGGTTTTAGAATTAGGGTTTCTCAAAATAGATGCAACATCATTGGGATTGATCTCTCTGAAGGAAAATACATCATCTGTACGGTTTGGGAGGTAAGATGTAAAAGAAGGTAAGTCCGGCGTGTTTATTTTGCTGGCTAAGTTTGGACCAATATTTGTGCCCAAAAAGGGTTAAAACTTTCGGCTATTTCATCTTTGGTTGTAAGTTTCTGATTCTCAACTAGAAAGAAGAGGGGGAAGTCTTTCTTCTTTTTGTTTGAGTTAAGAACGGATTTGATTGTGTCCCATGTTTTCCCTATATCATTTTTGAATGTTTCAAATTTCGAGTGATAGTAGTCTTTTTTTTCAGTTGGAATATATTGGTTTTTTAGGATTTTGTTGTAAACTTGAATATTGTGGTTAGAATTATCGTATTCAACAGAATCAAATGGGATAGATTTTAGTTGTTTACATAAACTGTCATGAACGTTTATAGATTTTAATATACCAAATGTTATTCAAGGAGATCGTTTATGTTTGTTCTTGTTAAACTTCACTGTCTTAAAGGAAGGTGCTTCTCCTTTGCTTCACACACTATTTGTTTAATTTGTCATAACTGATATTTTGGTCCTGATTTGGATATCAGGCTTTGCATCATGTCCGTATTGTATATTTCGTCATTGAAATTTTGTATTGATGCACTGTCTTTTGTTACTATCTTGATAAATTTATGGGAGTCTTGCTTTATTAATGTTTGATCTATATAAGTGAATGAGGGTAAGTGATCGGAAACTTCAGTGAAAATAATACCAGAAACACAAATAGTATTGCTGTTTGATGAGCTATAAAAAGTATGATCTATCAATGTTGCACGTCTATCAGACAACCGAGTCGGGAGCGTTATTTTCGAATGTAAACCTTTATTAAACATGACGGCAAGATAATCAGAAATTTTTTGTCTGGTTGAATTTAGTAAATCAATATTAAAATCACCGACGAAGATTTTGCCAGAAGACTCTCTTGAAATTACGTCAATGATTCTAGACAAATCATCTATAAATAACTCAATGGCATCATTTCGGTCCCTTGGTGGTTTATAAATGTTACAGAGGGTAATCGTATTTGTAAAACCGTTTCCAAAAATATCTTAAAATTGGCCTTCCCAATAATCGTTAGGTGAATAAACGTCTCGTGTATTGTACTGAAATTTTTTGTGTATGTATAACAAAAGACCACCATGGGAACCACATGTTGCGTTAAAGGGGATAGACGTGTAGTTTTCAATTTCCAATAATGAAGAATCAACTGAGTTCTCCCCCACCCAAGTCTCTTGGAGACATATGTCACTAAAGTAAAAATTCTTAATAGCAAGATCATCAACATGTGATTTAGATTCGTCAAATTTGGGATTTATGCTTTGAAGCTTTAGATTAAGCACTGAAAAAGTATGAATATGCGCTTTTAGATAATCTACAATATTATGTCGGGTAACATATGGTGAGTCAGACACAATGGATATAGCGTTGTCCAGATCATCTAGGTGTGACAATAGTTCGTTCAGATTATTTCTGTTGACTGCAGCAAATTGATGAAGAGCATCGCTTTCTACGGTTTTACTATTCATGAAGTAAGAAAATTGTACCCAGGTATGCAATAAGTAGAGAAAGACGCGGGAACGAAAGCTACACAAAAACACACTGGTAGTACTCAGATTTATCCGCTGCAGGAGCAAGGCCAGTCTGCTGACTTGTTTTCTTCGCCTGGCTGGTCCTACTACTCTATGAGAGAACTGCATCTAAAAATCATTATAATCGCCACAATTATAATAACTAATATATAGACAATATTTTGATAATAATGGAATGTGTTTTGGAACCATTGTCATTGCCTGCGGACAGGTAAAGCATTATAACCTATGAAGGACCTGCAGTGATAAAGGTATCTTCTAGACTGTTGCCACTAGCCAATTCAAAGCATGGGGTTTTCTGTATTTATCCATTCATCACGTACATGTATGTATTTGCTCCTTATTGCCTGCAATGTGGCCTGTAGATCATAGACCATAGTTATAAATCCTTCTTTTTTTCATATTAGCATTTTCCAGTCTAAAAAATTCAGCATTTTGGTATTTTAAATTTCCGTGAACAGCCTTTAGCAGATAAAAATGTCAGGAAAACATGGATGGATTTTTGTCCTATAATTCCCAGCTCGTTAATATGTGATAATTGAAATGCGAAACAACACCTGGATGTCAGCTTTATACATGTGTATGAACTATCCTCTTGCCAGGGTCACATCATTGTCCTTCCCCACCACAAAGTTCCCACTTGGCCTGGAATGCAACTGTATGACCACCAATGAAGCAACACTGTATTGCCGCAAACTTAACTTAGCTTACTGTATTTAAACAGAAGCTACATCATGCTGAAAACACGATAATTGTATTTTTACAATTACGGACTCAGTTGGGATGCACAACCAGCCAACCACAACTGTGGCCTGTAATCTATGACATAAAGGTGGCTTGCACAGGTCTGGGCAGGTGGAAAATCAGGTACGTTACATTTATTTCACTGTCCGTCAGGTTATCAGCAAAACAAGAGACCAAAAGATCGTAGCATGACTGTCAGTGATATGAAGTATTGACCTCGCACTGAATACTATATTTTTATGTTCGGAACAAGCGGGACTCGAATCGAAACCTTTAGCACCAGTCGCCCAGCAGAAATGGGTAACGCACATATCTACTCGACTAAATCCCCGTTCTTAAAAAAAGAAAAAAAAAAAATGGTGCTATGGGGTTAGTTATGCGCGAGTGCCATATCAACATGGTTATCCAGTATATTTACTGAGTCGGCATTTATTCCCAGTATCGGTGACTTAAAGCCATCGGCATCAAGGAAGTATAGGAGAACTGTCGCCTGCATATAAAATATGTAGCTATTTAAAATCTTCAAAATATTAAAATTGGAAACAGTTCGAAGTAGGATACTCCAATCTTTAGACCTGCATTTAAATGTATGTAACATTACTTTCAGCCACGAACGTCGGGAAATGCCCTCATTCAGTGACATTTTAATGTTAATAATAATTTGAAGTTTTTGAATGATTTAAAAAGATTATGACATTACTCTTTTATTTAATGAAGCCAGTGACAAGGTTCAGTAATAGGTATAGTTTAATATTATGCTATAGACTACTATTCTGCTGCTACTCTTCATTTAAATTTGAAATTACGATAAACTTAATATTCCAATGTAAAATGCCACAACATGAAAGGTTTAATATACTACATCTCGATGTACATTCGTTAAAAACCGAGTGTCTTTCACAAAGAGGATTAAAAACTTGCTATATTCAAAATATGCACTGTTGCAATTAAAGTTATTCGTTTACGTCTGTATGACTTCCTTTGCAGATTCATTAGATGTACTGCAGTAATGTCAGACGTTACATAGGGGTCCTTCCAGATCATAGTTACGCAGATATCCAGGACTGAAAAGTTCAAATGGCCCTAGTTGGCATGAAATTGTGATTCAAAAACCAAGAAGCAAAGTGCCGTACATACAGGTATAGCCGTAAGAGATTTGTGTGCTTTTGTAGCAAATGTTGTGAAAAATATATATTGAAGGAAAAGGCAAAGAGAAAGAAAAGAAAAAGAAACAAAGAAATTGTTGGGCACAGAGAAGAGGTTAAATTAAAAATCTAATGAAAATTCTTTGCACCTATATATATATATATATATATATATATATATATATATATATATATATATATATATATATATATATATATATATATATATATATATATATATATATATATATATATATATATATATAAGTTGTTTAAATAAGAGAGTGTCAAACAAATATCCAATGCTTCTTCATTTCAAAAACTGAAGGAAATTTGTGCTATAAATCTACACTTCATACCTGTCCCTGTGGTGTGGTCACTTCCGGGGCCGGTATCTTTAGTGGCTGTTTCCCCAATATATCTGTAGCAAAAAATCAGCACAACATCGTAAATAATCCACTTATTGACATAGTGGATGCCACAGGTAATCAACGGGCTTGACTGTATCTTTGCTTACAAATATTTGTAGGATAACATGGACGAGTATGAAAATTAATATTAGGCCAGAATATTTTTTTCTATCTACTTTATCTATAGTTGATATTGCCATCTTTGGACTTTGTTTGGATGAGCATGGAATGTAACAGAACTTTTAAGTGAATAAAATATGGATATGAGTGATCCCAATACTTCACTTAGTGATCTAGTTCCATACCTATCGAACCAATTTACATTCCCGCTGAATCTGTAACGGATCTGGAGTACAGCTGCATACACATATACATAAAGTTTACATGTAAGGATGTTGGTATTTTACTAATCACCATGCTATCATGTATCTCTCTTCCTCACTACAAATTCAGTAAGGGTGGTTACGGAGACAGCATTCGACAAGGAATAAGAATATTACAAAACCACAGAAACGCTATTGGGCTATATAACTTGGAGTACTACCTGCTCAAGAAATTAAAGATACGGGTAGTCATAATTTAAATTAGAAAATAGAGTAACGCAAGTAAGGAAAAGCATAAATTATTATTCATTTACCCTGCATTTCTACGAATTTTTAAGGAAACACAGCTTGATCACTACTAAAAAAAATATATATAGACTAAGGCAAAAGTAATAGAAAAGAAAACTTCGGCAGGGCCATCGCTTCACCTGTTAAACGCAGTCACAGAGATCAAGAGGTACCCACAAGTGCTCCTGTGAAATTCCAAAATTAATTTTGACGGTTTTGAAATAGTCTGAATTAAAGCCCCCTATATTACACATTACAATGCTTCCTGTATAAAACAATAGAGGTACGTAAAAACAACCTGTTACACCATCCATTAATTTGTTATAAAAATCACCTTACTGTGACGTAGGAATTACCTAAATGTAACAAACTGCTTGGGACTGATATAAAATTACCACAGATACATCCCTTTAAAGCTACACATCGTAGTTCTTGAGGAAAAACAAATACATTAAAATGCATTTCAGTGAGTGTAATACCAGGCTACCTTACATGCACGCACTGATATCATCATCATCATCATCATCATCATCATCATCATCATCATCATCATCATCATCATCATCATCATCATCATCATCATCATCATCATCATCATCATCATCATCATTATTATTATTAATATTATTATTATTTTATTTTATTTTATTTTTTTTTTTTAAACAAAAGACAAAGGCATGACTGCCTATTGAAATGATGTTCCATACGTTAATCTATAAACATTGAATGCAAGTCGGCAAAATGCAGCTTCTGAGTTTCCGAAAACAAATATGTACATTTCCATCAAATTACTAATAATGACAAGTTTTGCCACTGTTTACTGCTCAGGTGATATACCACCAAACGTGAACAGAATAAGGACAAGGGTTGATGAGAGGAAGTCCAAGTATGTACTGTTTATTGGCAGCCAGACAGACAAAGGTCAATTACAGACAAATGAGTGACGAATGATGAAATTGCAAGATAAAACCATCCCATAATTCATCTAACTTATTGATATTTTAGCCAATCCCATAGAAACTCTAGCGAATCTGAGGAGAAGGGCATTTACAGAAAAATATTGTTATACAAATTTCAAAAGAGTGCAAAAACCCTAATTTCACACGACACTGTTTGCAGCAGATATTAATTTATTCAGTACCAGTCTCTTCCGGTTACATTTTAGCCGCAGGAAAAAAAAATTGGATCCAGTGCTTGAGATGCCTGAAAATATAAAGCGCGCTGGGCCCTTATCTCAAATACAATTTGCACGATGGCCTGGGAAAGTTCAAATATATATATATATATATATATATATATATATATATATATATATATATAGCCACGCGACCTTCGTCACTGCTTCAGGAGTTCACACCAAGCGACCAAGTGCTGTTTACTAAACAATGTGTCTGTGTGGTCCCACTACAGCGTGAATCTTGATTAAATCAGTATTTAAGGAAGACAGTGCCAAAAGCATGTCTTGATATGATTTTCTTATACTTTTTTATTCGTAATAAATGTTTGTAAATTCAAATTAACATGTACTCATTCAGAAAAATGCCAAGTCCACAATTGCCGACACGCGTACGTTAGCAATACATTGTAGAAAAACGGAAACTCATGAACTGGAGCTACGTCTGATATCTCACCTGCACCATTGGAATTTTCCATCACCATCAGTGAAATTACACATATCATAATCGAAATTGCAGGAGTAGTAGTGTCCAATGAAAATTTTGGATGATTTTTCAGCTATGGAGTTAAAAAGCATTTGAATTAGTATATGCACCATCATCATGATTAAATTTGTCGGTGGTAAAATGTTCCTATGTTCTCTTACTGTTCCTGGGGATATATAGCAAGCGATTACTTTTCTTAGTAGTTGAAATTGGCGTACATTTTGCAACCCTGTAAAATCAAGATGTCTAATGTTTTTATTTGTATTGCTTACTAGGCATGCTGGCAACTTCCCAATAGAATGTGAATGTGACAATCTGAATAAGTATAATATGGTAGCAGTCCAAATATGTGTAGCAAACTGGCCAGAATGTACATGTTCCGACACCTGCAAGGCCACACTACTGCATAAATAAATGATAAGTGACATTTCATGAACTCCCATTCTGAATTTTGACCAGGTGGCATTAAAAACATGTGTATTTAGTGTCAATGCCGTGATGAAAATTATAATCCAGCATGGATCTTTGTGGCCTTTTCTGCCATTAAATTTATCACATGTCAATTCAATTACATTTTTGGTTTTACGTGGTTTGGCCTATATGTTTTGGGAAAAAAAACTAAAGTCTCCTCTTAGTAAAAGTAAAAACGGAAAGTACTATGTTTGGTCCGATCACCAATAATCTTTTTTGCTGTGGAATATTATAAGGTCCCACACCTCACAGAATCCAGCAAAGTTTTCCATTTTACTGAGAATAAATTCCATTCATGATTATTTGCTTCTATGGTAGTTTCCCTTATGCCACTGACTCATATCACAAAGACAGCACGACCCGTAAGGATGCAAGCTGTAGTGTTATACCGTCAATTCATATATACTGAACCCCAATGAAAAGTATCCACATGCCAATTTTGAAGTATTTTATTGTTTATACTTGAAACATTTCATACCTAGACGTGCTTAGAACTTAACAAAGCATTCACTTTTCTGGCGTAAAAATAATGTCACGCTCTACCGACATTAACGTCACTTACAGGCAAAAAATGTCATTAACTGCCCTAATTGAAAGTCACACAAATTTTTCTGTTCAATATGGGATGTGGCCACCTCGAGCATCAACACATGCTATACATCTGCGGCGCATACTGCTGACCAGGGTTTGAATTCTGTGTTGGGGAACATTATTCCATTCTTCCTGCAGAGCTTGGATCAGCTGGTTTCGGGTAGTAGGCCTAGGTGTCCTCCGTTGAATACCTTGGCCTAACTGATCCCACAAATGTTCAATGGGGCTCAGATCGGGTGAGAACGCTGGCCATTCCATGACATTGATGTTGTTCTCATTGAGAAAGTTCATTGTTAATCTTGCAGAGTGTGCACGTGCATTGTCCTGCTGAAAGATCGCCAGATCTTGATGCTGCTCCATAAATGGGACCATGTGCGGCTCCAGCACCTCATCAATGTACCGGCTAGCATTGAGGATCCCTTGAATGACCACTAGGGGTGTCCGGTAGCAGTTGCTGATGCCTGCCCACACCATGACAGAGGGTCCACCCCATCGATCTGCCTGACGGACACAGGCATCTGCATATCTCTCCCCAGTCCGGCGCCACACACGTTCTCTGCCATCTGCTCTGCTGACACAAAAACGGGACTCGTCAGTAAAAAGGACGGTATTCCACTGCTGGCGAGTCCACCTGGAGTGTGCTCTACACCACTGCAGTCGTCTTTCTCTTCTGGGTTGGGTCAGCAGGTTACCCCTGTAAGGTCTTCTGGCTGTTAGGCCACTGCTCCTCAGTCGCCTCTCCACAGTAGAACTACTGACAGGACGGTGATTCACCCCTTGAGTCTCACGGGCTGTTTGGGCTGCTGTACGGAAACGGTCTCGCAGGTGCATCAGCCGGATGTGACGGTCTTGGCCAGGTGTTGTCACTCTTTCTCGGCCAGGCCTAGGCCGATCATCTACGGATCCAGTTTCTTGTTGCCGTTCAATTAGTCGTTGGATGGTGCGCCGAGTACACCCCATTCTTTGTGCGATTTGAGTGATTGGGACTCCACCCTCTGCAAGCCCCAAAGCATGGTGTCTTTGACCTTGGCTCAGACGCGGCATGATCGCCTCAACACACCTGAGACCACTGGCTTTTTTCTTGGCTGAACATCCCTTTTTAAAGCCACTGAAAACATCAGGTCATTTTAGCCATCCAATAGGAGTGGTGGGCAGAAGCCATATTCGGTGCACAAAAGTCACATGCATTATGTAACAACCCAGCAAAAGTTAAAAAGTTGTCCTGAATGACCCTGATGTAGGCTCCAAACCATGCATATATGCACACACAGTACTTAGTAACTTACAAAATTAATGTGTTAATTTTTTTATGTGGATACTTTTCATTGGGGTTCAGTATAAATGGAATAAAAGAAAAGAAAATGCCGCGCCTGCCAGGGGTAAAATCATTTACCGCTAGTATAAAATCATCAGTAAGATTATCTGCCTTGAGTGCCCTTACATGCGACAATGAAAAGGGATTTTTTTTTTCTGTATCATGTTGGGACGTGGGTTCGTCAGCTTGAGGAAACCAAATGTGCATTTCTGTGACCGTTTCTACTCCTGTTAGAGAGAGAAAGAGACTAAACCCTTTGAATTTGACAGCTAGATTCGCCATGCTCACTTTCTGCCCACTTCATATTGTTATTTTTATGACATCAGCATCCCAACTGCTCCAGAGAAACCCAAATAAGCGATAACTCACAATGTGTGCATTTCAAAGTAGTAACTTTAAAGGGGGACAAAGATACTATTTTGATATCGCAAGTGTAAGGAAAGTAACTGACATGGATGAAACAACATAAATATGTCCCATCTATGCTAATAAAGGTTGTAATCAATAAAACCAATTAATGGTTCTGCTCAAACTAGATTTGGTAAATCAGCAGAATTTACACCAATCTTGACGTTAGATTTGTGCAGAAAAAGTTTCAAACTACCATTTCCACCAAGCTCAGCATGAACTGAGTGACGTTTTTAAGTCATTGCCTAAGCTGTTTAGGACTTGCTATGGGTCGAATGTCAAAGTCAGTTGAGGACGGGCTGTTCATGTACCCGTGTTGTTTTAATATTTTCATGATGGTGTCAGTCCCTTATCAATAGTAGTACCTTTTCACCCGGGGTTTCAAAGCAAACACAGGGTACAGTTGCAGACTTTGGTGTGCTGCCTGCTTTGTGCATATACTAGATAATCAAATAAGACTGGGTACTTCCCACAGGATGCTGGCCAGGGGCCTTGTTCTTGTCCCCTAAGAGAAAGTATTTTTGCTTCTTTCCAGGGTTGTAGAGGCATCTGAGCACATCTTATCGTAATCATTGCCATTTCCATTAATAGTGGCTGCCTGCTATTGAACAGTATTAAGAAGCCATGTGGGAACCAGGATCACACTCCAAGATGACACATTTCCAAGTATCGGAAGAATCTATGGGTGGTTTTGGGGAAGTCAAAATAGCATCAACACAATAATTCATCAAAATATAAAAGCATCGTAAGCCTCATATAGAGGAAAGTAAATTGAATAAATGTCCGGGGTCCACAGCAATGTCCTGTGTAATTAGTTTGCCAAATAATGGTGGATATCTGTAAAGACATTGGCAAGATAAAAAAATTAATAATAATAAATAACCCCCTCTCCACCCCACCCCCACCCCCCAAAAAAGAGACGACAATTTGGACAAACATTTATACCAAGATATATTCTTTCCAAAATTTGAAGAAAATTTGGCCAAAGTGGCAAACAGTTTGGGAAAAGAGGTTAAAAATGGCAACTGTGGATAACAACGATCACAGAACAGAGATAACAGTAAAATAAAAAAAAAATAAAAAACTCAGGTAATTTGTAAATCAGCTGAGCATATAAGATTCCCCTGGCTTATTTGATATATTTTATGTCTACTTTGTATCAGCAAAATGGTCATTTGCTCGAAAGAGTGAAAAATAAATTTTATATTTGGTAGGTATTTAACATATTTACCGTAGCTGCGTCCAGTGTCTTTATTTGTTATTATTATTATTATTTTTTTTTTTTTTTTTTTTTTTTTATCTTTTTTACTGTCGGCTACCACAATAATGTGCAATGTGAAGTTATATTCAATTTTTGAGCGTCAATTATCATGTCCGAGTGTTAAATTCGACAAAATTGTTTACTGTAGGCCAATTAACCAAACCAAAGTTGCAATTTAACTGTTACCCCCTAGCAGAGACTATGTGGTGCATCATCTGGTTGAAACAAATCGAAAGTGACTGGAGATAAATAATTAAATGTTACAGGTGACGTACAACAAATACGACTAACGTAATCAAACATGATACATCAAGTCACAGTTGAAAGTAGGCGTATGGCATTAACTGTCGTTAATTCCTTACTCAACAAGAAAAATAATCAACACAGTGAACTACTGTGTTTCTTTCACTCGGGATCGAACTTGATGGGTAAAAATATCACTTGCAACATTTGGTTGTGATTTTCTCCTATGGCCTAGTACTAAAATGAAAAGCTCTGTTTGTCTTTTTCACATCTATATTCCGCTGTATTTCAGGAAAATCTAAGTGATGTTTTTTTTCAAGAAAAGTCCTTTAATGTCTTGAGGTTTCCAGGGGCATGCCCCTCTCCAATTTCAAAGCAATGAGCTGAGTGATTTTGAGGGTGTTTTTGCCAAGATAAAAGAACCAAGACTTGCAGAAAAAAATTTCAAATGCAATTGATCATGTCCACTTGGCAGATTGATGCCAAAAACGGACGCAGGACCATACGATAAGCTCAGCCGAATAACAAAATCAGCTCACCTAATAAATGTAATGGGTCACAAGCGCTTGTTCATAATGCCAAGACCAACATGACACAAATGAATTCGCACATGTGCTAATTTACTAGTGAAAAATAGCAAAATTCAAATTGAAACTTACCCTGAGAAAAGGAATACATATAGATAAATGATTTTCCGACAGGGAAATAAGAGAGACCTGACTCACCCTGAAGTGACGATGGGGAAGAAACAACTGGATGCCTTGAATTTGACTCCCTTAGAGATGTCACAAATCAACCTGCCCCCGTATACGTAATAAGAATAGAAGTTATAAAATTGTCTCGTTGGAGTGTGTTTTTGTCTATTGTTTGAAATACAATTCTAGCTGTGGAGCACCTGACCACCAAAACGAGAGAACCACCTGTGCCGCTCTGTACCTACTATTAAGAATTTTTAAAAAATGTGTGTGGTCAAGAAAAAAATAGTTTCTTCCTGAGACGTGCACTCACATCTTTTATATCCTTTGCAGCAGGATTTCAGCTAGAGGCATATGAGATGTCCTTTGTGGCTGGGACTCGGCACGAGTCATTTTCCAGTCCAAAGGAGGGGACAAAAATATCCAGTAACTGTCAGCCATGTATTATTGTCTTTTACTTATATTCTGTTTATAGGCCTTCCATGTCATTGCAATGTATGGTGGGTAGCTTGACACATTATAGGAAAGCTTGAAAGCATCCCTGACACCCACCTGTACGTTGTCACAACTGCACTTGGTTGGTTGGGAATGTGGGCCGATCAATACACATACCCTTTACTTGATCATTATCAAAATGATAATAATAATAATAATAATAATAATAATAATAATAATAATAATAATAATAATAATAATAATGATAATTATAATAATAACAACAACAACAAGAATAATAATAATAAGAAGAAGAAGAAGAAGAAGAAGAAGAAGAAAATATATAATTAATAAATAATAATAATAATAATAATAATAATAATAAATAAATAAATAAATAAATAAATAAATAAATAAATAAATAAATAAATAAATAAATAAATAAATAAATAAATAAATAAAAAGGAATTAACAGTGTGCTTCACATTAAATAATAATATTATCGGCGTTTGAAACACCAGAAAAACCAGGAAGTAATACAATGTATCAAAATACCTATAAGGCATTTACAGATATGTTATCATGGTACTGCAATATAACATGCATAAACTTGAATCAAACATACAACATGACGGGATATCACAGAAAAGCCAACGTTCGCGACGATTTGTTGTTAAACACCAAGGCCCTTCGGGTGCTCTATCGGGATTTCTACAATAGTTCTCCGCACTTTTGAGATCCTTATCCGGAAATTTGTTTGCACGGTATTTATGCCTGTGTGGGACCTGAGTATCCCATCTCTGACATGATGTTCCATACATTGTCTGTGATATGTTCCCTCTGTATTCGGTCCCTGTCCTTGTAGCCTTGCAAACAAACGTATCATCTGGAAGTTAGACATATAAATCATAAGTCTCTTTTTTTTTTTTTTTGTCTGATAAGCATTTTGTTTTAGTTTTAACTTTAATAGGAAACTATAAGTACGGAAATATATATAAGGTGTCTTTCTGTATATATAAAGAAATTAAACAATGATACAACCACTGTTCAGCAGATGCCCAGTTGAAATGGTTTCATCCTATCCAAGGGAGATGCGCAGATTTGGTACAATCTGCGTGTGGCAGTAAAGGCAAGTACATAACCAAGCTATTCCAAAGTGAAGAAATTTACTCCATACCACCACATGAACAACTGTGGCTACCTCATCATATAATATGTTTTCACATATAGTGAAATGAATTCAATTTCCTGCCAGAAAATATTTACTAGACGTTTTGAAAAGGGATATATCGTGTGCATAATCACATGTGCAAAACGTATACACGCTTTAACCTGTCATCTCACTCTCTTTGTTTTGAGACAGGCAGATGGACACGGCAAGTGCCAGAACCTCTTTTATGTGAAAGTGGAGACATTCAAGATGAACCAAACGTAATTCACTTTTGAACGGTAACACTCACCCTTTCAGTAACGTATAAGATATGTACTGCATATATTGACTGTATAGTAATCCAAAGAAGGTAACCTTAGAATATTTGTTTTTGTTTTCCTAGAATCTGAGACTATTTTGAGACCTTTATGGTGTATCTGTTCGTTTTTTTTTCGGAACATGTTGTCAATAAAGCTATAAGAACAACAAATATGCTATTGAAAATCAGGTAATATTGCACAAGTGTTTTGCTGTTGACCACATTGAAAATTAATTTAACATGGAAGTTTTTTTACAGGAATTACATTTTGGTATCTTAGTTATATAAAAAAAACCATGTCTGAAAGGGGTATTTTCAACAGTCAATACAATTTTAAGAATAATCTTAATTAGTCAAACCTTCATGAAATAAGTACGTGATATGTGTCCGGAGATGGATTTAAATTATTTTGACAATCTGTACTGTGAAATGATAACGCATCTATATGATATGAGTATATGTCTATACCAAATGCTCGTTAGCTCGTTCATATATATATATATATATATATATATATATATATATATATATATGTATTCATCAAAAAAGAAACATATCAAAATACACTTAAACATTATTTTATTTCTTTATGCTCTAGAGGCCAGATAATAATGTATATTAATGAAGCATAATGTCCTTCATATGTTTCGATGAAAAATGGTCGTTACTGCTGCTATAGTTCATTTGACCGTAGAACAAAAGGCAGTGAGGTTGAAAGACAAGTCTTGCGAGTTTAGTAATGCAACAGTCTTTTCAAATCATCTGCTAAACTTGTCTCCCTCTATTGCTGCATCACACGTCTCCCCAGTACATCCCACAGATGCTCGATGGGGCTCACGTCTGGTGACTTAGCTGGCTACAGTAGAAAAATTATCCCCTGGTCTTGGCATAATGGTAATTTGATGGGTCTCCATGTAGGGGCTGGTAAAAGTGGCAGTTTATAGGATTTCTGGGGTCTCATGTGATCACCTGGGTCATTGATGCCACAAAAAAAGGTGCAAAATGACACTGGTTTGATCCAGTGCATGGCAGATTCTTGTGCCATTTTTGAGACAGGAACTTCAATTGTGTTGCTTCACCTTCTGTAAACAAAATCTGTCACTTTTGTGAAATTGGTGTTACATAACTAAGGTGAGGCCACATGACTAACTTTTGAACCAACTAGTTTGGCTGTATATGGCTTACAAAAAATCTAATCTATTTTATATTACAATATGAGTTGCTTTTTTGACGAGTACATATATGTATATATATATATATATATATATATATATATATATATATATATATATATATATATATATATATATATATATATATATATTGTTTAGGTGAAGGGAAACGTGCCTTTAATATTGATCTCCTTACCTTATCTTCAAATGCATACAACGTCATCATGATAAATCACAGAATCAGCAATTTACAGTGACTGATAACAAACAAAATAGTCAAATTTTGGAGTCCGGGCGGGCGGGTGAAGCTCATTATTTATTTCCAGATTCAATGGCTTCAGAGTACCATAGTTCTGGTAATTATGGCTTTGGGCCGTCCAGCTCAATTAAGTTCCATCAACCATGAAAGACACCCTGTCAGGTACATCACTAGTAAAAATAGCCTAATTACACCATAGGACAAGCAAGTAAATGAATACTCACATGATTGCTGGCTTTTTTGTGGCTTTTGCATACAACTAGTTGTTCTGGCTCTACTGGCTCCATATTCTTTGGCTGTATGTATTTATAATATGTAGAGAGGAAAACATATATGCAAGTTATCATATATATATATATATATATATATATATATATATATATATATATATATATATATATATATATATATATTTATTTATTTATTTATTTATTTATTTAAGCATCCTGAGAATGATACGCTCTGAATGGAACGATGAATTATAAGTATAGGTAAAAATACGCGCGTTTTAATGTTATAAATGCGACATTGTACATAAGGTATCCAAATAGATGGTATAAACCTAACTAAGAATTCGTCATTATGTGTCAACCAGTATTGTTATAACACTAACTCTGTGCCTAATTATCCAATACGCTTCATAAAATTTCTTGTCAAAATATTTCTTGGCCTTTCCTCTTATACTGGGCTATTTTGAAGCTCTCTTCGCAAAAATAAAGACACACATATATTTATAGTTACATATTTTATCAACTCCAATTAGCGATGTATGTCTTACGTAGTCTTAAGCATGTTGCAACCTTGACACAATTGAACTTAAAGTAAGCAAGCTACGGGATGTTGATCTATGTTTTATGCTCAATTCTTCCGCCAGAGCCAAATGTTACATAAGATTGTAGTGAGTTCCGTTATAGGTGGAAACTAACCATTACGCAATAGAACGTAATGTCCTTTTTGTCGCTTTACGTTACTTTCCGTCAAAGATAGAAGCCAAACTTTCCTTATACTCTTAATTAAGCAATGCCAGATATCTTGAAATTCAGGAAGAAACTAACACTTATTAATACTCCTTTAGCCTCAAATGGCACAAATCCCAATAAGAGGGATATTTTAGCTGAAATAATGTGAAAATTTACTTCTCACTCGTGTGCCATATACAGTCATTATCAAACTGCAGTTCCCCATAATTACAAATGAAGCTTTTCTTTAAAATAAAATATTGTTGTATTTTGTAGGAGGCTTCTTTTTGGGGGAGTTCCTTTTTTTTCTTCCCTCACATTTCCCTTCTTGTTTTCATGTTTTGATTTCTTTACTTTACCTCCTTTTCGCTCATTTTGTTTTATCTTTGATACTTTTTTTCGCAAAGGTACATAGCAATTCAACTAGACATGATGCAATCTAATAGAGAATTGTTGATTGAAAGGTAGATTGCATTTGAAACTTAACTGTTTTCACATATCTTCCAATCCATAAACCTGCCTTGTCACTGTTGAAAGAACTCATGCGTGAAGGCACAACAAAATGATGTTCCAAGGCAATCAAACGGTAGCAAAATGAACAGTAATGGTCAAGATATGCGCTAAAAATATTTTCCACATACATGCAATACATACACAAAACATGGCATTGGACTATTTCCCAAAAATGATAAAATGTGATCTCCAGCTGACCTTGGGAGTCATCACCAAGCGTATGTCAGTATTATACATTTGTTTTGGGCTGATCTTCTTCCCATATGTGGACCAATCATGCTGATAGGAGATTTTGTGATGGAATAGAATCTTTATGTTATTTTGTTGAGAATATTAATAAAATGCGTATAATAACCAGTTGTATATTTTTGGTAAAAAAAATGGTTTTTGTCCAGAATATCATCATAAACGTTATGTGCATAAGAATATGAACAATTGCACACAACCTTGTAAATACACATTCTTTAGGCCTCCCTAGAAATTTGATGAATGCACTGGATCTTGTCAACATACTGATATTACCATAAAGTTGTTGCCTTTAAAGTATTGACAAAATACAAGGGCTTTTATAGCAGCTAGTCTTCATCTGACCTTGATATTCAACTTTAGTCTCACCATGGCTCAGCCATCTCTAGGATTATTCCTGTGCACTCTTCAAGCAATTGAAAATGCGCTTCTTTAGATTTTTTTTTTAACGTCTGGCCCCAAAATAGAAAAAAAAATCATGGGAGTGTGACATCTTCAACAAACTGAATTAGACCTTTCCAAGTTACACCCCTGCGACGTTCGAAGTGAATGTGCCAAACGCATTTGGAGAATTCCAAAATGTTAAACAATATTGCAATATAATTGACTCGGATTTTGTTGCGGGTGGGAGTGGGGGTGGTAAAAGGAACCCAGAGAGAGCATCTTCACATAGTGAATAGGTTTGTCAAATCATTCCATCAAGCTGCCTCACAACAAGCATCAACACTTTTTAGCGACGGTTTTCAAGCTACAGAAAGTGGTAAGACACTTGAACATAACGAAACATAACTGACGCCGTTAGTTGCACAGCTTCATATCAAGGGGCATTCAAAGTGTCCGTATGCAATTTGGACGTAATTGGCTATGATGTATCATAAAAGATGGGTATGGGCGCTAAGGCCCAAATCAAAAACAGTTGTAGTGATATAAAATTTACTGAAACACAACCATTTGAAGAAACAATATATACTTATCTCAGGCGCATACTCATCACGTTTGAAGAGAATCTCATGGACCAGTGTGTGGAAGAAGTCAAGAATATGAATTGTGAACAGAGGAACGGATGGAGAGACGTGCATCTGATAACTACCTATGCTGGTATCACAGCTGACTGACTAATTAGCTGAAGTAAAACTCGTAAATTTGTTGTAAATATCTTGCTTCAAACAAAGCCTTGTTTTGTACTTTATATATCAACGATGGGAGCCCTAGTGATGGGTATCTTGGAGTTTTAAAACTGCTGTAATGTTTATTTAATTCAACATGACAGGGTGATTTTAAAGTGTCTACTGCTATAGCCTGGGTGCCGTCTTATTTTTGTTACTATTGAGCGCGTTTGGTGTTATTTTAACAATTGAAAGCTTGCATAACCCATTAGCAATTTCCCTCATTTTAGGCAGAATTGAAAAAAAAAAGTAACAATCAAGTTCCCTCCATTTATTTTTTGCAAACTTTCCCTTCAAAAAATATCAACAGGTCATAAAAAGTTGCAAATGTGAGCATAAATAACACCAAGTATATCTAATATGTTAGTTGTCTGACATATAATACTCATATCAACTTAAATGAAACATAAAACATGGTGTCAAAGGTCTTAACATAAGTCCCATTGTTATATTTTGGTCATTTTGATTAGAATTATGGTAAAATATGGGGAATGAAATATCAGGGACCTGTTACCGCCACCTTGAAAATCTTTAAGAGGAACCATCCTATATACATATACACATAGTGGGTGTTGGAACTTTTTGAAGATATATCTTTGTCCCTATGAACTAATGAGTCCACATAGCATCACTTACCTTACACTCTCCATTCGATTGCAGGCATCCATGGAGACAATGGTGCATCTCCTAACATGTGATATATATATATATATATATATATATATATATATATATATATATATATATATATATATATATATATATATATATATATATATATATATATATAATATATATATTATTATTATTATTATTATTATTATTATTATTATTATTATCAATAGATACCTTTACTTAGAAATACGTATGTAGTGAGACAAAAAAAATAAGTTTTTGAGATCTTGTGAATTCTTAGCGAGGTGTACTGCAGGACTTAGTCTTCATTCCTGCCTGTGCTGCATGCGGATTGGTCTTTTTTACAGCACATTTGTTGTGCAGTATGTTACATCGAGTAGCATATTTTCACACTTATATTCATTGAAATTTTATCCGCTAAGGAAACACAACTTCCAGTTTGGCAAATCGCAACATGGGCCTATCTCATGTTACAACTCCAATAAACCAAGGCCTTGTGTTCGGCGAGACAAAAATCAACAATGCTGTCTTTTTTTATTGACCTATATTTGTTCTCCATACACACACACACACACACACACACACACACACACACACACACACACATATCAATACCATGTCAAACATACATAGTATCTATAATGATGATAAAGATAATATCATACAACTCCAGTGCGTTGTAACCAATTTTTGATTAGATTGACTTTATGATACTTACTGTTCAATTCTAACCCTGTATTTCAAGTATGATATGAAATATACAAAAAGTTTACATTGGGCTTATAGGCTTGCTCATGGACAAAGTTGTTTGCTTTGAAAATGCAGTTTTTCAGTGCATATGCTTGTTTTCTACTGATATAAATCAAAGATAATGTCAAAAGAAGATAAAGTATTTGCTAAAGTGGTGTGAATTGTATTCCACCAATCTTGAAAATGTCTCCAAATCATTTTTCTCTTATCATACTCAATAAATCTATGAATAATGGGGTCTATTGCAGGGCAGTAAATCTATGGATCAAAGAAAGTTGAAAAGATAGTAACTTGGTCTCCATAATACATTTATACGAAAGTTTAGCAAATCCGCCCAGCCTGCAGCGGAACATAAAATACTTCAGACTATCTAGTCTAGCACAGTGATGCATTCTTAAATTTTGAATCAATCCGGAACTAGTATATTTACTTGGAAGAGAGATGTAGGATAATCTAAAAGGTGTTATTCATTCAAAGAACTGGGACCTCTTCTGGTATTTATATATTACAAATTTTAATGTGCTGTTTCCAGTGCCCAGGTATGGCAGATCGTAAATAATACTATTGTAAAAAGCTACATTACCATATTTGTTTCTTATTTCCTATTCAGATGAAAATGCACCATTGTTGTCAACAACATCCCTTATAAATGTGATTCATCTCTTATATCAGAGCTTATTATTAGCTTTCTCTCAATTGTAATAAAGTTATTGTGACATAACATTTCGTTCATTATATCAGTTTACCGTGCTTGGGTAATGGTTTAACTGTATTTTTTTTTCAAGTTTTAATCACGTTGTGGTAAAATAATGAAATTTAACAGTGGGAGTTCAGACATGACAAATGTAAAGAAGCACATATATAAAAATATATCGTGCACATTCATGTCCTTTATGATTTCGTAAAAAAAATTGCGTAACTATCATTAAATCATCGTTTAATCTAGTTATATTTTAGTGACATGATTTTGAATTTCGAGTGTAATAATTACATACCACCATTGGGGTGCATATATGCATAACAGCTGCTTTCAGCTTAGTATACAACCACTCCAAGTAAAAATTCCAATACACGTTTGGACTTCGTTAAATATAATGTCACCGATAGGAACCAGAAGGCAAGCAAAAAGTACATTTAAAATCCAAGGATTTTAACTCCAGTTATGATAAACTCTCCAAATCTGTAGAACTTCTTTGAATGTTGTCATTTTAGAATTCAAATTTAATATTAATATCTCTTTTTCATGCTCATCAAGAATAATATATATATATTGCTTTAAACTTGCCTCCGCACCAAAGCACTGGTATATAACCATCATGGGGGAATTTGCTCGCTTTTATCTATCTAGCAATAGTTTTATTTTCATTAGATTTCAAGCTGAAATAATGTTCATAATTTTGAAGAACCTTGAGAAGTTGCTTCCAGATTCCATGTCTGTTGAAAAAAGCAAACTTTGTCATCGGCAAACTGGGAGATCTTTATCTCCTCTCCACTTCAGCAAATCCCTCTGAAATCAGGGTTAACTCTAAAAGCAATGGCAAGGATGGCGTCCTCTTTTTATGCAAAAATGTCTTAAGAAAAAAGTCAAAATTCAAAACCCATATTCTGGAACCATGATGACTAAATTAAATCAAAGTTAAAAAAGTGATCTCTCATTGCAATTTTCATTGACTTACATTGTCCTCTATGGGAATGCATGCATTAACTGACACGTTCTGAAATTTTAAAAAATCAAAAACAATCAGAAACAAATAGTATGACCACCATGTGAAAAACATTTGACCCCTTCTACAAGCTACAAGTTTTATCAAAATGTATGTGACAGTTTTGGACGAGTCAAAAATAGCCTTGATACAAAAATACATAATAAAGGTAAACGAGTGCTGCCCCACCTCCCTTGAAAAACTGAAAACTGAGGTGTCCCCAAACGTGTCCCTGTGTAATAATGAACCAAATGGCTTGGTGGTCTCGGAGAAAATTATTCAGTCTGATCAAAATGAAAAATCAAATAAAAAGAAAAAGAAAAAAAAAAAAAGAAAAAAAATCACCAGATCGTGACCATTTGCAAAACATTGGTAAATACATACACATCGTAAGTTGCAGTATCGGCAGTGGTTATGGAGAAATTAAAAGTGGGATTTGTGGAAGAACCACGGATGGAAGGATGACGAGGACTAGTCATTACATTGCTAAAACAGTCTTCTGGCAACACATATTTTCTTTCCATCTTCGTTCAATTCTTATTTCTCTCATTTGACCGTTAACGTCTAATCCATGTAACCTATTTATTAATTTGTGTCGCCATGTTCTTTAGAAACGGAGAAGAAGAGCCCCATTTAAGGGTACGAGAGAGGGAGTGGGTGGAGCCTAGTATCTTTTGATTCGCCTGCCAGTGCCTTGAACCTCTCGGCCAGTTATATATATCACTTCCCGCTATTATCTGCCCTTTGTTGGTGATGGCACACTAATAAGAGAGTGGTCTGTTCTTGTTTTTGCCTTTGGAGTAACTTGATCTATTTTGAACTTAGATCCATTGCTCAGATTCTCTCACAGGGCTGTAGTTATAAAAGCTTCATATTTGACCCTTTCCAAAATCAATCGTCACTTTTAGGTAGATCACCCTGGGCAACTACTAAACAAAACGCATTTCTGCATACCAGTAAGCCTCCCCCCTACTCTTTCCGAACACTTTAGAAGGGGTTACTCCTGAATGTGGCTCAGATTCAACCTTTGAAGTGGCTAAGAGCAAAAGGCTTGCCAGCATTTGAAAACACTGATTCTGGAGTAAGTACTATTAATAATACTCGGCACTAACTGATGAGCAAATTAGAGTATATGAGCCCCCAGAAACGTCCCTATCTTTAGAGTAACTTTTTATTTTAAAAAATCCACCGAGCATGACAATTTGAAATGTGATGGCACAGATTTACAGAAGGTAGATCCCTGTCTAGGGTAAAGGGGATCTGATGGATTATTTTGGAGACAAGGTCGCACATGTATAATTTGAGAGTGATGGATGATGGATGGTAGCATGGATGGCAATGAATGGGTAACAATAAGATATTCTGAGCTGACTGGGTGAGGTAAAAGATACAAACGCCTGCCTTTTACCTGAGGAAACACCCAGAATACAACAATTTATAAACACAAAAAGCAATAGTTGCTCCAGTATACAACGGAAATTAGTCTCTGTGCCATTACTTCTGTCAGAACCTCACTGTAAAACAATATTATGGTTCGACAGTTCACATTACCTTACAAATTTATATGACTACCTGCTGTATTATAATCTAATTATAATTGCACAATGAGGATGTTGCATGCAAGTTTACCTTCAGCATTAACCAGCAGAGAGGTACTGCGTGTCATTTTTTTTCCTGTGACGACCCTTTCTTTACCAACAATCTCTTCTGCTTAGTTGTCTTGGGCTATCCGATTCATTTACAAGGAAATCTTTCTTATTTATTACAGTGAACACTTCCGTTTAGTCAAATAGTTCAACTCATTTTCTACATTTATGTAATAATTATGTGCATACATTTTTCCATTGATGGAGGAAAAGTTGTTCTCTTATAAATCTTTACCAAACGAGTTGCCCAAATGCAATTATAATTTGTGAGGTTTACAATAGCGTTATGTGAATGCACTTCTGTTGAACGAGTAATAATTCAAAATCATGGGTTACGTTCTTCCATAATATATTTTACAGTTTCCATTTTGTAATTAGTTAAAATACGTTTACGATGAAAAGATCATTCTTTTCACTGATTATGCTATATCAATAGAATATGGTATGGCATTTCGTCACCAATCAAATCATCTTATATACATAAATGCGGGAGAGTATTGTACTGCTGTAGTTACTGCATACACTGTATGCAAACACTGCATTCATACTCACAACGATCCAGCGAAGACATAATATGATCAAAATGCAATGAGAAATCGTTTACTGCCATGAGTAATACCTCTCTGACCTGCTACTGCAAGCTTAATAACACAACAATCAACATTATAGAACAATTTCTGCGTGTTCGAGACATACTGTGGACCCGAGTTTTCGTATATTTTTTATTGTTAAATTATACCACATTCATTTGATCTAGTTTAAACTCTAAGATTCAAATTGATGTGATGAGACACTCTTACAGGCAACATAAAGACAAAAGAACCAGATAAAATACAAAAAAAAAAAAAAAAAAAACAGCAGTTGTAAGTTTAAAGAGTAAAAATTAATATTAAATAAGCAGTCAAGGGACCGATAGGTGACTCAAATACAGATCCTTGAAACCCTGATGATTATCTAAAAATTTAAAATAAAACTGGAACTGTTCATTTACTCAGCTTCAGCAGACTGTTTTTCCTATGGTGCATTCTTTCAACACTTAAGACTCAGGTATAAAATCATGATAATGAAGCACCAGTCCTTCTTACAATATATGCAAAACTGACTTTTTTTCCTTTGGTGTGTAGCAGCATATAAACACAGGGCAGCTATGAAGTAAGGACATGAATATTACTATAGTAAAACACCAGTCCTTCCTCCAAAACATGAAAAACCAGAACTGTTTTACTGGTGTGAAGGAACAGCTAAAATAAAGAGGTCAGGTATGAAGCAGTGACATAATACCCTGAGGCTACAAGAGCCACCCGTAGTAATGTTTACAACTAACAAAAACCAGAACACTCTTATACGGTTCACTTTATGGCTTGTGTAAAGGATAATATTGAATACAACTAACAAAAACCAGAATACTCTTATACAGCTTACTTTATGGCTTGTGTGAAGGATAATATTGAATCACGATAAAAACCCGCTATATAGTGTGCACATTGTCACTGAACATCAGAAAGCCAAAGTCCATGGCCTCATTTTTTATTACAGCTTTCAGGAGAGAAATTTGTTTCTTCATATTTGTACTGGAAAATGACTGTTGGTGATTTTGGTTACCGTTGAATCTCTTTGCCGCCCTTGTTGGCTTTACAATTATATGAATATGGGTATTGTTTTTCTTTATTTTTTTATAAATGCTTGATTGGCTTTATTTTGCTAGGGGCTGTGAGGTCCGACCCATAGTTATAATAGGGGTAGAGTGTGCTTATAATGTTCCAGATTAGTATGTATCACAAGAGTGATTTAGGCCTACTTTCTTTATTTGCTGTAAACTCAGCTGACTGATTAGTCAGGAGAAACAAAAAATTATAGCCCTACCCTGTATCTTTTCATCTTTGTTACAAGTGATAACAATTGGGTTACAGGTGGTCAGCTCTATATTTTTGGGGAAAAAAACAAAAAACAAAAAACAAAAACAAAAAAAACAAAAAAGAAAACAAAGTCTGTGATTAATGGAGAATGTTTCGATAGGTTTAGAGGACCGTTTTAAGACCACCACTTTCATTTTATGATTGACTGCCTGTCTCAAGTCAGGAGTTGGATGTGTTTTTTTTTTTGTTTTTGTTTTTGTTTCATATTAATATTGGAAATGAATTCTGATGTTTTGGCAACTGTTGAATGTCTTTGCTATTGTTGTTGGGTTGACATTTATGGATATGACGAAGGTTTTTATGAATTATTTGGTTGGTCTTGTACAATTATACACAGCGTCTTGTAATACCAACATCATGTCAGTTTAAGGCAAGTATATCGGTGACACAACGAGCCTAAATACATTGTTTTAGCACTAAAATACATACTCATCGAAGTATGTGCTAACAGCTTCATCATGAATCGACTTAAGGGAACTCAGAGATTGCTGGTTTCTTAGAAGCTTGTGAAAACCCCTTCTTGTGTTAGCTGTATCTATTTACACAAGGCACCCAAACAAAAAGAGAAAGTAAGTGGAGTCATATAATACAATTAGACCAATTTTATACAGGATGGTATTCACTTATTGGTTTGAGGCATAAAAAACCAAAAAAACATCGCTCTTTACTTTTAAAATTATGACTTTCTGTCGCTCTTAAATACTAAAATAGAATTCAACAGTACTAGTATTGGAACTTGGTGTCCATACCCTATTTGTACATGTCAGTTTTCACTCTCAAATATTTACAATTGCTTTGTCACTTTTACCAAAAGACCTATTTGTATTTCTAAGTAAACTTGTTTAGGTACCTTGGTATTTAAAAGAAGCTGGTGACTATTGACAATCTGATACAATTATCCAGCAAAAATTTCTATGTGTCGACATTTTAATCACAGAATGCCCAAATTGTTAGTTTTGATATTTTAATTGAAGGGAAACATCAATTACTGCATGACCTATATATTTATCGTCCATCTTACAATTCTGCACATGAATAAGAAATGCAAATTTTCCTATAGTAGCCCAGATCTTTCTAACGTTTGAATCCAACTTGCTAATATGTTAGTTATGTATCGGTTTAGACTTAGACAGTGCCTGGAACGGATTTGGACTGTGGTAATAGTTCGTGCTAAGAACTACAGGGAAGGTGTGGCACGGTTTGTGTAATAAGATAAAGTGTGCAAACATCTTTTTGATATTCGACTGTATATATATATATATATATATATATATATATATATATATATATATATATATATATATATATATATATGGAATAGTTCCAGAGCATGCGATAAAGGCCTGTGTCGAACTATGCATGCTAGTTATTTAACATCAGGATTGGCGCGGGAATAAGAAAGGGAGAGTGGATTAACAGTGTTGTCTCCCATGTGTGATTCGAAAAACTGCAAGTAATTCAAAAAGCCAGACAACCATGGGTACTATTACCATCTTTTTGATATTCGACTGTATATATATATATATATATATATATATATATATATATATATATATATATATATATATATATATATATATATATATATATATATATATATATATATATATATATATATATATATGGAATAGTTCCAGAGCATGCGATAAAGGTCTGTGTCGAACTATGCATGCTAGTTATTTAACATCAGGATTGGCGCGGGAATAAGAAAGGGAGAGTGGATTAACAGTGTTGTCTCCCATGTGTGATTCGAAAAACTGCAAGTAATTCAAAAAGCCAGACAACCATGGGTACTATTACCATTTTCATACAAGTGTACATACAGACACGCACACACACACACACACACACACACACACACACACACACACACACACACACACACATATATATATATATATATATATATATATATATATATATATATATATATATATATATATGCATGTACCTAGGCTATACACTCGTGTGATAATTATAGTAATACCCAGTTATCTGGATTTGGGAGATTACTTGGAGCATTTTGAAACAAACATGCAAGACAACACTATTCAGCTGCAAATCGTGTTCGGTCAAGTGCTCGTTTCACAGCTTCAGGTTGAAACGAGTCTTTTTCCTTTCTACTTTCTCAGAAACAATGGATTTTTTTCTCATCCACTGTGCATATATTTACTGGATGAGACCTGCTGTCCCAGTTCTGATGATTTTCATTGAATATTTTAATTTGAATGCTTAGGCATGGTAAGCTGTGTCACTTGTCTTGCCGAAACGTTCATCATGGAACCAAAGTTAAAAGTCAAAGGTTAAGTTTGCACCTAATTAAACACAAACAATCTTACAGCTGGTGGAATCATTGCAAGAAATGTATACTGGAGAGTGTAAAAAATAAAAAAAAACAACAGCTGAAAGAAGCCTGGCAGCAGGAAGTCCCAGAGGATGAATCCTCTTCGTCATACTTTCTAAAGTGGTTGCTTCTAGCGCTCCGCTGGGTACGTGGGTACCTGCAAAAATAGTGGCTACCCAGATCGACAGCTATTCCCCGTGGAATCAGCAATTATTATTATAGTAATAGACCTTCATGTGTAATGCGGCACAACAGGTGGAAATATTTAAAATTCCAAAGTGAGGGTCTTCCATTTTAATGGAAGCCCACAGGACCAAGGCTAGCAATCGCAGGTTTGAAATTATTAATGAGGGACGAAGAACAAGTCAATTGCAAAATACATAAAAAGCAGCTCAAATATTGCAGTTCGTCTACGAGTAATGTGCTAAAGCGTATTAATGTGTGGATAGATTATACAATCCCATGTGTTGATTGATGTCTGCTGGTAACCAGGTATTTTAATACCCACCAGGTGGATACCCAGGTATTAAAAAAGCACTCACCAACAGAGCCCTAGTTGCTTATATCATGAAAGTGTGAAGCTCCTCTTGTAACTCTTTCTTGCGGGTCAATAAAGTGACGGCATGCCAGATGTTGATCCATGGTTCTTTCTACATATCCCATGGAAATCATCCACTGATGTGTCCTTCGGCCAACCTGGCCTTATATATCGGCCACAAACAATGAATAATGATACATTGAAGCCTTCACTTGTATGTATTTAGAACAAAACCACAACAGAAAGTGTTTTTGTACTTTATAGTAAGGTCACAAAATGATGAATCAGAGTTAACTGTGCCAGAAGGCATGGTTAAAAAGAAACCATATGAACTTGAGGTTATCTTAGAAATGCATGTATACAAGCCAACCTTTTAATTAACTGTTGGTTAACCTCAGATTCTCATAGCCAAGAGCTACCTCAGACGTCGACAACTAGCCACCAAAATGACGTATGGTGAGAATTGTTTCATAATAATATTTTTACTTTGCAAAGCTTTATTTTAAGGACACAGCACAACGCCATATATAATTCAAGCTAATATACCTTCCGAATGGAGGGGGGGGTCTAGAAGGAGTCAAGACAAAAAAAGAAAAAAAAACAACAACAACAACAACAAACAACTCTGGACTTGTGAGGAATTGCCCAGAAAATTATCCTTGATCACTAGTGCACCCTCTCTTAATTCTTTTTAATTGAAAGGGCTGGGTGAGGCACACCCTAAGACCAGTTGGAAGCAGGCGTTGGGAAGAACTTGGGCACCAACAACTGCGTCTGCACTCCTGCCAAGTCTCTTCAGTAGAAGGACACGGGGATATTATGGCAGCACCACCTAATGACAACCATAATATCTGCTACTGGCGTGTTGTATAATGCCTCTCAGGAGGCTGAGAATGCCATTGTTCCATGAGCCCTGAGAGAATGAAGAAAAAATTTTGCTCATTATCTTCCTGTTACCTGCTTGGCCAAGAAAGTAATTTTCTTTATCCATCCCAAGACGGTGTTATGTGACAGAATCCCAGACTCCTTCTGCCTAAGATGATGAAACAAAAGTTTCAAACAGCTTTATGTGGATCTGTCCTACTCATGTAGCACTGGAGCTTTCTAATGGGACAAAGGGTCCAATCTGGCTCAGAAGTGGACATTATTGCTTGGAGTGACTTAACACCAAAACTTCCAAGGCAGTTTAAAGCTCACGCACCACTCATAGACAAAGGTTGCACATCAGGCCCCTAGGAAAAAAAAATCTTCCCATCAGCAGACCGTCTAATGAGGATGTTATCTAAGGCATGTATCTCTCAGTGATAAGCACTTTTGGCAAGAGCTAACAGAAAAACTGTCTTGAAGCAACTGTACTGATATTCTTAGGCTCAAATGGAGGCATCATGAGAGCACCAAGGACCACATATTTATCACAGCTAGGTGCTAGATTGCATTCCATCAGACAATCCATGTAGAAGTTGCTCCCCAGTCCACAGAGAAAAGTCAGTGCAGCCAAAAAGTCCCCAGAAGCAAAAAAAGCTAAAAAGCAAATTTGTTCCCCCTTGAGTCAGCAATTGTCGCAAAAGGCTGCAGAAGCTTTCCCTGGCCATCTCTTTCAGCCATACCCTGAGACAAGTTGCCTGAAGTAACGTCATTGGCAATAGAAGTAAAGCTTGAGAAACTGATGATTGCATTGGAATTTGTCGCATTTTGGTTGCTTTAGCAGTCGAGGGAGAAGAGGCAGTGACTGGGCAGGCTCTGCACTCAACTGGAGCAGATCAAAGATCCATTCCTTCTTGGGCCACCATGGACCCATTGGAATGACTTTACACTGTTTCTCCTAAAAATTGTGAAAAAACATTTGGCAAGAGTAAGGTTTGGGGAAAGGCACAAACCCACATTATCTGCCAAGAAGTTGACCTGACATTTGTTGGACATGCCAGCTTGTCTGTAAATACAAACACGAAGATGTTGAACTTGTGATTGTCAGTGGTAGCACAGAATTTGATGTGGGGTCGGCCCCAATAGGTACCAGATTACTTCCACTGCTCAGGGGTTTAGAGACCACTTGTTCTGAAATCACCTGTAATTGGGGTAAAAGCAGGTTGTCTTTTGTAGTAAGACAACTTACAAGGTTCTAATAGCAGAGCCTGATACTGTTCTGATGGCGCGAGAGCAGGATTGACTAGGAATAGCTTACAATTGGATGCCCTATCATTATCAACCACAAAGGGCAGGAATTTCCGAAAAACCACCAGGCCGCCCAACTGTAAAAGTAAGTGTTTCAGGTTGATCCATGATGCAAATCACCTTGTGGATTACTGCCATGATGGTGAATAGGGTCTCAATTTTGAAGTGCTGTGTGATAGGTTAAGCATATGAATGGTCTTTTCAGCCATATTGCTGTGGCACCAAAACAAGACAACTGTATAGTCCT
This sequence comes from Hermodice carunculata, assembly GCA_964020975.1. Lineage (NCBI taxonomy): Eukaryota > Metazoa > Annelida > Polychaeta > Eunicida > Amphinomidae > Hermodice > Hermodice carunculata. Next base: position 12,055,900 of record OZ026623.1, on the reverse strand, counting down.
CAGAACCCACCATCCAACACATGCTTGATGAAATTGTTGTCAACAAGCTTTTGCACTGCTTTGATCAAGAGTTCCTGGATAACCAGCTTATACTCCCGGGGTTCCAAGGAAGAGTTTTGGTCATCCTTGGTACCAGGTGAGTCCAGCATTGAAGGCTGGCCACCATCTTTATTGGCTTCTTCCCCCTGCCTTTACAACTTCTGCTGCTGCTGTGGGCCACACTAGCAGCAACAGCATGCTGGCGGAAGGAACACGACTCCAAGGCCTTCTTTGTATTTTGCAGTAAAGCCTCATTCAAAGACTTTTGATGCTTCTCTTTGGCCATCTGGTCCACCATGCCACGGAAAGGGATGATTCCCTGGTTGAACAGACCTGCTACCACCAGATCCAGGTGCAGTTGATAAGCATCTATGCTCACAGCTATCGTCAGGACTACTGCAGAGAGTAGTGCATTAGGGTTTACCAGCTTCTCATTTGTACCCAAAGCAATGGTTCCACTGAGCAGGGGGTGCGCAGTGTGGCCTTGAGACTAGTCGAGGCCCAGCAGGGATGGTCACTATAACTGCCTGGTGGAGGCTGGTGCCACCTGGTTGTCATGCATCTCCACAAGCAGTTGCTTGGCTGAACACCTGGTAGAGTCCAGCAAGGAGCTCACCATGGTCACGACCCATTGATCCTACTCAAAACACAAAAGCATGATAGGGACAGGGAGACCTACTCTGTTCCTTTGATGTCAAAGTCCCTCAAGGCTGCATGAACCACGACAGGGGCAAAATGGATTTGCTAGTGAGATACAGTTCCTACTTTGAATTTGGCTCGGCCAGTAGGCATCTCCAGGCTAGCCCATCCGTGAAAGAGCCATCCAGCCTTAGTGCTTGAACTTATAATTTTTAGGACAGTTCAACAAACTCCCTTCCACCAAAAGTGGAAAACAGCACCTCCAAGTTGAGAGCTGTTTCAAAAAATTTTCCCAACATGCGCAAAGCCCTGTACTTTACTGCTGAAGGCTACAGTACCGACATTCCAAGGAGGGTTTCCAATATTAAGACCACATTCACAAGGAACAGTGAACCTGGTTTCTCTTCTTTAGAGGGAGATGGGTCACCCTCTTCTGCCACCTCCTCAGCCAAAGCAATAATTGGAAGGGAGGACTAACGTAGCTCAGCTATAGCTAAAAAGGACCCCCACTCCACTGCCTTCCACACTCAGGCCAAATGGGAAAAGAACGTCCTTTCTGTTCTGCTTCCAAGTCCTTAGTAGGAAACCCAAGCAATTAAAGTTGAGGATGCCCTCAGCAAAATCAAAATCACCCAGATCGTCACTATCACAGAAGAGCAAATCGATGAGGTGCTGCTTATCAGTTTTCACCCAAGTGACCATCTGAGGCTCAGTCAATGTGGTTACCAAAGGTGCAGATGTCGCTGGATTCTTAGCCACAGAATGGTAAAGCATCTGCATTCCCATGCAGGGAGAGCCTCCACTGACATGATACCTTATAGAAGCTCAGCTGTTGAGGCAGGGCACAGAACAAGGTGAATAGGCTCACCCGCTACCAAAACTTGAGAAGTACTGGCAGTTGACACCTCCTGAACTGGCATGGTGGCTCCCAAACCTCATAGAACCACAGGCTTGGCAGGGATAAGCGTGTGCGGGCGTGCATCAGCCCACTGCCAGGTGGATATAAGGCTGCTCAACAGAACAATTGATCTCTATTAAGGATAAGACAAACCTGGGATACACCACTCCATGACTACTACGCCAATCTCCAGAAGCTGGGCATGCAAGGGCCGCATTCACAAAGAATTGATTTTGGATTTCAGTTCATAAAAAACACCTTATCTGTAGATTTGACCTTAGGTTTAGTTTTGTTGGTATTCACGAAGAAATAAAAAAAATCAATTTGGACCTTAAGTATAGTTTCTTGAGTTCAATTTTCAAGTGCATCTAGTACCTTGGTGAAGTCGAATTTTAAGGAGGCAAAATGGTAACCGTGCTAGGCCTCCACAGACGCTGGCGGCGTCGGTAGCTAGGCCTTATAGCGGAAAAGCCACTCTTAAATAAGACAAACCTGCTTCAGACACAACGGCCTGAGGTCATCTGGCAGTTCTACAGGTTCAGACAGACTATTTTTCATATTGTCTTCATATTGCAAGACGAGCATGCCTTGGCGCATCAAACGAAAAGATCAAGTGCCCTGCCCCCTCTATTACAAGTGTAAGTGTCCCAAAGGTATTTTGCATCAGAATATTTCCAGTCCCTTATGGGTGCGGTCCTCCACATTTCCCAAAGTTCTACTTCCCCAGCAGTGACTATTTTTTTTTTTTTGCAGCTATGATGAAAACCCATCAAATTAACTTTCTAACCCGTGATGAGGCCAACACAATTTAGTTGGATTTCTTCCAGATGTCAGGTGCATTGATGGTAAACTCCTTCTCCCTGATTACACAAAACATTAATGTTATAGTATGAAAATGATAATATGATGGCCTCATTCAAAACGGTTCCTTTTGTAAATCCAGTCACTGAGCACACGTACAAGTGAACCCTGTTTTGTTGTGAAACGAGCTGTTGTTGCGACACACCTCGATTGCAGAATGGATCAACAGGGGAGTCACTCTTTGTCCACATTCACAAAAAAAAGTGTTTCGAGTCACCGTATCAGTATCCCAAATAATTCCCTGATATGAAGTAAATTTGAAATTAAAGATTAAATTTGACATTGATTATATAATATGGAGGAAGATGGGTTTGTTAGGATTTTGTTAAAACCTCTCTCTTCGGAGCAATTGACCCCCCCCCCCCCGCCCCACCCCACATCTCATGAAAATGTTCTCTCTGTCATATGTAGTTGCCATCTCTTGGTAAATTCTAATAATTATGATCCAAATAATTGACGATTTCATGCATGTTTGTAAAGATTACAATCATATATTTCCCAATTATTGGATTTGTATTTTTTACAGAGTTTAAATTATAATTATTATATATAAATATTTTGTTGACATCGCGAAGTATGACATTTTATAAGATAATGTAAGATGTACCTATTTGCTGCACCTTTTAAGATTTTGAAACCGTGGATTTTAGTCATTTTTCCCTCTGATGACAGAGGACTTCGATCTGTAGTGTGATTATAATAGTTTATGATATTTTAAATAAAACTGAACTTAATGACTGCGGAGAAAACAAGAACTGCAGGCCACTAGCCTGTCCAATTGGTTTTGTTGTACCCTTCTAATTATGAAAAGGTATATGCAAAATTGTATGTCCTATGTTGGATTAAAAAGAAAATATAATACGAGTGTTTTACTTTTTATTTCCCTCTTAAAATGACAATATGTAAATTTTCCGCTGCGTTGGACAATAAAAATTAAGTGTATTATCGATTTTTAGCTTTGATTTTATTCATATACACGTATGAATGTATGTGGGGACTGGCCATTATTTTTCTTTTGGGTGGGTGGGAGGATGGGAAGTCACAAAATTGGAATAATAATTCAGTGCTTTTTGGCCTCCGAACCTGTGAATTACCATCACAATCTCCTTTGACATGAATAGTAGACCTAATAAATAGGAATGTAATATATTCATCAAGCAGTAAGAAGGAAAGAAAGAAGGAAATAAAGGAGAGAAAGAAAGAAGGAAAGAGAGAAAGAAAGAAAGAGAGAAAAAAGACAGAATGAAGGAGGAAAGAAAAAAAGGAACGAAATAAGGAGAGAAAAGGGAAGGAAAGAAAGAAAGAAAGAAAGAAAGAAAGAAACAAACAAACAAACAAACAAACAAAAAACAAACAAACAAAACACATACATTAAACATATGTGAATTGCGTTAGAAAGACAGATCAATTATTTGGCCAAGGAGACTTGACAGCATGTGGTTCACGCCCTAAGAATCTTTGAAAGGAACGATTAATTAATGTTGGGCAAGCCTATTCATCTACCTGTTCACAACAGGCGCTGCCAGACAGTCTGGGAGAAAGCAAACAATATTGCACAAACATAAAACACCCACAAAATTTGACCACAAACAAAACATTGCAACCTTCCAAGATATTTATCTTTTACTTCTAAAATTGCTTGTTATAGAACATATCCACACTGACAATTGAATAACAATTGGTTAAAAACAAACGTCCACTGTTTTAACTGAAAACTTTCACCCAAGATAATTAACGAGCATAGGGCAGAGTTTCCGAATTTCACGCCAGAATTATATATATAATCCCTCTTGTAGAAAAAGGACAGGTATTACACGGCGATACGAGATGCACAGGTTTTGCACAGTCACTAATATGTATGGTAAATCCCATAATGCAGTGAGTTCTTAGAACAGAAATCTCTCACATTTTGGCCTTCTTTGAAATCATAATCCTTATCCCAGCTTCGTGTGTTGCTTTGCAACGCACCACTGCTGCAAATAGGTAAACCAATTTCAGGGGAAATGGAAATTACAAGATGTGACTGCCCAGCAAACTTCCCACACCAATACCATTTGAAAAGTTTGCACGTGCTCCGCCCATTGCCTAACTTCCCATACCAGATCACAATTCACAAGAAGAAGATGGTCCCTCATTAAAACAATGACACAAGACTCGTCAAGAACCACGGCGATGAGTACTCAATACGATGAATACACTTTGCATACAGTGCATTATTTGCGAGAAAAGACACAAAAGTTCTAATTTTTGATGTTTCAACGCGTAACCATTGTTGAATTATTATTATTACTATTATTATTATTGCTGTTTTGTTGTTATTATTATTATTATTAGTAGTAGTAGTAGTAGTAGTAGTAGTAGTAGTAGTAGTAGTATCATCATTATTATTATTATTTCTAAGAAAACGCAGAGGCTGATCAACACAATGTACCATGAAAAGAGCATAAAGTTTTAAATATTTTTGTAAAATAATCTTTGTGAAGTGGTACAAAGATTCTGATACTCAATATAATTATATATATATATATATATATATGTAGATAGATAGATAGATAGATAGATAGATAGATAGATAGATAGATAGATAGATAGATAGATAGATAGATAGATAGATAGATAGATAGATAGATAGATAGATAGATAGATAGATAGATAGATAGATAGATAGATAGATAGATAGATAGATAGATAGATAGATAGATAGATAGATAGATAGATAGATATCACCAACAAAGATGTAGCATATGAATCAATATTAGCAAACTAGCATGATTTTCTTACCTATGACACTGGGTTTCAGCACTGAAGACACAAGCAATAAAATTATGATACTCAGCCATAGGCACATGTTCCGGTTGAATTTTCAAAGTTTGTAGTCTGCGGTTTCAAGCATACTTGGGTGGGCTATTATTGCAAGGCCAGCCTGCAAAACATAAAATGGAGGCACAGGCACAAAGGAAAGCCCAGGCGTGTTTTTGTCCGGCACATTCGCATTGCTTCTGTGAAGTGGCATTGATAATTGTTGTTAACATCGTTTACGTACATGAAAAAAATATTCCTTGTGTGACTGTTGACCGTGTGTTTAGCTGTGATGCGAACACTGCTGGCAAAATCAGTGGTTCCATATAGTTTTGGTGTTTGCTGTTAATTGATAATTGGTTCAGATGCATTGTAGATATGTTGAAAACATGTGTGTTATAATCAACTTGGATAACGAACCATATCATGCGAAAGGTGGTTATACTCTCCTGTGCTGAAATATACAAGTCATAGCTCGAATGACGCCATAAACTATAGCCATATCAGCGTCCGTAAAGTTTATGACAAGATCACTGAACCATGTATGCTACATGATGATAACGCAACCTCAAGGCTTTTTTTGGAATCAGAAAGCGCACAGTCACTTCTAAAGTGTCCACATGCCTTCATGGTCTGATTTATGTTTATAAAGCTAACTCATATGTTGTACTGCTTTTAACATGCAACCACTTCTCCCTTATCACCTGGCACCCTGACATGTTGTACAAACTCGTTAACGTAACCCCTCTGTCCCATCGGATCTTTTGGAATTGATAATATTCAAAGTTACATACTCTTGTAAAGTAGTAGGGTCCGTCGTACGGTGATGTATTTCAGGAAGCATGATACAAGGTAGTAACATGTTCCCATAAACATACCATATATATATATATATATATATATATATATATATATATATATATATATATATATATATATGCATGTATGTATGTATGTGTGTGTGTGTGTGTGTGTGTGTGTGTGTGTGCTTTGTTTCTTGAGCTTCAGCCTATGTACAAGGTGTAAAAAGAGGTAAAGATGAGTAAAATGTGTGTACAACTAAATTTTGATATGAACCAACTGCAAATTTTGCTGAACAAAAACAAGTAAGTTCTCAATACGAGCACATAGTTAACGTTGTTCGTAAACCGACAGATACAAGACGCAAAAACTCTTTGGTGTCTTCTTTGGTGTGAATCTTACTCTCCAAAGTCACGCTAGCAATTTCTGCAAAAGTTTTCATCGAAATTTTTATTTTTTTATCTCCATCAGCTGACTGAGTGCCTCATGGACTCGCGCAACAGCTTTCCTCGGGACCTTCGAATCTTCTTACCATTAAAAATTTCACCGTAAAGAACAAACAACAAATGCCGTGAATAGCTCTTTAAGGGTTAACATCTGGGAAAGTAAGAGATTTTTGTAAGTTTCAGACCATGGAACTGGAATCCGAACAATCCCCAAGTGTGACTTTCTGCTGGGGCCAAACTTCTTACTGGACCCGTGCTTAGGACTCTATGGCATATAAGCCCGTAGTGGAAAGCACACAATAAGTCAAAGTAACAACCAAACCGAAACATAGTCAAAGATAGCCCAATAATTACTTACGTTACAAGAACTTTAAATATTTAACACTATTTATATGCAGGGCCTGTGCTGTATTCCCTCTAAAAATCATGATCCTGGCGGCTTCAAATGTCATTCGGTCCCCCATATCATGAATCAAATGAGTTTCCACATAATGAAAACAGTAAGGCGCACATGGTAAAGACGCACAGACAGGCAGAACTTCCTAAAAAAAAACTAATGAAAGCAAATTCAGCATATTTGCTAGAATCGTCCGTCAAATGTAAGAATTTGTCAATTCCTGTTTGCCAAATTGTCCACCAAAGTGTCAGAGATGAAGTAGGAAACAGTCAAATTTCAGATTTAAGCGAAACCAAACCCCAGAGGTGCTATTAAACACAGGGAATCTGCGTCGATCAAAAGATCAGCAAAATGAGGCATGCCTCGCTTTAGACAGTTGGGCATAAGACGGGGCAACGAGGTGGATTATTAGACAATTTACCGACAGATCTGATCAACGGATTGAACATAGATATCAAATCAAAGGGCTATGGCCCCAAACCGAAGTGCTTTGACAGGAACACGTGCGGCACTAGTTTAGTATTTAATGTCTCTACCTCTCCGTCGAACCAAGAACATATGAGCAGGTCGAGAATTTATATCTGCAAACAAGATTTTTACTGCTAAATGTGAACTTAATTAAAAACCAGGCAATACTTAACCGAGGCATGAAAACTATATTGGGCTTGGCGACACGGCTGAGTTAGATGCGTATTTCAGGTCATATACTTCATCCACCACAAGTCTCATTAAATATGCTTTGTTCAATTTGTGCCATCAGTCTGGCCCTCAAGGAAGAGGGGGGGGGGGTGAGCTTCAAGGTCACAGTTTTGACCTTAGCGCAGATGATCCAGGCACAGAAAACGACGTTTCCGCACAGCAGAAAAATCTACACACTACCGACGCAGATATAGCCACTGTGATCCTAACTATTTGGAACAGCTCATACATTCAAACGCAACTTCATTGTTGAAACTTTTTATGGTAAAAGTATAATCCATGTTGCAAGGCTTTCTTCCAAAAGCCCATCCAAAAGTTTCCCTTTTCATACTGTGAACCTATGGGAATGGAATCTTCTTGGCAATGCCATGCAGAAAATATCTGAGAAGGCTAATCTTAGCGAGGTACATATTTGTCAGTGTGTACCAGTTTCAACAGTAACCACTTTGTTTAAGATGGAATATCTGAAGTAAGCACCTTTGGATACCCTCTAATCACTTTTTTCATATTTTTGGATAGTTTGATACTTTACCTCCAAGGTCCCAAAAATTCAGATGCGTGAGCATAAAATTTCTATGCCAAAATTGATCTCAAAACTTTTGTTAACACTAAAAAGTTCAGTGTCCGGCACATGGGTTTGTTTGCATGGGCATGATAAGGAACCATATCATTGTTTGCAGAGTCATTAATCCATGACTCCTGGTAACCAATTGCATCATTGACAAGGGTCACTCACAGGAAACCATGAGCTGCGAAGAGAAGAATGAGCCAGTTCAGACTAATCAAAACTAATGGTCTGATTACTTTGAGACACTTAATTAATGTAAAAAAAAATTAGCACAATCCACTTAATGGTCCCCAAATATGGAAAGCCGCATGTGAATCCACACTCAAACAAGCAAAGTATAGTGTTTCTAACTTACAAAAGTCGAGATTTATGCCACAAAATATACTTTTGTATGACAACATCATTTAGGTAAAGCTACAAGTTTATTTCATACAAAAATTAAAACACAGGACAGCAAAAAAGTTCCAAAAAAAAAAAAAAAAAAATCAAAAGCCTAGATGCTCCAGTTAAAGTAGTTTATTTAAAGTTTATATTGTTCTTAAAAAGTATCCAGATGTTATATAGTAAAAATACTGGATTTTATTAGTAGAATATAAAATAGATTATGTTTATATTTCTCTTATGACTTTCAGCCACAAGGACCATGTAAAGACTTCAAATTATTATTTTTCCATACTTACCTTATTATAACAGGTCCAAATGTATGCAAACTGATCTATATATTGAAACTTGAGGTTGTATACAAATAATTGTTGTCATGTGCAGTAGCTCTACACCTATAAAGACACTAGGTGACTTTAATGTTCAGCTCCAAAGAGGGCCTTAACTGCATCCACTATGGTATAAGAGAAATGGCTCCAGTAGCCCTAGTCGTATTATGTTTGATTTTAGTAGTGACAATAATCCGACTGTGCTCGACTTTTTATACAGACAGCCTATTAATTACACTTACTTTTGCCATGAAACATCCGCGTACACATGGATAGATCACATGGTATCGACAAAGCATGACCTGATCTGTATCACTAACTGTCAAATAGTAAAGCTTGATTCAAATAATTTCAGCGATCACCTTCCAATTAAATTTAGCTTGGAACTACAGGTACCAATTATTGCTGCAAAATCAGAGTCTACTTATCTCTCCCAAGGAAAATCAACTAAAGAACTTTCCGTATCCAAAATGGAACAATTCAACACCAAATAAATGTTTTCAAGACTTATTATCAGTTAAGGTAGGGTCTATTCCTCTACTATGTGACAATGGTAGCTTGTCTAAAGAGGTCCTACAGCACACTGTCAATCAGAAAATCGACAACATAAATAATCCCGTACATGCAGCTGCCATAGAGGCTTAATGAGTTACTTCCACCCCGTTTTAAACGCGTATATTCTGGTCTCCTGACCTTGCAGTCTGGCTTGACAAAAAGCGATTTTGTGGTGGACTCTTTGGGAATAAAACGGTTGTCAGAGAAAATGGGTTATCTTTGATACATGGAAACATACGAAAAAGTGTATTAGAAGGGCGTGCAGAAATAATGTCAATGGAACCAAGGAGAACAAACATAATACATTGAATACATTTGTTTTTCAAAGAAAACTTACTATTTTTTGAATTCCATTAATAGACAGCTGCGGGTAAAACACAAGCAGTGTAGTATTTTCCCAGACCAATCTGCCTCATTGTATTCCAAGTTTATGTCATTGGACCCATCCTCTCTCTTTACCAACGAGCAGAAAAATATACAGGCGAAGGTTCAAAACTATTATGACCAGAACATTGCCTTATCAGCACCGGTTGTAATAAATGTGGGCCACATAAATAACCTATTCAAGTATTTAAATGGGAATTGTTCTCCTGGTTGCGACGGCATTACCGCAGAGCATTTAAAGTATGTGAATTCTCTCATTTTGCGTCAGCATCTAGCGTCCATAGATTCATAAATATTGACCCATAGTGTTGATCCTTCAGACTTCAACGTAGGTATACTGTTACCGCTCCTTAAAAAGCATGGTCTGAATCCTACCAGCCTGAATAACTACCGCCGAATAACTCTCAGCTCCACCCATTCCAAAACCATTTAATTACTTGCAGTGACACCCGATGAGCTTAATCATATTTATTTTGGATTTCGCAAACAACCTAGCAGATCCTTTTTGTGTTCCCTACTTCAGGATGTCATCACTCATTTTAAAATAATAATAACTGGGACATATATATTGGCAGTCTGGATGCTGAACTCTCTTTTGAAAACATCTGGCTTTTCGTGTTTTCTTTTTTCTTTTTGAATAGATTGAAGTTGTCCCTGAACCACATTGGCTATTTTTATATAGGTGGTATAGTAATTTAAAGGCAACAGTTAGACTGAACGGCAAGAACAGTTTGGTATTTGATGTAACTAGAGGCACCCGTCATGGTAGTGTCCTCTCGCCGACATTTTTTAAATATATATATATATATATATATATATATATATATATATATATATATATATATATATATATATATATATATATATATATATATATATATATATATACATATTAATGACCTAGTAATTAACTGGAAAGTATTGACCGTGGTGCACGCATTGGACAGAGTAAGATCAATCACTTAGCATATGCTAATGCCATTACACTGATCTCGCCCACTGTAACAGGACTACAAGCATAGATACCTGTACTTCCTTTGCTGACAAATGGAGGTTTTCCCGTGACGAGTACACCTCAGCTACCAAGATAATAGATTTTTTCTCTTAGATTTCTTTTTTCCCTACTAACACTTCCTAAACTCTGTGTCACAGGACCGTTTTTAAGAAGTTCTTGCCCTATGAATTAATATATATATGTATATATATATATATATATATATATATATATATATATATATATATATATATATATATATATATATATATATATATATATCACTTTAAGATTAAAAAATAGATAAATAAATAAAAGCCTAATAATGGACAAGAGGACGACCACTATATACAAACTCACTACCTTCTGTTTCAATGACACACGCTCTACCACCTAGCTGTCAGTAGTCCTGCATGTTATACATAGGTGGCTCGGATAAATCTTCTCAAGACTAACATTGCTTGTTTTCGTTTATGTTTTCTCGCTCTGCCATGCAATGCATTGAAATTTCGTTCTTAGCCAACGTGACTTATGAATGTGTGTCACTGGTGAAATATAAATAGCTGTACATGTCATAAGTGCTAACGCTTAGGTATGAGCGAAATTATGGATAAGATACTCCAGTGTTTGACAAACATTCAAGCAGGTACATGGGTATAAAAGTGGTCGGGCAGTATACTACGGCCGAGATAGGGATATAAATGGCATCATAGTTAACATTTAGTTTACGGCATGCTCTTTTTAACAATAATCAAGGAGGAGTATGCTTTTGGTAAATGTAGACATAAGCGAAGTTCAAAAATACATACCCTCTTTGTTTCCTAAAAATGGGTGAAAATTAAAGATGTGTTTATTTGTAATTCTGTTAGTCTTGGTTTCTAGAGATACTTGCTTGGTTCCTCCTTTTATTTTTCTTCTGATGGTGCTGAATTGATATCTTTGTGATGTGTCAGGCATATTATATGTTAAATGGAAAATGGCACGTTGACTCAGCCACTATATATATATATATATATATATATATATATATATATATATATATATATATATATATATATATATATATATATATATATATATATATTCGGTTAAACAACACCATGTTTGATCCAATGGACCCGGCCCAGTTATTTTTCTAAGGGCAAATCTTAAGAAAAAATTATTTCTCTCTGAAACCGATCACCTTATTGCTTTGACCGCACACAGGAATACTGCAAATGACTCCGAGTTTTTAATTTGATATGCATGGTGGCGCTGCACTTTTTTCTTAATCTTTATGAGTTGCGTGTGTTTTCACTACTCTCACCCTAATTTAGAACCGTGACTCAGATTTAGCAGAAATATGGTGGGAATGTTTCTTGTGAAATGGCAAAGCAAAATAATTCCCTACATAGTACTGCTATGGAATGCTGATTTTTAACAATTTTTGCTTGTTCAATTCGGGAAATTACCGGAAATAGCACCTTTCCCATTGACAACTATTGATTTAAATGGGCATTCTAAGGTCAACACTTTTTAGTTCATACCCGAAACTGTTTGCCAGATTCACTTCAAACTTGATGGCAGTGTATCTTAGGTGTTCACCTACTATGTCTTTTCAAGTTGTTATGATTCAATGATTTTGGATTAAGAAGCGCCATCAAAGTAGAATATTTAAACTGCATTATACGTCAATCACCTTTTTGAGTTAGAACATTCATATTGCGGTTAACGTCCTCGATGAGGGCAAGATTTTGTTTGAGGGGGGTGACCTTGAGCTGTATCCCAAGGTCACAGAACCGCTTTGAAGAAGTTCTTGCCCTATGAATTTGACAATATTTTAAAAAAATACTTACACTTGAAAATATTAAACCATGTACCAGAGTATAATTCTCTACATATCTTTTGAATATAAATTAAGGCACCTTCATGACATTTGAAAAAAAAACACAAAAAAAGAAAACACACACACACACACACACACACACACAATGTATGTGTCGCATATTGGTTGGTGAGTATTTCAGTCTTAACATTGTGTCCGGTGAGAATCATGTTGATGGGCTTGTCAAGATGTGAATGGTTTTCAACTTGCACTGATTTTCGTTTACCATATTCCCATGCAATGGTATTTCATGCTGTCATTGCAAAATAAACTTACCTCAATTCATTGTAGCATGTAGATATCAACATGGTAACTTACTTTCTGAAAGTATAAACCAACGACTCACAAATGTTCAATTCATTGAATGCTGGGTCCTGAGTCGTACAAGGAGTCATTGCCAGGCAAGGAATATTTCTTTCTTACTGTTTATCAAGTGACAATACGGTAATTACACGCCATAATGATCTTCTATGACTGAAAATCAGATGAATTGGTCATTGGCTTTCATGAGATTAATTGAGGTTATGTTATGACATTCTTCACACCAAAAACAAAGAGTGACCTAGATGATACGAAACTCTAATATTAAACCAAATTAAGCGCATGATGTATCTGGCCACAGAATATGGATAAGGTACAAAATATGAGACTGAAAGATCATGGGCTGAGCCAAATACATTAAAAAAATGGTCTTAGTTACCGGTGTGCGCAACCTTCAGTATATGCTTGGTTACTTTTGTCACTTACCTGCTTATGGTTCTGTCAATTTGCCTCTCTACCTAAACACATAGCACAACTAATGAATTCTGTTTTGTTCTGTGCTTTGTGTATGTGGTTAATATCACAATAAACATATATTTGTTAGTAATGTTTGGTGAGGTCTATTGTTATTGATCTATTTTTTTCCTCTTTAGTGCCATAAAAGAGCAAATCATCTGGTTTTTTGTTTGTTTGTTTGTTGGTTTTTTTTTTGTTTTTTTTTGTTTGTATTACCGAATGGAACCGTTGAGCACAAACATGTTTATCTTTCAATTCTTTTATAAAGATATGTACCAGAGTTAAAGATTCACAGTCGTAATTTTCCGTTGCAGAATACCTCTTTACCAATTTTATATACATAAACATATATCACACATACACACACACACATATGTATGCCATGTATATATATATATATATATATATGAGACCACAATTCACACGCGCAATGGCTCATGTATAAAGAAATTATCTGGATGTCGCAGCTAATCAAACTTGTGACTGTATGTCTAACATTCAATATTCCAATGCTGTTGATACATACAACAAACGTATATTTACAGGTAATTTGCATATAATACGCTATTCAGGTTTAAAAGAACATATGATGAAAAATACAGCATTTCCTTAGTTGAACATTAACATTTTATTTCAGGATACATGTAATACATTTCATTCCTACTGTATGGTAAATGCAAAGCAAAGGGCATATAGAATTTCAGAAACTTGGAGATGGTTATAAAACTTGAGAAGAGTCTTTAGAAATCGAACTTAAGGGGACAAATTCCAAATTAAGGATTTCAATATGATGTTATTCTTTGTCAGCAAAATGTTTAAACATAACGGGAAGCTTTACCCTAACAATAATTCATCAACAGAGAAAGCATATTCGTTGGTAGCAAAATAAATATTCAGAAAGTAACGTTAACTCGCACACTGTTGAAACTTTGACATATGCCATATTTTTTTTTTTTTTTTTTTGTTATTATTATTTTTTTTTCATTATACTTTGATCTAATACAGACCATTGGTTGTCAACAAAGAAAAGGCATTCCAACAAGTGCTCCCTGTTACTTGCAGATTCTTGTTGTATCTGTCTTAAAATTTGAGTATATGGATAAATTGATGAAGAAGGACTTTTGAATATCTACAAACGCATCAAACAACTCAAGATATATTGATGTCATTGCTTGTGTAAACGTTCTACACTTGAGTGAAATTCCTGAAGAAACTTCCTCAAAAAATATCCCTTTGGAAGATAATACTACTAATGGTATCGAAGATGTGTTACTGGACTTGGATATTCTGGTCATTAATAGCAGGTTATACATGAAAGTTTATCACAAAATTGATGAGATTAACTTTGAAGTAGTTAACAGTCCTTTCCTTGTCAGCAATATTTCGGAAGATATTGGATATAAGACATTTTTGTCCCAAAGTTTGAGATTCAAAGATGTAACTTTCATCAAATATTTCCACAAATTTTGTTCTAAATATTCAGATATTTTTAGAAGTTTGCTTTAATAATGTAAGATACTGTAGACCTGCCTATTTTACTACTTAATTTTATCGTTTGCCATCATTCTCTTTTAATATTCACCCTTTAGAAATTTTAGGCTAGATTGTTTTCTGTTGGTAAAGACCCCAGGGTCTATCAGTAGAAAACAGGAGCCTACGATGTTTACAAGCTTGCCTAGTTGTACTTGATATCTGGTTTAGAAAAATTATATCTTTATTACATTTTCTTGACTTGAAAGTAACTTCCATTCTCCTCTGACATGTCACATAAAATAATGCTGTTAACATCCAGAGACTGTTAAAAAAATGTGCCTTCCATTATTTTACTATTGTATACTTGCCTGTTTCGTTACCTCGTTTGGCATCATTCTTTTTTAATATTCACCTTTCAGACATTTCAGGCTTCCATGTTTTCCGTCAGATTAATCCCCAAGGGGCTATTGATAGCGCGCAGCAGCCAATGGCAGTTACAAGTTTGCCCAATTGTACCTAAAATCTGGTTAAGTAAAGCTATGTTTTGTTGCCATGTTTTTTACTTAATGCTGAGAGCTTGGATTCTTTTCTGACATGCCTAAGTATATATTTACTCATATTTGACAGTAAATACTCAAACGTCACAAACGTGACCCATAATTTTGAATCATTAACACAGCTTTACGGGTTGGAAGCTTTCAAATTGAGGGGTAGATATCACCATGGGGTTTGTTTTGCATTTTTGGTACATGTTGCCCATTGTTGCAATGCTTGTTAGGATTTCCCTCGGTTTGCACAAGTTGTCTAGCTGCATCTGTTTTTTTACCAATCACTGAGACTAAATACAAGACTCAAAAGTCTCAAAACTCCTTTATGTGACCGAAAATACGCAATATAAGATTATATTCATACGTTATAACAGTAGTCAGGAAACCATCATTAAGGCCTTAACAGCCACTATCAGAGGGGCACCTAGATATACTGCAAAGGAAGAAAGGTTACGAGAGAAATAGTAGGCGTAAAATGGATAAAAATGTTTCACTTAGTAAGGTACAAGTTATTTAATTTTTTATAATAGGATAACAAATAGTAATTCATGTAATGAAAGTGACTCTAGGAGGCTGTCTAATAATCAGATATATGGAAGAATACAGACATGGCAGTTTGGAATGGAACAAGCAGATTTATATTTGTTATTACTTTTTTTCATATGTAAAGAGAAACCAGTTTAACTATAGGCATGAACCTTGTTCAGTATAGAATCTGGATTTTTTTTTAATGTTTTTATGATCTCATGTCTGAAACAGTTACCTGTACCAACCAATTTTTTCTTTCTATAAGTAAAAGGGTACTACCTCTTGGGTAATGATTATGCTTTTCATAGATAGGCTGTTTTTTAAAGTTTTGAAATATTCAGGTAACTGATTTTTTTTTCTCGAAACTTAAAGCAGAACTTCGGTTGTTGGTGACCATATCTCAAACCTTTTTAGTGAATGCAAGCTTTTAAAAATAGGTTCTGTATGTGAAATACACTTACTGAGGCAATGCCCCAGTTTGTTTCCCCTTACGTAGTACGCAGGCAGGGGATGTAAATTAGGTAAGCTATCCAGTTAGGAAGGGTACATACTGGTTCAGGGGTATGTGAAATTGTTCTCAACTGAGCTTGAACTATGCAAATTTAGTAATTATGTTTGGTTTGACAGGTATTCTTTATTCATTATGAAGCTCTGCATTTATACACAAAACTTCGCTTATTTTGCTCATTCATCATTTGCTACGTTCATATATATTATAATGCGGGCTGTCTTTGCTAAATATTTAGCTAAACAATGGGCCACTACCCAAAGAGACGTAAACGGGTACAGGCTCCAAAACATGATCTGAGTTGTAACCCGCGAGTGACCCTATATTTTGCAGTGTAATATGGCCTTTGTCAAAATGGGACAGGAGAATGTGTCCAATACAGACAATAGTACTTCCACATTTATATATGTTAGAGAGTGACAGGTAAGCATTTGGAGAATAAAGAGTTCGGGCTGCAGAAGAAGGTAATGACCAGAAGGAAGTGGTTCTGGACAAAAAGACACTAACACAAAGCACATGTACAAACAAAGCTAAAAGGGTAATGAATATATTCGTGCCGATGATCTGGATTAAAGCACTACAAAAATAAAAAAAGTAGGGATCACAATTCAGTGTAAAATTGGCACACGCAAAACAAAGTATCATACTTCTCACCTGGTAGGACATCAATTCAGATTCATCATGCATGTCTATGAGGCTTTGCACTTAAACTACCTGACATTTAATGGTTTCGTCCTGTGAATCTTATCTTGAGCTTTGTAACAAGGAAGCCTCTGGTGCATCAAACATTTTATACTTAGACTCCACCAACCTACAACTTGTGACACTTACTGTCCAAAGATTTGTCATAGAAAGGTGTACAGCAGTCGTACCAAGAGATCTGAATTATGATCAGTTTCTTTGGTGCAAAACTGCTAATTTTTCAGAGAAACACAATCAGCATGCAAGGAAGTATGTATATCAGTATCACAGCAGGCACCCCTCACATTACCTTAAGAACTTTACGCCAAGCCACAGTTATGACGACTGTATCTGTTGCTGCCGATAGAGCACAGTTGAGAACCATTATAGCTACAGCAATATTAAACAGTTTACATTTAAATCGATGAGATATGACCAAAATCAGATACAAAGATGTTAAACTGAGACCAAATGACTCTCAGTGCTGCACTCTTTATATCGTTTTTGTCAGAAGTAAAACGACATCACCTACATGTACCGCTTCTTCAACTGGTTGTACGGTATCACCGCCACACTTACAGAATAGTTAAGTTCATGTGATAGAATACGCATCAAATAGAGCAGCTTCTCGTTGTACTAATAAGCTTCACGTTAAACTCCTTTGCAAAATCATCTTATAACTGAATCATTTTTCCCATAGCATGAATGCCACTCACTTGAAACCTTAAAAGCAAAATGTCTGTGAAGACATTAAATGACATACCAAATCATCCCCCTCCCTTCTTTACACGATTATATGTATTAAACTTATTAGATATTGCCTTCCCGTCATTTAACCTATGACCTTTGTTCCGTGCACAAGTTAATCAAAAGTCTGAGAATGAATGTTCCGTGCACAAGTTAATCAAAAGTATAAGAGTGAATGGAAAAAATTAGCGATTTATACATTCGGTGAATAGTTTATAGTGATAAGCACTATTAACTGCTTTTGTAGTGTTAAATAACGCAAAAAGAATGGGGCTGTGCTGTAATAGTACCTAATTATTCCCAGCATTAAAGAAGTACCATCTATTATAGAAACCCCAGCATTGAAATCAAATTGTACATTATTATCAGTACACGAGGCTCTTTCTACATAACTATTAAGTCTTACAGTGCAATTTCAGCTTGGACTGTGGATAGTTCTCATTTGCAGCAGCCACTGCAAAATTTCAAGACAACAATGCAATGCCATGATAATAATGAAATTGACACAATAAAAACCGTAGTATCAACCCTGCCCCTTGCAGCGTGCCATTTCTTGATCCCAATTCCACTGGTCTAGAACTGAGGGTCTAATTTTTTTGAAGCCTCTCCCAGAGCGTACCTCAGTCTACATGAATTATACCTGGAATTAATGTGGCTTAAAACGCCATATCCATCACTTGACTTTCCATGTCATGTAAGCTTTGACCCAATCAACCTTGACACCTTTATGGATATGATACCTTTACCTCTTTCACTTCGTTCTTGTTGCCATGGTCACTTGAAAGGAACATTTGTGTCTGGATGATCAGGAGTTCTCCGTTGGTTAACTGTGGCGATGTGGACAATGACTGCATGACTACTATTTCACACAGACTGGTGAACTGTGGACACTGTCGTATCATGAACAGCAGTTGTGGAAAAATCCCAAATGCCCCATTTATGAGTGTTAGGGGAAAGAGAAAGGTAACTTTGCAAAACTAGTAGCATTGGTATTTGGCACTGAATGGGCACCGGTATAGATAGTAGCAGCAATTTTAGTAGTACTAGCAGTGGTAGTGGTAGTGGTAGTAGTTTTAGTAGTAGTAGCAGCAGTTGTAGTAGTAGTAGTAAACCTATATCCAATAGCAGGCGAAGCTCAACATCAGTTAAATATTTAATTTCCATTTCAAACTGTGTAAAGATTCATTTTGCGTATGTAAGTTAACATGTTAGGTGCAGCCCTTGACGTTTAATTGGTACTGAATTGCAAAGCCAATCTCCCTATACTGAAAAGATTGGGTATTATACATAAACATCAAATTTTGGTCTGTTCAGAGTTACATGATTGACATTCTTGTAACTAATTAGCATGGGGACGAGATTTTGGCTATGTTGTCTAAAAGGCGCTTGAAATTGGCATGTAGACATTCTTGCCCAAACATCCAGTTCGTGAAGTGAAGTGTACCTATTATTACTAATTCATCTCCATAGCCCCTTGGCCAGATGCTTTAAATAGCCAATGGGTAGCACGGTAACACAATTTTGGCGCGTTTTCTGCTATTCTTGACTTCCTCTCAACAGCCGTTACTATAAAATACTGAAACTTGTTAGAAGTTATGTCTTGTGGAGGGTCAAGGTAGTTGTTACGATGTGGCATTGCTGCAGATTCTTGATTTGTGGCGATATTTCCAGCAAGCGTACTAACACATTTATGCACAAATTTCTGGGGGACAACACTAAATTTAGGGAGAGAAGGTTTGGTTTCTGAACTGGCGTAAATTTAGTGGAAATTTGACACTTTAAGACAGAACTTCATCAAAGTGAAAAGGGGTTTGTCTTATGAATATATAGTGATAACGCAGGGAAAGTGATAGTGGCATAGTCAGGGTATTTTTAGGAGTCTTTAATGAGAAAGTTTGAATGAGGCAAAATAGATAAGTGACCGTGGGGGCCACCATTTTGAAGATTATTACCATCGAAGAAAGTAAACAAACACAGGATCTGGTATGTCGGGACGTGGATTGCCAAAGAGTAGAAGGGATGCAGGACAAGGGAAGGCAGCAGGAGAGAGGTCTTCTAGAGAAGGGATGCAAGTAGTAGGGAGACAGGTCGAGTAAGGGCGGGAGCAGATAGGAGGAGGGCCAGTGGGATGACCACATACAGTGTGAGGGGTGCTGTATGTGGGTCAAGTTCAGTGTTGCAGGACTAGCCTGTTCTCTGAAGGAGGAGAGGGAGGGAAGTTTTCTGTTTAGGTGTGGGAGGTGCCGGAAGGTGGAGGTTTTGGAGGCACTGCTGGCAGACTTCAAGGTAGAATTAAAGGAGGCGAGGAATAGTTTTAGGACTGCAGCTGAAAGTGAGGGAGGAGATCCAGGACAGGGTGGAGCAGGCTGAAGGGGGACAGGATGGGGGGAGAGGTCAGGAGGGAGGTGAGGATGAGAGGAGGCAGAGAGTGGCAGGGCCTAGCTGGAGGGACCTAGAGAACAGAATGGGGGAGGGATCAGGCAGGAGGCAAGGATGACGGGAGGCAGAGAATGCCAGGGCCTAGCAGGAGAGGGGGTCAGGAGGGACCTAGAGAGGCAGTGGTTATAGGGAGAAGCATAGTTTGGAAGGCAGATAGGGTCTCCTGTAGGGTAAACAGGGAACATAAGGTTAGGGTGTGCCTTCCAAGGGAAAAGATTACAGATGTTGAGGAGAAGCTGGAGGGTGTTGTGAGCAGTAGTGGGGAGTGTCCGAGCGTCATTGTGCAGGTCAGCACAACTGATCTCTTGGACAGGGAAGACTTGGGAGAGAAAAAGGACAAAGACTGTGTTAGGCAGGTACGGGATGCTTGTCAGGAATAGAGTCAAATGATAAGAAAATAGGGATAGGTGAAATGTATGTGGGTCGTGAGGGGTTACCTAATGAATGGTTAGACAACATATATGACAGAATGAGAATGATGATTAGTGACATTCAGCAGCAGTCTATCAGATTATGTTAGCTGTGGTTTTATTGGACACATAGGAAATGGAATGAGTGGTATTTGGGAGGGGATAGTGGAATCAACGGAAATGGAACCAGGTTACTGAACTTCACAAGGGAATTCGTTCTGAGATAGTTAATAGGGATGTACAATCCAAAGGAAAGTGGACACGGGCATCTGGAGAAAGGCAGACAATAACTGATTATATTCTGGTGAACAGTGAGGTGTTCCAAATGACACAAGGATGTGAAATAAATGAGGAGGGGGATTCGATATAGGCAATGACCATAACTGGATGATAGTCTGAATAAACATACAGTGTCAAAGAAAAAGCGGGGGGGGGGGGGGGGTAAATGGGCCTGAGACATACAGGAGAGAACATACTGGACAGAGGATCAAGAAAGCTTAAAATTGGAATTGCAGGAATGGAAAGATAGATGGGAGAGTGAAGGGGAAGAACAGGAAATGAATGGGGATCTAATCATTAGCATTCTTTAAGTAGCACAGGAAAAGATAGGTAGAAAGAAAGTCCCAGTGGAAAGTTTAAGGTATAAAATAGACCCAGAGCTGAAAGGATGCATAGAAAGGGAGCATGGATATTAGCCAGGAAAAACAGAAACCTGGAAGGTGTGACAGAAGAAGCTACGAAAGTATTATGGAATGTAGAAGGAATGAAGCAGAGAGGAAAGCAGAAACGATAGCCAGTAATAAGGAAAAAATGACAAAGAAAGTAATGGAGAATGAGGGAGGGGGACACCAATCTTTTGGACACAGGTTAATCGGCGTCAACTGAAAAAAGCACAGAATATTACACACAGAGGGAAAATAACAGATAAAAAAGAAGAAATAGAATGGTTTAAGCAAGCATTGGCAAGAAGTTAACAATCCGCTCTGGGGTCAGGGAACAGCACCAGGGCATCATGCAGAATACACACAGGATCCATGAGATCCAGAGTGTGTGGCAGAGTCAGAAGTAAAGAGGTTGAAACGGTAGATGAGCAGATGCCATTATGCAAAGCTCCAGGACCAGATGATATACTGTGGGAATTCATAAAGAGAGGGTCAGAAGAAATTGAGGATAGATTACTGTAGTTTTTCAATAGGGTTATTGAGAAAAGACAAGTACCAAAGGACTGGAATAAACCCAAGATTTCATATATTCCGAAAAGGGGCTTAGGAGTCCAATTAGAGCAGTGTGGGGGCATTGTGTTTTCTTCAAATGTTGGAAAAATATTCAGTAGAATAATGTACAGGAAACAGTAGAATAGTCGAACGGCTGGGAATTCTATCGTTTCTGCTTTCCTCTCTGCTTCATTCCTTCTACATTCCATAATACTTTCGTAGATCAGCAGATCAGAGAAAAGTTGCAGGGCTTCCCGGACGTCACTTAGATCTACAAAAGAGGGTATCCCTAGCAGATCAGAGAAAAGTTGCATGGTTGGAAATGAAATCTTTGTGTGTGTCCCAAAAAAAATACTTTGTCAATGGTCAAGCAGTAAACGAAGACAGGTGGGGCAGGAGGGTTTACAATGAAGTAGTCAAAGAACAAACAAGAGGGGTCAAAGATATAAATACGTTTGCAGAGAGATACAAATTGAAAGGATATGATGAGGTGGATGAATGGAAAGTGTATATAGGTAGGACTTTAACAGAGGGCTGGGAGGAAGGCTGGTAAAGAGGAGCCAGAGAAAAAAAGTACATCAAAAGCGTACAAGGTACTGGATAGCCAAAGAAAAGGGTGTGTTGAGAGGGAAGGAAGGTATCCAGGCTTCTTTTTAAAAGTAGGGAAGGAGTGATCGATCTAGAAAAGAGTAAACAGAAGTGGACAACATGTACTAATGGTAAATGTAAGGTATGTAGACAAGAGGCAGATGGGACAGTGGATCATTGACTGTTGTGGTGTGATGCATACAGAGAGATAAGAGATGATTTTTTTTTCAGAAAGTAACACAGGCAGGGTAGAGTTGTTTATCCTAACTACTTTACATTCTAATTTGCAACTTATTAACTTGAAAACAACTGCACATAGAGACACCAAATTTTGCACAGTAAATCTAGATGCATAACTGAATACCTCAAAAGAAAAAAAAAACATATAACCACAGCTTTTTTGGTTACTTTAACATGCTAACCAATGGAAATACAGAGCTCAAGCCCCCCAAATTTTTGTTTATTCGGTTGTGTATTGGGGCGAGTGCATACTTCAAAACTAATTCTGACCTGCCCTATTAATAGATAACACACCAATTACAAACTCCAGAGTTTTCCAAAACATAGAGGCCTAAGCATTTCAAATCCAAAATTACCATGTTTGTCAATAATAAATACAGACATGGGCCTGCTGTTTCAATTGTGTTTCTTTCTGACTTGTCAGTCAGCTGAGCTGACAGAAATAAATGAAAAAAAAAATAAACCAAGAAAAAAATGAACAGAAAAAAAACGCCTATATAGTTTTATGATATTTGTGAAACTGGAACATTGCAACAACACAACACGAGCGTATTGAGGATTATCATCAGGTCACAACCTCTGTCAATGGTTACTGATTTATGAGGTAAGAGCCAGGGCTTCCCGGACGTCACTTAGATCTACAAAAGAGGGTATCCCTAGCAGATCAGAGAAAAGTTGCATGGTTGGAAATGAAATCTTTGTGTGTGTCCCAAAAAAAATACTTTGTCAATGGTCATGAATGAAGGGCAAATAATACCCCATCCCCCAAAACGTAAATAAATAAAGCAAGAAAAGACAACTGCTGAAAGATGCCACAAAATGATAAAGATAAAGAACAGAAAATATACCAGATTATATCATCTTTGATGAAAATTGACGAGAGTATGTTGGTTCACAAAATGTTGTATTGTAGTAAACATATCCCCCATGAGGACAGGTTCCCTGCAATGTTGTATGCAAATTGCACAGAGCAGTGTACTCTTGGGGGAGTTGGAGCTGCAGTATTCATACACAAGTGTATAGCTACTCATTCAAAGCATTCACACACACACACACATATATATATATATAGAGAGAGAGAGACAGACAGACAGACAGACAGACCCACAGAGGGTGGAGGCACTTGAAGATAATAACATGTTCGCAGAGACAAAACAAGGCTGCTGAGGCCACAATAGAAACACATTGCAAGTCTAATATGTTTGCCTCGATAATTCTACTCTGACCAGTTGAAGGTTCATGCCATGCCATAATCATAGAACTGCATATAACACAAAGAAAACTATTAAAATATAGCTGTTTGGTACAATCATGCACACATTGGTGAAAGCATACACAAAGAATATAAAATGAGAGCAAGGTTCATCATTACTTGCAAATCAGCATTATTATTATTATTATTATTATTATTATTATTATTATTATTATTATTATTATTATTATTATTATTATTATTATTATTATTATTATTATTATCATCATCATTATTATCATCATCATTTTTATTATTATTATTATTATTATTATTATTATTATTATTATTATTATTATTATTATTATTATAGCCCCCGATGTAGAGGAAATTAAGAAATTACAAAGATATACAAATGCACACAGAAAGAATAACTTTACAAAGAATCATACGAACATAATACGAAAGTTTTTCCACAAACTAAACATAATAGATGTAGACTACAAAATCTGGCATGGTGTATTCCTTTACTGAATAACATTTATGTGTAGCGATATAAAGGAACAATATTCATGGAATATGTTCAAGGCCTCTTAGTTCAATACATTTGCTCAACTTTTAGCCCTTAGCTCGAGGGCATGAAAGAAGCAAACATGTGAATATCTGAAGCCAAATTATTCGCTGAGTGACTCCCTTGGACCAACTTACTTAGTCTGCCAGACTCATAATAAATGCTGGCTCACTGAAAACAAAGGTATTAGCGGGTATTGATATCATTGCTGGCTCTTTGAAAAACACCATGTGCCCAGAATATAACCTGATGGCAACATTTGCTTGTGGTGTACTTCCTAGGGGCTCGTAGAGCCTTATTGATTGATTGATTGATAGATAGATAGATAGATAGATAGATAGATAGATAGATAGATAGATAGATAGATAGATAGATAGATAGATAGATAGATAGATAGATAGATAGATAGATAGATAGATAGATAGATAGATATATAGATAGATAGATAGATAGATAGATAGATAGATAGATAGATAGATAGATAGATAGATAGATAGATAGATTGATTGATTGCTCGATTGATTGATTGATTGATTTGTTTCTTTATTTATTTTTCCTAGTCTTGTTTTTGTGATCATCAAGGGAATTTTCGTATCACAAGCCAAGCCTTGACGTCCTTTGTTGTATAGAATGTCAACAAGAACCTGCCTGGATTGAAGTATTTTAAATGGGCAGTCACTATACGTAAATCAAAACTGGTAGAACAGTGTGGTTTCTGCATGTTGACAAGATTCCCAGAGCCGCGTGCTCCAGCTAACATGCTGTAGAGTAGAAATAACAATTTGTGATTGTATTATACTTGGATTTGCATAAATAACTGACCAAAATGTATGCCACAATTTGTTGTATATTTCTGCATGAATGCCAAGGAGAAGATCTTGCTATAGTTCGTATTTAAGCTTCACTTGCCCTCACAACAGCCTGCATCCCGAGGCAACATACATGGGATACCAACAGATGCATGTTTTAGGTTTCACTGCATTAATTTTCCACTCCGACTGACGCATGCTGAGCACAGGCTGAGCACAGGCTGACGAAAGGGACTTGACCGAAAAACATACCCACATATCTGTACATTATATACACAGTATATATGAAATATGCTCTCGAACTTTCATGCCGAAATTTGTATGATACTGTCAATTAAAAATAACATTGAAAAAAAACCCGTCATTTGTTTCACAGAAGCAATGTTATTTTTATGATCTTTTTTATGATAACGGTGGTGTAATGTGTGCACACACTTATCATGCCTTCCAAAGTTATCAGTTTATCCCTAGGCACAAAATGTGGAACACATTACACGTCTGTTTCACTTAGTAATGACCAGCCACAGGGTAAGCAGTGTTGTATGATACTACAACCACAAATAGACAGAGTTCAGGACATATGTTTTCTTGATATCACCCAAATACATTGGAAACTGATATTAAGCCCACCTACAATTGCACCTGGCGGTCTTCATTCAGAGGTGGTCGTATTTCTAAAACAGATGGTACATACATTTATATTGAAAGCAAACACAAAACTGCGGCACGTCTTGCCCGGTTATGAGGTGGTCTCATTACTGCGGTGGTTGTTTGCCAGTTTGTGGTATTTAAAATGTCAAATGAAAGGTATACCGATCCCCCCCCCCTTCAAAAGGAAAAGGAAATAGACAAGGAGAGGAAATAAAGGGAAAAGGAAAGGAGGATAAAAGGTATGGAATACAGACATCTCTGTCAAGAGAGGGACCCTACAAGAAAATTTGTTATGAAAGATCTAAAGGTGCAGCAGGACAAGTTTTTTGCGGACAAACTGTTCGGGTCCTTTAAGGCTTTGTTTTTACTTTCAGCCGAGCTGTAAAAGATCGCAAACAGAAAAAAGGGCACAGAAGATGAAAAGATAGAACACAAAAATATTGCACTAAAAATTTATAGGTTGGTTACAAGAACTCAAAATTAAATAGATTGAAGACTGGAGAATGAAAAGCTCGGTTGACGTTTCCCATGGAAGAATGTTATGTAAAACATGATAACAGTTGTTTCCGAATCGGCGGAAGTCATTAAAGCTGTAGCAACTAGCCCAAGTTGGCTCCGCAATTTTGCTTCACATTGACAACATTCAAGGCCGAAACTGACGGTTAACCATATTGCTTAGTGAAAGAAATTTGCAATTACCTTGTTGAAACCATATTTGTTTTCTTCTTCTTCTTCTTCTTCTTCTTCTTCTTCTTCTTCTTCTTCTTCTTCTTCTTCTTCTTCTTCTTCTTCTTCTTCTTCTTCTTCTTCTTCTTCTTCTTCTTCTTCTTCTTCTTCTTCTTCTTCTTCTTCTTCTTCTTCTTCTTCTTCTTCTTCTTCTTCTTCTTCTTCTTCTTCTTCTTTTTTTATTTATTTGATGCTCTAAATGAATGTGGCCTCATGCAATTTTCTGAGTTTTTTTTTCCATTGCAAACAAATCATCACGTCCTAAAGTTGGCCATGCGGTCAAAACGCAAGTCGGTTGGAATGAGCTACAATTGGTCGCCAGTATTCGATCCGAGGATAAAAGCGAACTACAAAATTAAAAATGCATTTTGTTGCAAGCGATATTTCTATATCATAGTTGGGCTGAACTGTTTCAAGTCAAGTCTCACTCAAGAGAGAGAGAGAGAGTGAGAGAGAGAGAGAGAGAGAGAGAGAGAGAGAGAGAGAGAGAGAGAGAGAGAGAGAGAGAGAGAGAGAGAGAGAGAGTATGTAGGCCTACACAAATATATCTAGGTCTATGAAATATTATCATGTCTACTTCCAAGAAGTATGTCCATACCTGTGGCGACCTGGAAAGTCATACCACCAAAGTCGCTCTGTGGGCATCATATTCAGCAAGCGTTGGTTCATAGTACAGGGACAACAGCGACGGTCTTCCGTGTTTGGACCAACTTTCTATTCTTAGGTGATTACTATACTGAATTGTTGATATGGGTATGCTAAAATTCCAGGAACCGGTTCTGATACCCCCTCCAGTGTTCAGCTGTGCCAGGGCAAGCTCCAAGTGGTCTTAGGTCTATGCCTACATCCAGTTTTTCTTTGCAGTTTTGCCCTTTTTTCTGTTCAGAGATCACATGCATGTTTAAAATGATCAAAATTTAGAGGGCCGGCTTATTAAAGTGGGAGTTTGTTTTTTTTTACAATGTTGCGTGAAATACAAAACCTATGCTTATTTAGGCAACAACATCAGCAATATATCTCTCTCTCTCTCTCTTTCTCTCTCTCTCTCTCTCTCTCTCTCTCTCTCTCTCTCTCTCTCTCTCTCTCTCTCTCTCTCTCTCTCTCTCTCTCTATGTTTTACATACAGGGACAGGTTAGCTTAAGAGAGTAAAGAGTTCGGACTGCGGAATATAGTAATGACTACCAGGAAGTGGTTCTGCTCAAAAGGACACAAATACAATGTATAAAAAAATATATATATAGATGTATATATATATATATATATATATATATATATATATATATATATATATATATATATATATATATATATATATATATATATATGTATGTATGTATGTATTTATGTATGTATGTGTGTGTGTGTGTGTGTGTGTGTGTGTATGTGTGTGTGTGTGTGTGTGTGTGTGCAAAATGCTACAAAAAAGCGAAATTGGAATTGGCGGAACTTTTAATATGTCAACGTCAAACACAATTTTATCCCTTTCTTCGATATGCTGTATGCCGGAGCAATGGCGAAGCTGGAGCAATGGCGAAGACGCGGACGATTTTTTCAAGTATATAAACCCACGCCTCTGGTGGAAACGACACAGAGAGCTCTCAATACCCAAACATGCTCCAATATCTGCGTTGTGTCATAACGTTATGAATCCAGGCTGTGGGTCACATTATTTTGACGTCCACCAGAGTTGCAAACATACTCCTCAGAAATATGTGCCAAACGAGTTTCTTTCCTTCTTTTGTTCTTTCTTTCTTACCTTCGAGTTCTGTATATATGTCAGTCTTTTTTGTTTTCTTCGTTTGTTTGTTTCTTTCTTTCACAGCAAAATAATTTTGAGCAATTATATCAACTGTTTGCTTATTTTTCTTCTCATTGTCACATTCGTCGTAACCACAGCTCCTGTTGCAACATATGTGACTCATCGACTATCAGGGTATCATAGCCCAGTGATACAGCTACCGTACATAGTCTGCAGGCCAACACTGCTTTATTGGATGACAGCGCAATTGCTGGATGGCTAAAAGTAACCAAAGTCGGCCAGACACAATCTTGCAGCACGCAAATGAACGAATATTGCACTGGAGAACTTAAGTGATCATAGGCTTGTCCTTAACAGCTCTTTTGGGACTGATTTGGGCCCCTGGACTTGCACTTTGTCACAAAAAGGCGGTCTGATTATGAGCATTTAAAAAATGAACATCCATCATGAACTAAGATTAAGAAATTAATACAATGGACAGGGATCCGCTGTAAACTAAACGTCAATTTAGTTGGTAAAGTATGCTCAAAGAGGTTGCATATATATGTATCGCTGAGAGTGAGTTACTATTTTTCTCTCATGTGAGAGAAAAATAGTAACTCACTCTCAGCCATGTAAGATTATCTCTATATATATTTAGACGCAGGTTCTATAACACTAACAAGTTCTACCAAGAGAAATCTCTTTGTTCTGCTGTGCGTTTTACTCACTCAATGCCAAGCTGCTGGCCTGGACGATTGTACCGTCTTGAATTATTCATATGCGTGTAGTCTATTTAGATATATGTTATGCTTATCTAGAGTATCATAATTCTAGCATTCATATGATTATTCAGATGCGTCTGTCCTCAGTAGGTAGCAACTGGCGCTGAAAGAGTTAAAGATCTGCATGTACAAGTTTGGGTGCAGCTTCTCTAGGAATGTTCCCACCCTCTAACCGATGCAGAGGAAAGCACTATATGCAGTCAAAAGTCGGTATGCGGCAATTTGAAAGTTGGTGTTGACGTGCCTACACGCATACATATGCACGCTCGCATGCATGCGTACATACATACATACATACATACATACATACATACATACATACATACAAACATACATACATACATACATACACACATACATTGTACTGGTCCATACACACGGCTGTAGTTTTGTTGTTTTTGGAAATTTCGGTTTAAATGCCGTGACGATATAAATGAGAAAATTCCTCTGAATGACAAGAACTTAATTTAAAATCAGTAATGCTAAATTGCTATTGCATGTCTTTTTTTCTTTGTGTGTGTGCGTGTGTGTTTGTGTGTGTGTGTGTGTGTGTGTGTGTGTGTGTGTGTGTGTGTGTGTTGGTTTTTTTTTGTTTTTGTTTTTGTTTTTTGTTTGTTTTTTTCGTATGTTTGTTTCTTTCTTTCTTTCTTTCTTTTTCTCTTATATTTGATTTTTTTTTGGGGGGGGGGGGGGGCTGCTGCAGAGAGACCAAATGAATTCGTTCACGCAACAGTTTAAATAAATAAAGAACTTATGCTTAACGTATTGAATTTGGTTCCAAATAATGTCTTTTGTAGCAAAATGCCAATTTAAAAATTTGCCTGTGAATGGTAAGGAAAAAGATATCTATACACTTAGAAACGTTTGGTATTTTGGGTATTTACATCGAACACTAAAGTAAATCGGTCAGAAGTATTATCGCGGCAGCTCGATTGCTTTTTGAAATTTACGACGTTCTCCAGTCAAGCACTCCAAATGCCTTACTAATTTTTTTCCTCTTACATCAATAAAATCCCCCTTTTTAAGGGTTAACGTTGTTCTTGATGCGTAATTCTGTAAGCGTTCATTTTTTGAGTGCCTCCTCACCCACATTTATTGCAAACAGTGGCGGATAATTCAAACTAAGTTGGATAAAGGACATATAGAATAAACGCTTTGTGGAAGAAAATTACTAACTCTATGAAGGGTTGTTAATTTACCAGTAACATTTTGTCTGTAGATAAACTAGATGATCGTGCCATTTTGAGCTGGAATCTACAACAACACCGAGTTATTTAAACGAATGACCCGGGTACAAGTTAACCATACATCATTATGTCACGTTAATGCTATTGGCAACGCCAATTCTTGGGGTTATTAGGTTGAATGAGGAGGTAGCAGGATTTACAGAAAAAAAAACTGTTACCATTGAACCATTGTTCTACACTACAAACATCTTCCTGCAAGCCAGCCTGGACTCTGGCAAATGTATGTGGTTTAAATATAAAAGTTTTTTGGTCTACGAAGTTGCAACACCCATGAGTAATATATTGTGTAATAACATTCACATACAGTACTGACAAAATTGGACCAATCACAGATCCCTGAGTAACACAGATAGATACACAGCAGGTATTAGACATTTCATCCTTCTATTTCACTTGTGGTTTGCGGCCATTCAGATACAACTGAAACAATTTGGTGCAGCTTCCTTAATGCCACATTACTGAATTTTGCAAGAAAAGAATTTTGATAAATCGAATAGAAAAAATTTTGAAGATTATTATTATAAACATATTTATTTTCTCTGGATTGCCTATTAGTACACAAAGACTAATCTGGAGGCTCTCCAGATCTGAGAACAAAAACCCGTGAGTAGCTTTTCACTTACGTTATGGACACAATCGTCGATTAGCTTTTTGAGGCATGTCTGAGTCAAGTGATTTTGGATAAATGCTGACTGAATGGGGGAATTGAAGGCACATTGTACTAAATGCGCAAAGAGCTGCTTTTGAAAATGTTTTTTCATAGCATTATAAAGGTGGCGTACCATCTATATAGGTGAGTAATTGGTTTTCTCAAGTTGTTTAGCAGATCACCTAAAGATGGGTGCTACACATATTAGACCTCGACATTAGTTTATTTTAATTTGCATGCATTACATTTCTGTTTTTTCATGATATAATTTGTTGTATACAAGTTTCTTTAGACAAAATATCAGGTTCATGTAAGATTGATGTAGGACCAGAGGTACATAACATAGAATGTATCCTTGCGTCGTCCATATGGGCGTCACATAAAACTTTTCTCAGAGGAGCGAGTGATTTGTAACCGTGATTTGGGTCTAGCCTATGGAGGTATTTTACTGTGTTGATGAGTATAAGATATGTTTCTTTGTCCATTAACCCACAGGCATAAAAGTAGCAGCGAGGGTGAAAGTAGTCAGGTTGCTTACCGTTGAAGAGTCCGCATCTTAACATTGCACTGTTCAACCTGCACCACATTGACACCTCATCTGCTGAAGCCGTATTTCAAATAGTATTATATTAGCAGTGTCCTCCATGTGTAGGACCAACTCAACAGAGGCCCAGCCTGTTAACCTCCGAATGCACACTGAGGGTTTAGCATCTTTTTGGGTTCTTAAGACATTTTACTGCCTGTCAGTTATTACGATCTGAGTATATTTATTTCAACAGGAGCCACACTACCCTCAGCAGAGACAACTACACAACGAAACTAAAACCAGAGAATATAGAAGACAGTACATAAATAGTTTTATAATCAAGGGAACAAATTTAAGTTTGCTTTTGGCAGCATTGCTGATGGTGGACGTTTTTGTTAGAAACTTTTAACAGAATGAAGTTGTGAAATATATTGTGATGTAGTTGTGAGTGTTTGATGTGTTATCTTTCCTTGAATTAAATTTTCAGAAAAAAAAAGGAGTTTTCCATATCGTATTTACTACTCATGACAAAATTGTATTTAACCACAACCTGGTGAAACCGAGCACTAAAGGGACAAAAATATTAGTGCTATGACATTTTACAACAAACGCTCTATGGCATCTTAGCTATAGCAAATACAAAGTAACGTATTGAATCTTATTGTCAACAGTGTCTTAAAAGCGTCATCAAAGGTCAAATATTTTCTGTGGGCTAGCTTCTCAACGAAACTCATTTAAGTGAAGTTTTTTGTATTTGCTCACTATGATTCTGGATATTTGACCAAATGTACTATCAATGTGTCATGCTTAAATGTCAAATTTGGGCCCTTCAAGAAAGGTGTGTCAAAATAGCCCAACGGGAGGTGTCTGAATGTCATCAAGGGGTTCCTGGCATCTGCAGTTCGACGCTTGAGCCCTCACTTGCCCACACTGTTCATTGATAGTTCAGATTGCCATTTTTTTCAGTGGCATAATTTTGTGTTTGATTTAAAAAGGAAGTAAAATACTACTTTTAGTGGTCCATGTCAGACAATTGACGACATTTGCACACCCCGAATGACGACTTGAGGTGACAGGGTCCAAATAAAGCCAGCTCGGACGTTCTTTTATAAAAAAGTCTATTGATCTATTGATCTTTCATTGATCTTTTTTTGCTGAATTGTTTTTTCATTGTTAATGCATCCCGATAATTTTGAAGTGTATAAATAATTCAAATGGAAAGACGTCTGTTAGAAATGGTGTTTTCAGAAACAAAACCCAAAAAGAGTGAGGAAACCAGAGCACATTACGTCATAGCAGCAGCAACCATGAAATAATCAAAAGGACATGAAAAAACAGTGAAAACAAAATATGCATGAGAATGAAGTGACTAAACAGAAGAAATTGAAGAACAAAACTTTAGCCAAGATTGTTGATAGACTATTGTTCAATGAAGTGGATTATACTTGATGTAGTTATAAGTGTTGAACTTTATATCAGAGAAAACCTCAGTTACACTTCGTGCCAAAGTTGGGTAAATCGATACCAATTGATATAAGCATTGTCTAGAAAGAGTGCTGAACAGGTAAATGTATGAGCGTCATGCCATCATCCAACAGCTGCTTGGCACGCTGGCTACATTAAAGACAAAATACAGCAGCATAACCTTAGAAAAAAAGTTTAAAAGGTTTAAAGGAAAGGGAATGCAAACTTTAAACAATGCAAAGGTAACAAACTGTGACGTCAGAGTAAATTAAATTTCAGCTAAGCCTGCTAATAATACACGTTATGTTAGTTTATGAAGAAAGTGAAGCTGTTAATCATAGCTTCATGCAGTTGTGAAATTTATGTGATGTTACGAGTTTCCTTGAGTGAACTGTTTAGAAAAACAGGGTTTTCTCGTATGCTACTTACTAATCTTGACAAAATTTTATAAAGGAGCACCATAATGACAAAGACTTTGTTATGTGAGAGTTTTGCGCTGCAAGTAAGTATATTTGATAAGTGCAGTAATGCTCATTTATGCTTAACACATTCCACTGTGTTGACGTTTTTTCCTGCTAATATGTAAAATTGTCTGCTAACTGTTTTTGTTTACTAATTCAGGGATTGTTTTTCAACCTTTTGGATGAAACTTGGATGGAAGATCAGACCAAATTATTTTCCAAGTAAAGCTGCTAAGTCGGTCTTCTATCAGGCTGGAATGAGTGAATCAATGTTGTTCACTAAGTATATGTTTTCGAAATAATCGCTAAGGCACTACGTTACAGTTAATGGCATGTTAGAAGATCATGGCTGTGCCATGCTTAGTGTCCTGTCTGTCCTGCATGATGTAACTAACATTCTTTATGTTGTAAATATACAACTACTACCATACATCTTGCAGAATTCCTATTCCAGTAACACAACCATGCGTTGGACATGTGATACGACTTTACATATTGGGCCAGGCTCTTTGGATTTACAACCCACAAAGAGATAAGGAAAGTAAATGTATTTTAATTTGTAGTAAAAAATTGCCGTATCATCGTGGGGGTAACTTTCCAAAGGGGATTCTTCAGGCTTTGCGCTATAGATTGGATGCAAGGTCGGGATGGACTAAATCTATGTTTATACAATAGGCTTTGACCTATTAAATATATGATATACTTGAAAATTTTGAAACGTCCACAAGGCGTCCTGCTGGACCATGACGTCACGTGTACATGTTGGCCTTTTGACTACAAGTAACGTCATTCTGAGGCCCGCAAATCATGATGTAGGGTCAATAAAGGTTTGTGTTGCAGACTGTTTTCCAGAAGCATCAACCACATATATTTCAAATTAAGGACCAATTTCACACATAGAGTCTCTACCAAATTTGCTCTAATGGTCACTCTTCATTTCTCCCCCAAGCAGGTAGTGGTCTCTCTCTCTCTCTCTCTCTCTCTCTCTCTCTCTCTCTCTCTCTCTCTCTCTCTCTCTCTCTCTCTCTCTCTCTCTCTTTCTCTCTCTCTCTCTCTCTATCTCTCTCTCTCTCTCTCTGTCTCTCTCTCTCTCTCTCTCCATTCCTGTCTTTTCGACTACACGCATGGCCTGTTGTAGCTAGGGTAGGGAATACAATATCTTCCTTTCTCTCACTCTATCTATAGATCTCTCTTTCAATATGGCCTTTAGTGCACACTAGCACGCATTTCTGCGTTTTGGTGCATAACGGACTTGTTAGTGGTAACAACCGGCGAAAGTGAATAACCTTTCAACATTTTTCAATGGATTTTCATTTATTCATTTTTAGTAATGCATTTGTCATTTTTGTGGTTCCTTTAGTATCAGTAAACAAAGCAATGGACCATCTGATTCCCTTGGTTTGCTTGCTTGTACATAATTCAGGCTACCTGGTTGAAATGAATAGTAGTAAGTATTTGTCCTAGAATTCCATTCTCTGTTGCTTACGTTACAGGTTTACAGAACAGATACATTTTTTCTATCGCCATACCAAAGAACATCTGCAAAAACATCTTGTCCAAAAAATGATGTATTGTGCCCGAGTGTAAAGTTGATGGAAATTAGACATTTTTGTGTGCTTATGTAATGCTCTGCAACTTGATAGCAATAACATTAGCAGCATTTTGGCTCTAAATGTAAGCCAACAGAAAAATAATCCTATCCCATTTTAAGCATTACACAAGATAATTTTAGATGGCGCACTTGATGTAAGAAGGACTTTGTAAAAATTAAAAAAAAACCTCCATACATTACAGTAAAATAACAGACGGCAGGCAGGTATGTGATTTTTGATAACTCCAGATGATTAACAAAATGTTTGCCGGATCAAAACGTTTTTAATAATACCTTTTCGGACAAAACAAAAGAGCACTTATTTTTATATATTTCACTCGGTGCAAGGTTCCATGGGATGGTCTCTTCATTATTATGTCTCCTGTTGATGCTATTTTACGACTGAAAATTCTCCTGGTTTTGTTCACAGTAAGCATGTTGCAGTTTTATTTTTTCACATTAACAAACTGTTGCTAATTAGTCACAAATGGAATTCCCAGGTTTTTATTTCTGCAAATGGTTCTTTTCGCAAACATTTGGGAAATCTAATTTCTTGGAACTATATCCACGTATACAGTATTAACATCTTCAACTTATCCAAAGCAGCTGGCCAGATTAACTTCATACTTGGCGGCAATATGCATGTAGCTAATGAATCTCTACTTAAATTGTTCAAGTGGTCAGGTGGTTTTGCAAAAAATAAAAATAATAAAAAGAACCTGCTTATTAAACAAACAGTATTGTTTTGTGTGTGTGTGTGTGTTTTCCACATATGTATATGCATGTACGCTGAAAATGCAAAGCAATGGCCATGTTCACAGCATCATGGACTCCTGGCCGATAAAGCACACGAGCAGGAGGACTTAATGTTGTGAAGATGACTTAGTTAAAAATTCACGAACAATGTGCCGCTGAACGTATAGAAATGTACACGTGGACATCACATCAATTTTATTTGGGCCACCTGCATTCTGATCATGCCCAATGAAGTTTGTCATTTTGACGCGGTGAATGACACTCCAAAGTGAG
Organism: Hermodice carunculata; assembly: GCA_964020975.1. NCBI lineage: Eukaryota > Metazoa > Annelida > Polychaeta > Eunicida > Amphinomidae > Hermodice > Hermodice carunculata. The sequence goes on along the minus strand of OZ026623.1, from coordinate 12,019,653 downwards.
TTCCTTTGACTATAAGGTGGTCAATTCATTGGCTGCCCGGGTTAGTCCACCAAAGGTACCAAACAACTACCAGGGATGTCATTTTGACACTGTGAGTGACTTTCCAAGTAAGTATCTTTGACCTACTATATATCAAGATTTGTAGTGTTAGACGGGCTCGACTGATCACAGTACGTATCTTTTACAGGCTGAAACGTAAAGGACTATATACTTTCAGGACACTTCCATAGCATTCTTGCATTAGATGAGTTCCTTATACATCGTGACCCGTATTTGCCAAAAAGAAAAAAATTAAGTAAACAGCACTTGCTTCAGCGTATATGTTTTGCTTTATTTTCTTTTTAGCATGAGCATTACATCAAAAAAAAATTCATGAACGTCTTTGGTCTTTTGCAGATCTGCATTTGATATATCATTAAAATTTTCATATTTCCCTTCCGTGATTAATTTCATTACTAAGTTACGAGTGCGTTTCAACGCAGCCCAAAGCAATAAATATTTATCCGCAGGTGCCTGTTAATTCATGTAACTGTGCCTCTAAGTTAATTTAGTTATTTGTCCGTTAATCAAAGGAATATGTCTGTCTTTAAGTCTAAGTTTTTCATCAGGGACAAACAAGTTTCTACTGTGCATAATTTGTTGCTTTCCAAAATCTCAGATCTTCTTCTTGTGACTTTATTTTTGTTTCCTTTGTCTCACGAAACCGCTAAAGTATAGTTCATATTTCTTCACAAAGTACCTTGTATTATTAAAGGTGTTCAAGCGGCACCATTTGACCAGGCAAAACAATGTGCATAATTAAAAGAAAGTTTCACGGCATTTCGTGCCTGTCCTTCAATCTTTGTTTTAATGGCCAGCATTGGGGATTTCATCTGTACAATGTGTAACAACACATGCACTCATACTATAAAGCTTCATCGGAACCTCGGCAATATGTATCGATGTTTTAAAGTGTATACATTAAACTTAACTGGACATATTGGTCCTCGTGTATTGATAATGATTGTTAATGTGTCTGCTAGAAATGTGGTGCTATTATGAATTTTGCCTGAAGAGTCCTCAACTAAAAGAAATTCAGTATTTTGCTGTTTCACCAGAATTCTGTTAGTTTTAGCTTCTGTTGATGAGATGGCAAACTTCAGGATCGACACCTCGAGTCATCGTTGGGGCGCGTGTTGAATTAAAGCTCTACAAATGGCATCGCAATTCCAAGCTACACTTTACCAAGATCCAACATATTCAAGCATAGTTCAAAATTAATACACATATTTATGTAAGAGGTACAGATTCGTGCTGGGTTACGTAATTTTCATGGTCCTACTGTACGGAATGACTTTTATGTCACTTTATTAAATATATAGAGTTAGTTTGCTTATAGCAGTTGTGTTGATTACAATGGGCCCTCTGATGTTGGGTCATGTGGGGCACAGATCTGTAGCGGATCTGCGATGGACTAGGCTACAAAATATCAGACAGACAGGTATGAATTGAGTAAATGTATGCCCAAGGGATCTTGTAAAGCCCAAAAGCATTTGGATTCACCAAAAGTGCAAATAATGCGACTGATGACAATTATAACTGCTGGCAGCAGTGGGGAGGGGGCACAGCAAATTTTTCAAGTTTCAAGCTGAATCTTAAGTGGCAGTTTGCAGATAGTCATCTTTACTGAATACCATTGTTACACGTTCCCAGGAACATTTTGATGATGTCTATTATTTAAAAAAGGTCACTTCTCTCACGTTAGAACATTCCTGGGGAGTCGTTTCTTTACAGAGGATTAAATAACCGAGCCGAATTATGTATCTGTTGTCACGCTGTGTGCACAATTGTCATATAAAGATATGTACAACTCTGATATCAGTCCCAAGGAATAGAAAAGCAGCCCTGAGGAAAACGTGGACAATGAAAGGAAAATAAGATACATTTGACATTTGGTGTACATCATCTTCACTTTTGTGTGGGGCAGCATATGTACACAAAATGCACATGTCATTCATGTTTCAAATGTACAGCAAACCCCCAAATCCTTCAAAATTAATCACAACGCACAAAGTTTGAAACCCATTCTCTATCTCGAAGACCTGGAACCGTTTCAAACCTATGTACAGGTCTAACAAATGGTTACTGTTTCAGAGCTAATTGTGACCTGTCGAACTATCTGAGACAAACGGCACTAAATTATACTAAGGACACTGGATTCATGTTCCTCGTGGAAACCACAAGCATCGGCATGCCGATAGTTCCGGAAAATATAATTGTCCGTGTGAACAGCTTTCCTCGGTGCTTGGGTAAACCACTTTCCTCGGCGTATCGACCATCAGAAGTTTTCTAAAGCCCAGTCAGCTTTTAATACTAAATAACCGCAAAGTGAGATAAAAAGGGTACTGTACACTGCATTTCCAACAGGTCAGACTTTGAAATGAATTGAAAATTAAATTATTGAATTTATTTTGCTTGTATGGACAATGTTCGTCACATATTACTATGCCACATAGATGCACATATATTATTCTTTCTTAATTTTCTTTCCTTTTCTGCTTGTAACACATTGCACAAATTGACGTCAACGGGTGACGACCCACGCCCCGTAAGGTCAAATAACGTCAAGCGTGATAAATGATACATCCCTATCAAACATTATGGTTTGTTCATTGTTCGGGTTGCAATAAATAAACCCTTGAGTCCACGGCCTGAGTGACTTCCGTTCTTACACTGAAAGTGAATTGGCTGTTGACCTGGGTACAGAGGAAAGCTGTTGACTTGGACTTTTATATTCTCCGGAACTATAATCATGCTCGTGATGGTGCTCATGCCCTGGACATAGTAGTGCAGAATCTGACAAGCTTGCACGTAATTTTCCTGTTCCATGTACGAAATAATGCCCTCTATAGTGTTTTACATGGCATGGTACATAACTATTTGCATTTGCATGGATATTTAAATGTAACTTATCTGCTTCTGTCTCATTTACACGAACTTTGTCGGCCCATAATTTAGCAGAGATGCAGTTATGGATATATGGATATCTCATAGTGTTGCCATAAAATAACGTAAAAACGTGCTGGAACCGGCATTTTTTGCATCCCGAAAACAAGTAACGACACATTTCGTAAGCTATAGTGTACAAGCCACAGGCCTGACTATTATTCGATTTCTGTTTTTTTTTTCTTCACACAATGACACATATAAAAAATAAATTCATCACCACCACATATCAGTGAATTTTATGAGTTTCTGTAGAGGTATTGGCTTGCTTAAATGAGCAACTCACTTTCTTTTTTCACCATCAAAAGTTGTCAAGTCTACATCTTTCGTCTCCTGTCTTGGAAGAAAGGCTGCCTTTGTTAAAAAAAGACGTTCAACCGTCTTTCCAGTTTCATATACAATAATTGAAATGTTTCAAACATAATGTCTTTAACACCTATTTTTAACGATATATCACACGACTGTACAGCATGCCCACATCTCAAATATCTCTTTGCTAGTACAGTGGTTATTCCTGCCAAAGTGAATATACAGGTATACGAGCAGAAACTCTTGTGGTTACTTGCCTCTGTATGTTTATTGCACGTAAAAGCAATATTGCAAAGATAATTGACTTTCAATTACGGCCACATTTCTATATCCAAAATACCTTAAGGACGAGGTGTGCATGTACTTTATAATTGAGCCATAATTACATGATCCCTTACCTGTCCACCGTAACATCTTATTATAATGTCAGAAGAAGAAATATGGATGATGGGAAGAACACCCATTTGAACATATTTCAACAAATGACCAAGTTACGTAAGACCTAGGAAAAAATGTATGTGTGGTTCCAGTTAACCGACAGACCATACGGAAAAGCCCAACTTCAACTAAATTTTATGATACATAAAACAATGAAAAAGGTTTCAAGCCGCCCTTCCCTAAAAACATATTGATTGATCCAGCTTAAAACATTTTATCGCAAATGGCCGCCGTATGCCGACTTTTTACCTGGGCTTAGTAATGCTGCTGGGCTGGTGTTATTGCAAGGAAGAAAGGGGTTCAAGCCTATTTTAGTTTATTGTAATTGGCCTTTTTTCTCAGTTACACTTAAATATATTCCTATATATTCCTAGTTTTGTATGTATACTACCCTGTGGATCATTATATAATAAATTTCATATGTTTAAAAGCCTGTAAAACATTCATTTGCTTGTGGGTTTTTTTTTTTTTTTGTTTTTTTTTTTTTTTTTGTTTTTGTTTTTTGTTTTTAAATCTTCAAAGTCGGCTATATAGTTTGGGCTGTACATTGTGCATTCTAGTGACCAAACGTTTGATATTGTGCTGTCATTATGTTATACCATGAAAGCATAATGAAATATAATTTGTTGAGCAAATTGTGCAGCATCGTGTAATTTTGATTGCATAAGCACAAATTCAAACAAATATGCTTATTCGTCTGTGAGTTTAAAACCAGATACTGGTTTCGTCATTCTATATACTAATAATTGCTGCTTTGGTTTATAATAAATGTTCTAAATACAGACATTATTTCTAATGTGTAAAAAAACCAAAGTGGGAATGTTCATATTTTAAAGCAAATGACAAACAGACACCAATGAGTAAGCACGTGGCTTCCCTAGGATACGGGAGCACCTGTCCATGAACGGAAGAGAGGAAGAGGCAAATGTTGAGGGCATTGCCGAAAGAACGAAGAAGGATGCCACTCGGTCTGCATCTGAGTCTGTGTCAGAAATAGCCGACGGCCAGCGGAAGTGGAGAGAATGGTAACACAGTTTAAAGCCATGCATGGCTGAGCATAATGTGTATCTTGTCTCCAACTACCGTAGGTGGTACACGGGGAAATAGACATAGGCAGTATAGGGGTAGTCGGGACATCCATCTGTCCCTCCATCAGTCCATCTTTTGGTGCATCTGTTTGCGCCGAGTTTTCACAAATCCATCTTTTTTTTTAATCTATAAAAATGACACAACCGATAAAAAAAGGCTATATGTATTACACGTCCCTCATACAGTCATTCGAAGTGCAATGTAACCAGGGTACTAAACCCATGTGGGCCATTCGCCATACGAAACATACTCAACTTCCTTTTGTTTTTACACTACTTTCTCCTTTCAAAAGGAAAATCGTATTCTTAGCGGTAAAAACACAAATTACTATTTGTAGAGTTTGCACATAATATCGAAGGTTTAAATTGCTTCACTAATTTAAACAAAAATATAGAAAAGTTTGTTTAGAGCGTAACTTTGTTCTCAGACTATAGCACTGAAGAAAACATGAAGTATACATTTCTGGAAATAACAAGATCCAGATCAACAGATTTTATGTTGGATTCTAATCTTAACTTTATAGATATTTTAAATAAATTTTAGCACTTAACTCAATCTCCATATTTTTTTTCTAAAATAACTTGTATTAGTTTTTAACCGACGAATTATAAGTGGCTTATCATGTCAAATTTGATCACTTTTTGTGAATAATTATTGTTACATTTGTGCCGGCATTTGACATTTGATATATTGGTCACAGAATAAAATTTTTATTTTCCAACGAGCTTTCAATCTGGAAATGATAATGGAACCCATAATGTTGCAATCAAGATTTTTCCAGACAAAATAGGACATTCTTACATCTTTCTTGAACTTTTTCTGTCTTAGCTGTGACTTTACTTGAACTAGTTAAAAGATATTGCTCTGAATCTCCATATGGATATCAGAATCATATTCCAAATAAGACGACCACTGAGGCGAGTACCAGCATGGCTTTGTTTCAAGAGAATATTGTGGTCCAGGTCAAAAGCTTTCCTCGGCGTGCTTTTGGTTGCAATGCACCGTAAACACACAGAAGGAAGCTGTTAACTAATTGAAACAGCGAGAGTTATGGATCATCCTTTTTAAACTCTTGAGTATGCTGGTAATAAACAGCGGTTCTTCATAATCAGCATATTGAAGAGGCAAACACATTTGCAACATGGCTGCAGGCAAATCTCTTTAATCATGCTCTGTTTGGTCTCCAACAGTAGGTATTTCTCAAGATATAAGATCCCGAATCGCAATAGTGTCATCCTCCTGCACGTCCAATGTCTTCACTGTGACGGTAATAATGTGCAATATGAAACACGTTGTATGGTATCCACAGAGACCCCCGAACCTCCTCTTCAAAACTGCATAAAACAGTTGTGTCTGGACCTTCGTTTTTCGTTTGGCACTGCTGTATCTGTCCTCTCCTTCTGTGGTAGGGTTAATATGAGGTGCAAGAATGTACCTTTGTATCTTGTAGCTAATACATCCAACAAGATCGAAATGTTGTACAAACATTAAAAGTAAATTTGTGATTTGAAAATAATGTAGATACTTGCATGGTCAAGTTTGTCATGTGGGATTAAAAATGATGGATAGATCATGGACTGTTGGAAGACCTGCGCCTGGTTGTTGATAATGACCTTGGTTGGGCAGAGAGACTGGCGGCTAATCATAAAGACTAATATTTGGTCATCAGGGCCATCAGTCTTCATGAACGACCACCAATCCCCCTAACTAATCGCCAGTCCTACAGAACAACCAATCTACTCATGGAGGCCAGAAATAGACTGGGTATCCATAAGGGTTACAGTCAGTCCTGGTTTTGGATATAAGCATTGTCAGCTTCTTATCCGTGGTACCCTTGTAAAAATGTAGGTTAAACGGCACATTGATATAGATAACGCTTCAAACATTTGGAAAATGTTGCCAAATGCTTTTGTTGTAGGTTAAACAACATCATGCCTACATATACAGGCCCAAATTGCCCTGTTTAAACGGGCTTGACTTTCTACAGATCAGTAATGTTGTTGTTGTTGTTGTTGATGATGATGGTGACGGCGACGGTGATGATGATGATGATGATGATGACGATGATGATGATGATGATGATGATGATGATGATGATGATGATGATGATGATGATGATGATGATGATGATGATGATGATGATGATGATGATGATGATGATACAGCAAATATAAGGGTTTGTATTCATAGAAAAATTGTAGTATCATGCAAATAAGGACAGTACAGTGCTTGACAGGAAATATGATGACCTCTGAAAAGTGTATATAATTAGTGTCTAATGTTACTTTGCTCAAATGATTCCTTCAGATGAGCATGTTCAAAATTTGGGCTTCATGAGCTGATGCTGGACAGTTGGCCAATTCATTTCTAAACTTGAAATTGGTATCACAAATGGCCTGCAAAAACTGAAGTCAAACTGGAATGAAAGGCTAACATAGATAAGTGTATCTGTATTGCCCTAACTGTGAAAATATAAGCCCATGTCCTCATAATCTTTTTTTATACCATAAAAAATCAATGAATTGTTTCTTTTCATGATGCATGAACAATGAATTTCACAAGCCGCTGCATGTATCCCAGGATCAAGATATCAAGTATTGTTAAGCATGAAGTTTCTGGAAGCAAGAGATTTACTGTAATATGCTGTCTTTATCCTTTTGATGCCTGGTGATATATTAAGCAGGCCCTTGTTGAGAGACCATCTGACTTTTAATACCACATAGTTGGGTCTCAAAGTGTTCCTTTACCATGCTATTTCACCTCAAACTAGAGACCACCTGCTTTATATGATCCCCCACTGCTTTCAATACAGGAATTATTGTGTTTTTATTTTGCATTCTCAATTGCCTGCTACGATCAATCGAGTTTTTATGATATGGCCAGTCAAGTCGACTCACCTGAAAATTTATAGAATGGTAATTCTCAGTCTTCACATTAACAGGCTCTTTACCATGGGGTGCAGTTATCCATATATGGGCTCAGTCCATTGCACCAAAACTATTTGGGAAACATATTGAAACAATTTATAATTTGTAGGAAGTGGTGGAAACCAAACACACAAACATTTTGAATGAGGAGCCATGTACAAATTTGAGAAAGGGTCTAAGAAATAAGACTAAATACCTTATAGTATAGAAAACACTTGTCATTATAAACAACATTTTCAAGAGACATTTTATGTGCGACACTGTTGTATCTGTTTTTTTGGCACCTATGACAGGCAGCACTGGAACTACCGAAACAAGACCAGCCTCCAATGGGAGTAAAGCCCAGTCCATACTGGATTCAGCCCCTGTGGCCTAGGCTACTGCTTGGGCTCCAGTAGTAAGAGCTGAAGTAAGTTCTTATCAACTTGTGGTTGGAGCAGAGTATGCACATCATCTGCTACTAACATTCAAACAACACGAACTAGAGTGGCGATGCTAGCCAACAGTGTGCGTGTGTGTGTGTGGGGGGGGGGGGGTGCTACATCTGCAAAACTGCTGCCTCAAAGGCCACACAAAGGGACATATCACACTACTGATAGGACCATTCAGACAGATCTGTGCACACAAACCGCACTCACCATGGAAATGAAAGTGATACTGAACAAGAAATATTACCAAAAGCTTTAGCTAAGTTTCAGAGTGCATGGAGGGCTCTGTCTTTCCTGCTTATGGCACATTTATGGACAAATTTTTACACAGGATGCCATGAGAGCAGAGTGATCCGAGATGAATTACACGATACACTGCACCTACCCCGAAAGGTGCTACCACCCAGATGGGCCATGCAAGCATAAAAAGTGAAAGCATATCCCACCGAGCGGGCAAAGCTTGTCCTCCTTTGTGGCACACAACTGCTCACTGAGAGGGGGTTCCTCGAGTTCAAGTTTAGATTATGTTTCACATTTAAGTTTAGGGTTGGATATTTTTACCTAACTTATGATTAACCATGGACTTCAGTTTTGAGCATTCATTTGACCAATTGTCTCCAAAACAAGGAACTGAACCGACTTACATGGACACCAACAAGCAAGTAACAGGCAGTCACAGTACAGGCACATGGCAACAAAGAACTACCTGCAATGCACAGATAAGTACAGTCAACCTTTCTTATGTTGCACATACAAACGTGGAGAGTACTCTAAATGTTCACACATGGACCCATTTAGGTAACCTTATGATAAATACTAGCAACCACAATCTTACAGATATTCTTATCCCACAAACTCTTGGTGTGAATTTATCTAGTTAAACTCTTTTTAAGGCTGAGAAGGGTGTATTTAGCAAAGGCCTTAGCTTTTGAACACCCCCAGAGAAGCAAATGTGAAAGAGGTGTGTTCGGACATGGAGGAATGATGAATGTGTACTCAAACAACGACCAAAGGGAAAAAATTCCCGATTGGAACACAAGATCTCAATCGGGAATTGCCAAGTACATTAATGCCAAGTGAATTACAATTGGGTGACAAATAACCCTTGAAGCATATTTCAGGTCGGTAAAACATGAACTTGCCCTGCAAAAACCATGCATCCCGAAAACATATAAATTGTCTTGGGAAGGGAGACTTAGGCTGAAAGACCTGAAGTCCAGCCCAGAGATAGTGATATCACAGGATCATAAGGGCCTCGCCATTGTAAGCCTGAATACTTCAGATAATATAACAAAGGCAAATCAAACACTGTCAAATAAAAATCACTACAAAAATTAGACCATATTCCAACATCAGAACACAATGCCATGGTAAAAAGGGTACTACAGGACATGGTACAAAATGGAAGAAAAACCAAAAAATCATGTTAGTTCCTATATGCTGATGCATCCAGCGTACCTTGCTTCTACTTACTGCCTAAAGTTCGCATAAATATTGTACTTCCATCAGGAAGGCCCATATTAAGTGCAGAGGACTGCCCCATCGATAAAATCTCTGGACTTGTAGATTTTTTTTCTGCGTCCATATGTGTCAAAACTTCCAAGTTACATTAAGGACACAAGTGACTTCATAAGCAAGTTGGAGTCACTTGGCCTTTTACGACAAAATACACATATGTAACTGCATTACAGATCGGCGTTTCCCAAACACAACAAACAATGGGGCCCATACAGTCAATTTTTAAGAGTGAAAAGAAATTGCATCTGACAAGTACACTTTGAAGGAACTGCGGACAAAATCTTACACAAGTAGATACTACATGCACAAATCACACAGAATTTAAAATATATTGACGACAGTAAACGTACCTTGAATGATCATTTCTCAATTATTTGCTGCATGGACCACTCTACGATCATAATGTAGGCCTACATTAAAACAGTTACTCACAGTACGCATGGGAAAATATCGAAATAAGCGTCACAAATTACACGAAATATCCTTTGAGGGTCCTCAGTTATGCTCTTATGGCAACATCAGCCAGTTTTGAAGTATGGCATCGGATTTCTCTTTTGTTCATTTCAACCCCAACAATAAAGACTTGGTATTTACCGTGTTAGGCTCCATTTTCAGAATCCTTTTAGGAACTCCCTAATATTCAATTTATAATTCTTCAATTTGTTTGAAAGTGTTACCCCCCCCCCCCCCCCGCAATAGTCCACTATGGGTTTAAGCTAGACCTCTGGCTTTTGGTGCTCCATTTGATAGGTACATAGTTCAATGCTTGCAAATCATATAGATACCTTTATGTCACCTAGTGATGTCATGGTATATATTCAAATCGTGATAATTTTACAATTTTTAATATTTAAATGCTTACAAAGTGCGCAATTTTATGTTAATCATGGTTTTACTAAGAATATATTATCAATAAATTAATATTTCCTGATTTTAAAGATTCAGAGGGTGCCAAATTTGCTTACATCATATGGCCCAACATGTTACACTTTAAGCAAGCGACTGTACATGTAGGGATAGTATAACTGTTCCATCAATGAAACAGCACTGGACTGGATCGAGAGTAAAGTTATAAACCAGGGGCCATAGCTATCAATTTACCCGTTTTCACCGGGAGTCCCCTGCTTGGAAGACTCAAAAAGTTCTTAAAATAACAAGGATTTGGGGGCAATATATTCCATTTTCTAAGATTTCATGCACCGTTTTCAAGAACCTACCAGTCACGAGTCTTTGGTGGTTGAAACATACATGAGGATTCAAAATGAAAGATACGCAAATTCAAATAGCATTACACAGACCTAATTTAAATGTAAAGAAAACTCGAGGGATAGCAAATTTGTATGGTTTCATACTTGTACCTAAAACGAACGAATATTCCTTTAATTTGAAGAAATGTTATTTGACTATAATGAGAAAAAGACGGACAATGAACGTGTTCTGGGTGAGGGCCTGGCTTATCAAGAGGTTTTACGGTGCTTGTTGTTATCAGGAGATTGTAAATGTTTTATTGAATTCTGATAAAAAAAAAGCTTTGATTCTGATTACCTACATAACTTTTCAACTTCAATGGGGAACTGTCGCTGCTTTATGTGGAATGGCCTGTCACCCAATTCTGTCTTTGGTGTGTAATATTGGCTGATTGGTAGAGGACAATTACGCAAAACGGGCAAAGTCGCAAGATGTTCATGTTCAGAAAAGTTAGTGGTACATATGTCCTACAGCTGGCGGCACTAGGTACACGGATAATTGATGTAAGCATCACCATGGTGCTCGGTTTGCATGTGTTGCGTCATTGACAGTTTGATCTACATAACACATTTTCAAATGCTCCTTCCGATCATGGTAAATGTGGCAATCTAGAAGAGGGCAGATTTTTAACTGTTAATTTTTTTTTAAACTTGTCTGCAAGAAGTCACGTCACAACTGGTTTCATTAAAAAAAAAGAAGGAATACAGAAATTAACACAGGGTGTAATTGATGTACTACTGCAGAAGAGGTGATTAGTTCTATTTTAAAGACTAGCCTGTTTATAGCTGAAAATTTAATTCAAAATGGTTCCAGCATAACTGCTAAATTGGCCATTTGGGTGCAAAATGAAAGATTTACATTATTCGTATTTTTGTTCAGTTTTACATTATCTTACATGTAGTATACATATATTGTATTTTTGTCTGTTTAAAAGATTTCTTTTCCTTTTGAACAAACTTTCTTCTAAAGGTATAATTCTGCCAAATACTAAAGCTCTTCGTATAAATGCAGAGCCGTTTTCTTCTTTTGCGAAATTTATTTATTTATAATTGCATGTAGGAGCTAACTTTAGGGTTAACTATAAATTACAATAAAAAGTTGGCGCAGGATCTCATTTTCCATATTTCCTTTTTTATTAATAAAATCATTTTTGTGAGGTGTACTGCAACTCTCCTCAGACACACACAAGCTCACGCGCACGCATTTACAAAAAAGTTTTACTTGTGTTGTGCGAAATATATTGCCAAAAATGATGAGTTACGTGATAAAACTTTTAATTAGCCTTCACTTAATCTCGGCATTGCAGTTTGTAAATGCGGACAAATACCAAAATAAAGAAACACTAAGCTCGTTTCATATCTTTTCCCCTTTTGCAGATTTATACTGTTATGTGGTGATAAGTTTAAAAACATAAATGTTAATTTGTGGTATAAAATGTATATTGTGGCTGCGGAATTAAGCTGCAGTGCAAGTACATTTTGAACTTGAAACGGTTAAAATGCCAAGAGTCAGCATGCCAGGAAGTGTTGAGTGATCGCTGATCTTGCTTGGTTTTGATTGGTTGGAAAAGATTCACTGATGGGTTCAGTGAGTGCAAGGCGATCACAGTGGGGGCAGGATTAGGCTTTCACTCTCAACTAAAAAGGGCTGTGTACTGCTGTTTGGGGTCAGACATCAGAAATGTCTGATCCGTACATATAGTGAACGGGGTGCACGTCAAATGATTGGTGGTGTTTCTGCTGCGGCCAGGCATTCAAAGTAAGTATTGATTAGTTGAGAGCTTGTGTTTGCTCCAATATATATGTTTTATTGTGGGTCTTGTGTAATCCACCAATTGAAATAATGTAGGCTTGTGGTTAAGCCATTTTTAAGCATTTGTGTGCTCCAATTTATTTTGTTCTGGGAATATTGTGTGTTTCCCCAATTTAGTAAGGTAGGCTTCAAAATAAGCCATTTTGAGCACTTGTATGCTCCAATATTGTATTTGTGAATCTTGTGCGGTTCACTAATTAAATGATGTAGGCTTTGAAATAGCCAGTTTTGACGAGGAAACAAGTGTAAACATATTTTGCAGAGCTTTTTTAGCTCTCCAATGTGGAGTTTTGTGTGATATTTGTCAAGTGTTTGTCTTGAGATCGCACAGCAAATCTTGTAAATTAATATGTCTTATTTTCGGTGATTGATTAGGCCAGAAAATTGGAAAAAACTAAACCACAGTTTGGGTCTGACAATTTAAAATGGATTTTTACAAAATACAAGATAATGGTCTAGGTTTTATTTTAGTTTTCTGATACTGCCCTTTGATTCTGAGTTGCAGCCCGGAGGTCAATTGGACAAGCCAGGACACTGGACCCGGCCAACCACTTTGTGTGAAGCCTATCAAACAAGTGTATGGACATTATACACGAACTGCCAGTTTCGGCCATGCTGTGTTTTTTTGTGTAAAATGTAAGTCAATATATTTGAACAAAAAGCTTTGTCTTTGTGTTCTGTTCATGGCAGTAAAAGTGTAGCATGTCTATTTTCTTTCTGTTATTGAGGGCCAGGTTGGCTCAAGACGTGCTAGGTAAAGCCACCTCGTAACATGAAAATGGGGCTCGTCCGGGATAATGAATTGAGTATGCCGTGAACAAAGGACTTGAGACAAGGTCTTCATTTAGTGCACACACTTTTACCCTCCCCAGTGATGAAGTGCCAAACAAAACGAGTTCAAAAGAGTGTAATATTATGCAACAAGAACTAGGTCGGACAGGGGGAGCACCAAGTACAAGTGATTCAGTTTAGTGCATGCTTTGTCTGAATATTACATTAACAAGTTCAGGATGTCTCTTTTCAATCCAGCTGACTTTTTAGAACAGCGTCTGAAAAGAACGTCTGTTTCTAAATTAAAGCAGGCAGATATAGAACAATTAGTGGAGCATTTAGAGCTGGAAGACATCATTCCCATATCTACGTTGTTGAAACCCACATTAGTACAGAAAGTAAATGAGTGCTTGTATGATTTAGATTTTTTCCCAGCTGAGAAAGAAAAGGAAAGGGGGTTAGAAAAGAAAATGAATCATGAATATCGCATGCATGAAGTTGAATTACGTGCAGGCAGTAGGTCACACAGGACAGATTCTGACCATTTTAATATAACTACACATGTCAAATTAGTACCAGATTTCCTGGAGAGAGATGTGGATAAATATTTTTTGGCGTTTGAAAGAGCTGCTGGAAATTTGAAATGGCCCAAAGAGCATTGGTCTACTCTTCTGTGGAGCAAGTTGAGGGGTAAAGCACTAAGCACATATGCAGCTTTGTCATCAGAACAGGCTCAAGATTATGAAGCTGTGAAACTGGAGATTTTAAACGCACATGACTTGGTCCCTGAAGCATACAGGCTGAAGTTCAGACGACTACAGAAAAGTCAACATGTTACTCATGTAGAATTTGCAAGGGAGAAAACTACATTGCTTGATAGGTGGCTTACGTCTCTTGATGTGCAAGGTGATTATGATAAGCTACGTGAGCTGTTGTTACTTGAAGACTTCAAACAGATTGTAGCTCAGGATATTAAAACGTATCTTGAAGAGCATATATATGACAAGCTTATGGATGCAGCAGTAGCGGCTGATGAGTATTCTTTGACGCACAAGCAGTATAAAACTGGTAGTGGTCAAGGTGTGTTTAGGTCAAACCAAGGCCCAGGTCAAGGTCAGGGAGAAAGTAAACCTAGGAACTAAAGTGCTGAAAATGAACAAAATATTCACAAAGCTGGTGGCCAGGAAGGTGCCAACAGGAGAGTTAGATGTGGTCATTGTAGGAAGTCACATACCACGGTCAAGTGTTGGCTTTTGTACCCAGAGCTTAGGCCTAAGGTTAAGTGTACCTATTGTGAAGGGTCACATGATACAGAGAGGTGTTATAAACTGCACCCTGAACTGAAACCTCAAGGAGCCAAAAGTCAGTAGGTTTCATAAAAGGCAGTCAGATGGATGTAGCACCCATTACTGAAATAGCACACATAGATGAGCCAGTAAAAGACATGTATGGAGAGTTTAAGTCTGAAGGCTTTGTGTCAAAAGGTGAAAGTCAGGAGAAAAGTCCCGTTATGATACCCAGAGACACAGGGAGTGCTCAAAGATTAGTTGTGGATACCTCCAGGTTCCAGTGGTGAGAACCGGTGGCCTTTATCAATATTCAGGGGGTTGATTGTTCTGACATGCTTGTACCAATACATAGTATATGGCTGGAATCTGAATATCTGACAGGTTTAGTGACAGTAAGAAAGGTACCCCGTCTACCAATGGAAGGAGTAGATATGCTCCTGGGGAATGACATAGCAGGTCCCAAAGTGAAGGTCACGCCTAGGTTAAGGTTACAGCCAGGTTTGGATGAAAGCACGGACAAGTTGCAAGTTGAGCATCCAGGTATTTCTCCTGCTTGTGTGACAACCAGATCACAAAAGAATAAAGTGGAGAAAATTTTGAAACTTGACAGTGACAAAGATCTTAATGATAGGATCAAGTCCAATGTGGTTGATACAGTGTTTGAAGACACATTTGTAGCTGAGTTATTCAGTAATGAAGACAGTGGTGGTCAGTCTGGTACTAGGGTAAATAGGAAAGACTTGGTAACCAATCAGAGAACTGATACTACACTTGAAGCTGCTCGGAATAATGCTTGAACCCAGGAAGAGGCAAAGAAAGTTCCAGTGTGCTATTATGTAAACAATGGCGTGTTGATGAGAAAATGGCGGAATAGTAAAGTTCCTGCCAATGAGACTTGGAATGAAGTTCACCAAATAGTGCTGCCTAAGGAATATAGACAGGAAGTAATGCATTTGGCACATGATATACCTATGGCTGGACATTTATGTGTTAGGAAAACACTGGATAGGATATACAAGTATTTTTTTGTGGCCAGGTTTTCATAGTGATATGGTGCACTACTGTAAGACGTGTCACACGTGTCAGGTGTTGGGAGTTATAGGTTACTACAGGAAGTTTTGCCAAAACTTTGCAGAAGTGTCAGCTCCTTTGACGGATATGTTGCTCAAGGGTGTAAAGTTCAAATGGACCAAAGAACGTCAGGACTTATTTGATGCTTTGAAGCAATTATTGATGCAGGCTCCAGTGCTAGCTGTACCATATTACAGTAAACAGTTAAGATTATTTGTAGATGCTTGTGATGTTGGGGTCTGTTCGTGGATCTCGCAGTTGGGTCAAGGTCAGGTTGATCACCCCATAGCATATTTTTCAAGGAAGCTGAACAAGCATCAAAGAAACTACTCAACTGTAGAGAAAGAAGCACTGGCTTTGATTTTGTCTGTACAGCATTTTGAGATTTACATGTCTGCAGGTTGTTTCCCTGTGCAGGTATTTTCAGACCATAACCCAATTAAATACTTGCATAGATTCAAAAACAAGAATCAAAGACTCACTAGGTGGAGCTTATTTTTACAGGAATACAACCTGGAAATAAGTCACATCAGAGGAAGAGAAAATATCATA
This sequence comes from Hermodice carunculata, assembly GCA_964020975.1. Taxonomy (NCBI): domain Eukaryota; kingdom Metazoa; phylum Annelida; class Polychaeta; order Eunicida; family Amphinomidae; genus Hermodice; species Hermodice carunculata. Next base: position 12,003,216 of record OZ026623.1, on the reverse strand, counting down.
TCTGATAATATCAGCAGACATTGTGATGATTCATAAAATATTGAGAGTACCACCCAAAACTAAATAGGTGTCGTAGGTAAAAGAGTGACAGGTTAGTTTCACTCTATTCTTTACACTAACATGGCCTCGTTAACTGTACTTTTTCTCGCTTCAGAGTCGCCCTGAAGATGAAAATTATTATTAATATTATTATTATTATTATAATTATTATTATTATTATTATTATTATTATTATTATTATTATTATTATTATTATTATTATTATTATTATTATTATTATTATTATTATTATTATTATTATTATTATTATTGTAGTTGCTAACTTGTTTTGGGATGATTAAATAAATTTATACTTTATTTGAAGATACTCTTGGTCCCTCTTTTTTCACATTATTTTCCATTCCAGTACTTGTCAGGTAATGCATAAATTCCTGTTGATTAGTACCTAAGTCAATGGGGATTGCATTTTCAACTTGGCGGGGATGTACTTTAAGTGGGTTTCTACCAAGTGTGTTCAAATGGGTACGGTTCAAGGATATTAAATCGTTTTATGAATTTTTGTTCACTATTTGGTAAAATGTTAAAAAAAAAAAAATCGAAAGAACTGCTTAGCTAATAGCTTTGAGTTGAAATTGCAAAGGGGCACCTTTTGGGACCCCTAGACCTTAATTTGTTTAACTAATGGCGCCGCAATTTTTTAACGCTTTTTCCGACTTTCTTCTTTTCTAATCTGGGCGTTCTAAAATATAATAGAAATATGCTTGTAGGAGTTTGAACAAAGTTGTTCACCACGTTTTGATAATCTGGATCCCGGTCACTTAACGTTTCTTTCTGGTACTACTGGTAAATGTATGCTTCCTTTTCATTAAGGTCACTGGGGAGTGCAATGGTAATTCCAGTATTCGACTCCTCAAAAACTGTCAGTCGGATTCATTTTAAACTTAGTTGAGATATACTTTGTGTTATTTTCTGCTAACAGTGTCCTCATGGTCTTGCCCAAATTATTTTCAGATATGCGATGATTTTTTAAAAATCTTTTGGTAAAATCTGAAAAAAAAACTTTCTCCAAAACCACTTGGCCCATTGCTCTCAAATAGCGCAGGTACACTTCTAAGAACTCGTAAACTTTTTTCGCTTTTTTTTTTGTTTTTTGTTTTTGTCTTGTTTTTGTTTAGTTTTGTTTGTTTGTTTGTTTGTTTGTTTGTTTGTTTGTTGGTTTGTTTCTTTGTTTCTTTGTTTCTTTGTTTGTTTGTTTTTTTGTTTTGGTTTGTTTTTTTTATGGGGGGAGGTCAACAGGTGGTACCACGATGCTTTTGCATTCCTGTTTGTGTGTGTGTGTGTGTGTGTGTGTGTGTGTGTGTGTGATTTTTTTTTTTTTTTTTTTTTTTTTGTATATACTTTTTTCTGCATTTGCTTAATATCCTGCCCCAAAATGTATGTTGGATAATCTTCGAACTTAAGTGAAATGTAGTTACACTTGATTTCCATCAAATTATCCACTGCATGGTAGTGCTTTCATTGCAAACTATCAAAATAAGTAAAAATTGGTAACGCATATGTCCATGTTTACAACAGTGATGATTGTCTGAAACAAATCTCACATTGATGTCACTCTAAGTTTCACAAGACCACATCAGTTGATGGGTGAATGAAAAGTCAGCTGAGAAAAGGACTGTCATTGTCCTCTTGCTTGTTTGTATGCTTCGTTCTCATAGTAAATTTACCAAATAGCGTGCCGGAGTTTTTTGACAATGAGCCTGGCATTTAAAAATATTTTGACTCTGGGAAACGAAAAAAGACTTGGGTATCGTTCGAATAAACGTTTGTTAAGACAAGTGACTAACTACCATTGACAATGCAGAGGATGATGTTGACTCTTCTCCATCTTTGGTTTGAATATTTTTTCTTCAACTAAAGTACATTTTCTTGTCACAAACAAAAATTTAACGATTGGAAAAGAGGGCTGCACCCTATATTAATCCCTCTCGTGAGAAAAAACAAGTATGGACGGGAAAGAAGGAGACGTACATGGAGTCGGGAACATCCAGAGTCAGAGTCAGAGTCATAGCAGTTTTATTTGACCAAAAGAAAAAAGTAGCATAGTACAATGCAGCAATGCAATAACGAGGTCAGGATGACCCCAGCTAAGGATGCATAGATCCGCTAACGCTGGGGCCACCTGTGGTGTGTTTAAACAAAATTTCAACATTGCAACTCCAGATAACTTCAAATAACCAAAAGACAATCGTTTACTGAAACAAGAAAATAACAAAGTAAAATGAGAGTTAGTAAGGTATTATGTAACAAATAAACATGAGGGTAAGAAAACATGAATTACATAACATGTATACAATCATTTTTCGTAAGAATGAAAGCAGTCAAACATATACAATGGTAGAAAATAATAAAATAATCTGATCATTGATTGCAGACATGGCAATCAGTAATGGTGCAAATGTCGGAATATTGAGAGATTAAATATGATTTAAGATATAGAGAAAAAAAAATAGATATAGAGAGTATGAATGAGTGTTTATCTTGTCTTTTACAAAATTAGGTGTGTTATCAAGTACTGTGGGGATAAAGACTCGGATGCGTTTTTTAGTAAGATTGTGGGATGGGACTGGGTAGCGGGGAATATTACGATTGCGGGTAGGATAAGGGTGAGATACAGGTAGAGGTGAGAACATTTGGTTGAAATATCCAGGTAATTCATTTTTACGATAACGGTAAAAGAATTTAAGTGCCCTGGAATGCATCAAATCACCTAATTTGAGAATATTCAATTTTTTAAATAGGGGCTCAGTATGGGCATTGAAACTAGCGAAGCATATTGTACGTATGGCTTGTTTTTTGAAGTTTGTTTATCCTATTACATCTATAACCCCAGGCGAGAATTGAGTAGTTGACATGCGGGAGAAATAGAGAATTGTAGATCGTAAGGAGTGCTTTCAAGGGCAGAAAATTGCGAACTTTACTTAAGAGGCCGACAATTCTGGAGAGTTTAGTTGCGATTTTATTGTTATGATTCTTCCAACTTAAAGTTTCATCAATGAGTACCCCAAGAAAGTCAAAATGGCAAACTTTTTCAATGACTGTGTTGGCAATACGGAAAGTAAAATTTTGGACAATTTTGCGCTGCGGGAATCGGAATATCATGTATTTTGTTTTAGAAATATTCAAAGACAACCTGTTAGCAGACAACCATTTATACACTTTATCTAATTCCAAAAGCCATGCTGGCTTAAGTGGAGTAAAGAATGTGTAATAAAGTATGAATAAAGTTGGTTGTAAGCAACTTTCTCAAAGATTTTAGAGAAAGCTGGTAAAAGAGATATAGGCCTATAGTTATCAAGAGTTTGTTTATCATCCTTTTTATATACAGGCATCACTTTCGCAATTTTCAGTTTATCTGGAAAAATTCCAGTGTTGAATGATTGATTAATAATGCGAGTTAGAGGAAAAGCTAAAGGACCACTAATGTATTTTAAGAGTTTTACAGAAATATCATCATGTCCCGTACTAGTTTTAGGTTTTAATTTGTTAATAGTTTTCTCAATATCGCTTGCAGTTACCGGGGAGAAAGAAAACCTATGCTCAATTTGGTCAGTCAGATAAATGGAAAAGTCGGTAATATTTCGTGTACTGGCTTTGGTTGCAAGCTTTGAACCAATGCTTGCAAAGAAGGAATTAAAACGTTCGGCAATTTCACATTTGCTTGTTACCTTTAAGTTGTTTATGATGAAGAAAGAAGGGAAATCTTTTTTATTTTTATTCATATGAAGAACGGATCTTATTACGTCCCAAGTCTTTTTGGTATCATTTGTAAAGTTTTCAAATTGACGGCAATAATATTCTTTTTTTAAGGAACGGATATTACGGTCAAGTATTTGATTATACACTCTTAAGTTATGTTTACGGGTATAATACAAAGGTGTATCAATCATAGTACATTTGAGTGATTTATATAAATTATCTCGAAATTTAAGAGATCTTAGTATACCATTTGTTATCCAGGGGGATCGCTTATGTTTGTATTTGTTAAACTTGACAGTTTTGACCGGAAGGTGTTTATTTTTAGCATGTATGACAACATTTTGTAGTTTATTGTAATTTATGTTAGGATCAGCATGTGTTTCGGAATCTAAGACCATTGTGAAGTTAATACTACTGAGCTCCTGTACAAAATTTTGTATAGACTGACTATCTTTGGTTTCGACTTGAATGTATTTTGGTGGATGTTGCAGATTTAGCTTTTGATCCAAACAGATAAAATAAGGTAAATGGTCTGACAGGTTCGATACAATAATACCAGATAAACTAGCTTTTTTCGAATGGGAAAGGTTGCAGAAAATATTGTCAATTAAAGTTGCCCGTCTCATTGAAAACCGGGTTGGTAATGTAATATGTGGCCAAAAGGCATTATTCAGCATACAGTCCAGAAATTCAGAATATTTCTCCCTTAGGTTAATTCTTAACAAATCAATGTTTAAATCTCCAAGAAAAAGCTTATCAGATCGTTCTTCTGCAAGTGAGGATAAGATTGGCGCAATGTTATTAACAAAGTTCAAAATGTCCTCATTTTTGTCACGAGGTGGCCAGTAAATGTTACACAATGTTACTTTTTGCTGTAATCCGTTTCCAAAGACATCAATAAATTGACCTTCCCAACTGGCATTCGGAGAATATATTTCTCGAGTCTTAAACTGAAAATCTTTGTGTAGATAGATAAGCAACCCGCTATGAGAGCTACAAGAGGCTCCAAGAGCGATTGGTACATAATTATCAAGCATATACAGACTGGTGTCGGGTACAGGGCCTTCAAGCCAGGTTTCCTGGATACAAATAGCGCTGAAGGCAAAATTACTGGTATATAATTCATTTACCATTGCTTGAAGCTTGTCAAATTTGGAATTCAAACATTGAATATTAAGACTTAATACGGAGAAGTTCTGAGAAAATGAATGGACATATTCGGCAAGATCATTTACATTTACAAAAGGGGAATCGGCAACAATCGAAATAGCATTATCAACGTCATCTGCATTTTGCAATAGATCATTCAGATTATTTTTAGTAACGCCACCGCAGTTGCGTAACATATTTTCAACTAGATTATCCGTAGCCATAGTATTGTTTCAGATGGATAGATAGCTGTCTAATAACTATAACATCAAATGCTGCTGGCTGAAAATGGTTGCCATTCTCATAAACAAAAAATCCACAACTGCATCCATTGGTAGCGAGCATGCAGATAGCATATGCGAGATAACTTAATACATATAATATTGACCACAAAAAAATATAGCAAAACGCAGTACTCCATACCCTATGGCGCTGCCAGGCGTCGGTATCTCCCACGCGTATGCATCCACGGTTAAGAACCCGTGAAGTACGGACACTCCCATAGTATAGTATAGTATCAGATAGATAGATACATAGTCTATACAGACATAGTATAATGAAAAATGAAGATGGTTGCTATTCTCACAAGCAAAAACAAAAAAATAAAAAAATCCCCAAGTAATAAACTTGCAGACGGCATCTGTGAAATAACACAATACACAATATATTGCCCACGAAAATCTAGCAGAGGACAGTACATGTATAGCGCTGTCATGCGTCGGCATCCCCCGTGGATCCACGGCTAACAGCCCGCGATGCACGGGGAGTCCCTTGCGGCACACTATAATAGAAACCTTATCAGTGCATGAGTAGGTATGCAAGTATACGGAAACGTACCAAATGAGCTGTGCATTTAACGAAATGTTCAGTATAAAAATGTTATTACATCTAAACAAAATCAACGTAGAATTATTTGTGCATTTAAGTATGCCATACATTTTTACACATAACTTCAAAAACTTTGTGTCAATACAGTTCCATATTGTATCATACGGACATGTGAAAAAGTGAGCAACTACAGGTATTTGAAAACAACAGGGATAGTGTATATCTAAAAGTCATACGCCATAATGTTTGTTCCAGGGAGGACTCAGGTACTCAGAATAATCATTAGTGAAATATTTACCTTCAGCTGAATTGTGAGTAAGTATTACAAAAAATATGAGCCAAACGCGTGACCCTCTCACGCGTATGATTGTTGGAAAAGAAACCACTTGCAAAATGAAAATAAAATAGAGTGTTCTGGTGGTGAGCATAAGCTATAATGACGGGGTTTGAGAAAAGTTAATGGTAACTTTGATGTAAAGTATAACACTACGTCAGCATGTGCTGGATTAAGTAGCCAAGGATATAAATAAAAGCTGTCCTTGTGTCGTGTTACAAAGAGTGATCACTCAATAGGTAAAAGACATCGTAGTATCGTGATCCAAAAAGTTAATTGCCAGTTCTTTTTTTGATATACTTGGATACAGTGGGTCGCGTCCTGGGATGGATAGTTGCAGACATGGCCAGCTTTTCAAATATTTGATGGTCGATTTACCTTTGAGATCGGGTGGTAGGTTCCGTCGCTGATCTAGCAGATCTTTCTTCACAGGTCGAAGGACAGGGGGCAGGTCGGGGTTTATCCAGATTTTGTCTGGATGGTTCTTCAAGTTCTTTGCGCCGGCAAGCCAACGATTACGTTGGTCTAGGTCAACAAAACAGATTATCACACTAGCATCCTTGCGTTGGCTGAGCCGATGGCAGGCACTAAATGAGGTAGACTCGGCATCCTCCACTCGTAAGTGAATCTTTGCTAAGTTTACACAAGCGAGTTTAGTGTCTTTCACATTTTCCCCCGCAGGCCCCTTCAAGCCATTTATGACCAAGGACCATTTTCGGTCGTGTACGTCCTTGTCTATGACTTTAAGGGTTAACTCGGAAGATACATCCTCAATGTTTTTAGCCACTGATGGGAGAAAGTTGTTGGAAATAGTATCCACTCTTTCGCTGATGTCCTGGGTACTTGTCTCCAGAGTACTCAGTTGGTCTCGTATTGTTTTAAGTTGATCCTTGACCTCTGTCAGTTTTGACTCCAGGCCCTTCATCTCCTCTCTCACAACGGATCTGATAGCGTCCAGTAGGGATTGGTCTATGCCTGGATCCGAGTTTTTTCTTGCAGGTTTGCCGCGCCTTCCTTGGATTTTTTCCTCATCTGCCATAGTGCTATACAAGCTTGATTGCACCCCATGTGCAAGGTCCCTGTTGGGTTAAGCAGACATGCTTACAGGGTGTTATAAAGCGGACTGCCGTGCAATTATGGCAATTGGCCCGTCCATTCTAGTAGCACAAAGGGTTGATTGTGGAGGTAACACAAAGCCGCCAAAGGGTTAGCCCACGATGTCGACCCAATCTGTAGTGGTCCAAGCAGGTATAAACGTGTCAATAGGGCTTTCCTGTAGAAAACCCCGGAGCACAGTCGTAGAAATGTTCTAATCGCTGCTCTGTCACCTCAGTCGTGAATTTGTGTAGAAAAATCCGAAGTTAAATGACCATATTTTGGCTGAATCAGGATCAATCGGAGCTGATTTAGAGGCCAGTTACCTAGAGCTGGCGCATGCGCAAGGTTTTCTGTGGATATCCAGACAAGAGAGACAGCGGGGCTGCACCAGTGATATGTTTCAACCCATGTAACCTGTACAAGTGACTCCTGTGAAGCCTTAATGAAAGTTTATGCATATATATATATATATATATATATATATATATATATATATATATATATACCTCGGTCCTTATGTTTATTCATACTGAGGTGTTTAACTTGACGGGATGTTCATGTGAACTCCTCACTGACCATGCAGCAACATGAGTTAACTCCTGAGAGTTGAAGGGCAGGCTACAGAGCTGAGCGTACCCAACCGCGCCAAAAGATTTGAAAACCCTCGGATCCCTCATCACAGTATGGAAACGCAGCGCTGCCGCCATCACGCACTGGCCAGGTGAACTAAACAAAATCAGCCAATATCCACAGTGCTGAAGCGCACGCTTGCATGTATATCTTCATGTAAAGCCAACAAATTGATGGTGTTTTCGGAATAAGAACATTGTGGCGAGCCGTAGAGCAAAGTATGTAAAGTGAAAGAAGCGAAAGGAGTAATTTTGGTATGTAACTGGGAACCAGATACCGTATACTTGGGACATGGGAAGAAGAAATACCAAGTATCCTCTCGTGGTGAACCACATAAGCATTCAGGAGTGGCTTTTACCCCAATAGTAAAAAGATGCGAATTTAAAGGACCAGCGTCTACGCGCAGGCGAGTGTGTTGGACAGCTAGAATTCTATTTCTAAGGTTATACAATTCAGGAAACTTAGTACGCCGTATTATTTGTTTAGCAATCTTCTATTTAAAAATCTGGATAGATGCAGAGTTTCGAATATCCAGAGGCAGCTGATTCCAAAGTTGAATAGCTGATGGAAAATAAGATTTATCAAACAGTTCTGTCCAAGCCCTAAAATGGGGAAGATCGAATTGTTGTCGAGTGTTATATTTTCAAATATCAGTGGTATTTTTAATAATACAGCATAGAGATTCAGGCTCAAGCGTGTTCCCTAATTTATACATAAAAGTTAGTTTTGCTGCTTCCCTGCGTTCTGCCAAAGTCAGCCAGCCAATTTCTTTATAGAGCTTAACGTTGCATGTCCCATGCACTGCACTGGTTACAATACGGGATGCATTCAAGTGACCATTTTCGAGCTTTTCCTCGTCAGATGCTGTACACTCCACATGGGACTACCATATCCAGGTATTGGCGTGACAAAAAAAATAGATAGTTTCCAAAGTATTTCTGTCTAAGGGGAATTTTAAGCTATTCATTATATTGATCATTTTAGTAGCTTTGACTGTGATCTCTGTAATGTGATCAGACCAACTTAAGTCAGTGCCTATTCTGATTCCAAGGTGCTTATGTTGATATACATCATCCACAATATCACCCGGGAAACTGATAGGAGGGTGATTTGGTGGGTTCGTTTTCCAAGATATAAGCATGGTGTTAGTTTTTAGGGCGTTAAACGTTACTAGCCAGTCTTTGGACGGCTGTCCAATATCAGAGAGATCTGAGTTAAAAGTATTGGCAGCAGCGATTGCGTCATCAATTGTGAGATATATAGTAGTATCATCAGCAGACATTTTTATTTTTGAGCGGGCTATGTCTACAATATCATTGATATAGATTAATAACAAGAGTGATCCTAACACTGATCCTTGGGGCACACCGACATTAATTTTTCTCCAATTGGATGGCTGATCCTGGATCACAACTCGCTGGTAGCGATTATCTAAGTCACCTGTTTTGAATATGTCTTCGAAGTTGTGGATAAGACATTTGTTGTCATCTTTTTCTTTAGGGGACGTCACGTGACATGGTCGGTCAGCTTGGAGAGCTCCTGGTATATCTACTTTTTAGCGGCACTTGAGGTGTAAAAGCACACAAAAAGTGTAAAAAGTTGTATTTAAGCTATATGTGGACGTCTTGGAGCATATACATAGCAGAGACTGAGAGTATCTCGTAGATATGCATTTGAAACCACAACGAAATGTGTGTGATCAAGGCCAGTGACATTTTCACTAATTGACTCCATTCTATTACCCCTGAGCCATACCGGGAATACCTTGCGTCCATTCTGTTACAACCGTTATGGAATCACACTGGGAATACCTTGCTGGTAAACTTGTGATACTTTACATGCAACTATTAAAAGCTGTTATACTTCCTAGTTGTGAGTGCATATAGATAGTCATGGCCAGTGCCAATAAAAAAGGTCAGGGCCAGAAGGAAAACACTGTAATCAGCCATGGGAGAAACCATTACGGGCACTGCTGGTGACAGCCCAGAGTTGTCTGGTGATGAGGTGAAAAAGTTCATTGTCTGCCTTAAAGCAGTTCTTCCGCATGATGAGATAAAGAGTTGTTTCTCTAACCTCTTAGACCACACTTTGAGTTCCAAGATTGCTACCCAAGAAGAAAAAAATGGCAGCCTAGACAGTGCAATGTCTTTGTTAGAGGCTGCTATTGATGATCAAGAACAATATGATTGCCAGGAGGCGTTACGCATTGTCAATTCATGGCCCTTAAAGGAAGGTGAGGACATTGACCAATATATTGCACTCTGTGTCGTGACAATCCAGCACATCAGCCATAGTCACAGAGTGGGTAAACCTACAGGAGATCCAAGGCCTATCATTGTTAAATTTATCAGTTACAGGGCCAGGCCTATCGTGTACCAAGTCTTTTCCATCTCGTGCCAGTAATAAGCATTGTCTATATACAAATATTCCGACCATAATGTACATACACACACATACATTCATACATACTTACATACATACATACATACATACATACATACATACATACATACATACACACACACACACACATACATACATACATACATACATACATGCATACATACATGCGTATATATGTACAAACATTTGTATGTGAAAATAAGCTTCAAATTGTGGATATACTTGACAATGCAATAAATAGAGGGTCCATCTGTCTGCGATAATGATAGCATCATGTGTGGAACACACCAATACAAGCGTGCAAACCAAACGTCTGCAGACATGTTATCTCACCTAAGGGGTAGCCCTGAAGGAGACTGCACCTTTCGTCCATTTAAAGCTTAAGAAAATTCAAGAAAGCAAGGATTTGTAAAACTGTCATCTATCACGCATCTGTTGTACACACAAATGTGTTTGTTGGCCTGCCCAAAATCCAGGTCACTCGTTAACTGCAGTGTAGGAAATTTTATGTGTCACGTATGTCATATTTCTCTGATTTATAAGGCCAATGTTATGACACTGAGATATGTTTGCTACAGGTCAATGTTGGACCCTGGTCCTGTACAAGGTTATAAGAATTTTACCGAACATAGAATGTATCAGCAGCATTTCCGAAACTTGGAATCTATCTATCTATCTATCTATCTATCTATCTATCTATCTATCTATCTATCTATCTATCTATCTATCTATCTGTCTGTCTGTCTGTCTGTCTGTCTGTCTGTCTGTCTAGAGGATGAGACCATAGTAGGTGATAGTGGTAGTGATCAACATGCAGACAATTCAGTATGTATGAATTTGCTAGGAAGAGCACTTGGAGGATCAGATGGAGGATAGCTGCAAATCTTAGCCCTGCCAGCATGTTGCATATAAGATGAACAAATACAAAAAACAAAGAACTAAACAAAGAACTAAGCTAAAATAGACTTACTTAATGATTCAAATAATGCATTTATTAGTGTGAAAAGTTGTAACATTGTGTACATAAGGCACATCTCAAAATACCCGATGGATGGCTTTGATGCATAAAACGTGATTATTGATCCAAATATAAATATACATAAATAGTAATATGCACTTGTAAACATTTGAATTTAAACTAAGTAGTTTGATTTCAGTGTGATTACTGTCATATAGATTCTTGAAACTATATACACTTGGAGGTAGCACAATGTGGTTTCTTCAACTTTTCAATAGACCTATGATCCTATCGCTGAAAGAGTATTTCCTAATATTGCACTTGTGTCTGTTTACCTTCAAGTATAAGGGTATCCCCTTCACTAAAGGTTATTTCTTAATCTCAAAAACGCATGGTAATCCACAGCTTGTAGTCCGTGAATAATATTACATACATCACGTCTATCTTGTGTTTGCTTAAGTGTTGTACGCCCAGGTTATGTTGTTATCCTCTCAGAGTAAGGTAAATGGGCAGTCTCTGGAACCAATTCAGTAGCCCCTTTTTAAATACAAGTTTATCGTTTCTTAGGTAAGGTGACCAAGCCTGTACACAATGTTATAAGTGTGGTGCTACATACACTTTATATTATGCTGAAAAGAATCTAGTATAATATAGGAAATCTTGTTTTTATCAAACCCAGTACACTGTTTGCCTATACGGCTGAAATAAGTTTATGTCTTGATAATGTTAATTTATCTGGTATTGAGAGTCCTGAGTCTTTCTCCTGCTTTACTGTGCCTAAAGTCACATTACCATATTATATTCAAAATTAGGATTGTTTTACCTACATGCATAATTTTACATTTTTTCTTTATTGAACACCAAAGGCCACTCGTCTCAGCACAATAGTTAATTTGTCAAGTCATTTTGGAAACATTGCCAGTCCACTAGTATCATAACTGGATGGTACAATTTTGTATTGTCTGAAAAAAAAAACATTCAGTGGTAATATAAGCTGGTAGGTCATGCTTGTATGACATAAACAAAACGAATCCAAATAAGGATTCCTACTGCACAGATCTGGTAAATCTAGCCCAAATATACTTGACACAATTAACAACTACTCGTTGCTTTCTGCCTCGAAAGAGGTCCTCCATCCCGCTAAGGTGGTTACTTAGAAAGCTTGTAGGACAAAGTCTGGCTTTCTTAAAATCCCTTTCAAGTGTTTCCTACACTTTAAATTCCTTCCGTGGACTATTTTTTTTCCTGAAGAGGCTGTATTCAACAGAGATACCCTGAAAATTCCCATCGGTTGGTCTCACCAGCACCTCATGCTTTGTGATTAGACTGATGAAGCACTATTTATGTCCTACCCAAATGTTTACAAACTGTCAACCTTGCCTCACGTCATTTTGAATATCGAAAATGCTATCATCTAACTAACTTTACACATCTTCAGAAATGATTATCCCTGTTTTGTTCACATATATTTGTGGAAAAAAGATCAGAAGTAGGTCAACTGAACGCTGAATCTAACTTTCAAAACTTGTTACAGTTGGGTCAGTGTGTGCTTGATTTTAAAATTGCTCGATTTATTTCTCACAGCTTGGGATTAAAGCACCTGTCAGGCAGAAGTTAGAAATTATCTTTTGGCTTGCTACTGTGCCAAATCCTCTCTTGAAACTGATAAGTCCATATTAGAAAAACACAGATTTAAGTGCAAAAAGGAACATCAGCCTTTGCCATAAAGGCACATACATGTATTACAATATAAGAAAATAAGCATGAAGAATGTCATATTTACTAAGACTCTGTAATAAAGCAATCCTCTAGGAAAGACAGTCGTAACCAGCCACGTGTATGCCAGGACCAAAGCGTACATCAAAGTCACATTACTGGTATTAAAGGCTATCAATGAACACGTCCAAATCGATTTATAAAGCTATATGGAAGTTTTCAATGAAGAATGTCTGTCTCTTTGGTGCTGCAGAACACGGAGGATCATGGCTAGCAGTCTTACAACAGACAAAATGGTTTCATATGATTTATTGTTGGCTGATGTAGTCGCCCAAGGATGGCACAATGCCGGTACTGGACCCTGTAAGGGAAAAAATCATTACATCTTACGTTTAAGAATTCAAGAAATGCATTTTAAAAAAAACTAAGGAGAAAACTTATCCCATTAGTCCCTTTAAGGCAATGATAAACCCTAGATTCATTAAGATTTTTATATTCAGGAAAGCGAGTTCTTTATTTCTACTGTGTTGACATAATTATTATTTGTTTTATCTGCAGCTAGTACTGTTGTGGGTCTTTCTTGGACCAAATGGCAAATATGTATTTAAAACATGGCTTGCATTAGTTAGTCTGATGCTTTGGGATTTATGATGATATATGGCTGTCCCTGATAAATTGATGGCCAGTTATATTAAAATGCATTTGTAAATATTTGCTTCGAGTACCCAGACACAAAATGCAAGTTTCCATCTTATACCACTTGACACAATGCATTTAATGTTGATGTAAAATACTATATTATTTGCTATCTGTGCATGCTCAGTGGCTTTTTCAAAAAAATTACATTTGACTTCCTGTGGTCTTTCCCTTGAAGTGGCAGTTACAACTGCCAGCCTTTTAGCAAATACTTACAGACATTTTTTTTGCACGTTCAAGACCTGCAAGCTTAGTTACTATAATGGGAGTGTGCTCATAGTGAGTCACACAAGTCGTCATTGGAGTTACACCATTTTACTGCCTCTACTCCTTTCACTGTATGATGTATTTCTTTAAAGTGCAGTGCCTAGGACCGCCCATACATAGGAATTACTGATATGTTAACCCCTTGTTAAACACACTGTAACCACGTTACTTACTTTAGAGTCATACAGTAATAGGATATTGTCTTCACAAAGCAGTGGATATATTTCCAGTTGTTCTAGTCTCACAAGCGATACACATATGTTTTTCATAATGAAAGCCACACAGTTAACTGATAACTGTTTCAGCTTTACATATTCACGAAGTGTCAGGGTGCTATTTGTGTAGTTCAAAAAGAATAACTTTTGATGTGGATTTGCCTCTGGAAATAAAAAGCAATATTATTCAGAAAAACTATGCTGAGGATGAATATACTGAGAAATGTATTGTTATTTTCATATTCGTTAGTAATACTGATCTATATACTAAATTTGCTATGGTCTCTCTGAGATGGGATCTATTGTAAGCTTCTAATCCATGAGAAAAAATATTGTCTGTATATTCTTGTGGCATGGAGGCCTGTGTTGCCCTCTAGTAATTACTCCCAGTACCATTACTAGGCCAAAGGTATTGATCTATCACATCCCTTTATCTTGACAGACTAAGCTGGGAATGATTTGTTGTGGGATACGCTGAGTGGCTTGTGTGTGTGGAATAGGTAGGTATTTTTAACAAATTTGGAAAGTAGAATAGGTTTCTCAGGTTGTCATAATATATTGCCTATCCACTACATGTGATAGACATGACAACAGAATGGAGGATGGAGGTAAACAATTCTCGAAGACAGAGGAATTATGCCTTAAATGCTCAACTAAAAAAACAAATGCCGTAAATTGAATGTCACATTGACATAGTAATTAACCTCCAAATATGGTGTAAACAGAGGATCCTAAGCTGGATCATGGCTTACATGAGACTATAGGGATGCTTTTTAGAGTTAGATGCTCCCAAAAATAAAAGTTGGGGAACAGGTTCTGTGACCTACTCCTGTATGATGACAATATGCTGCCAAAGGAAATATCCCCTTGGGCATTCCAGAAAGAAGCAAGGACCCCCGATCTCAGGAGCTTGAATCTGGTGCAGCCATAGGAGGTGTGGGATTTTGTCTGCCACTATATGGCCCCAATTGATTTGTAACTGAGCTAAAGACATTGTTCACACAGATTCGTAAAGAATGTGTTGATATCAAAGTCTTTTCCTTAAATGTGGGAATAATGGATATCTACCCTTTTTATGGGATTGTTTTTAATAGAACTAGAACATTCTAACTGGATAAAGAAGTTTGTAAGGACCCTTGGGATCCAAACTAATAAGCTGAGCCTAGAGAGGCAGTAAGTCGTCGATCAGGAGCATGTGAACAAAGGATTAGATTTTTAAAATGCTTCAGTGTGGTCCTGGGATCAGCCTCATTTACAGTGGTCTAAAGTGTCAATCTCAAGCATTCTGGCCTCAGGGGCCAACATCAAAGAACGCTGTCTTACAAGCCAGGTTATGAGACTCAAGTGAGTCCATGTTCTTCATGCTGAACGACTAGCATGTGTAGGCCAGTAAGAATGACTGGTAGGTCCCGTCGATGAATATATTACATCTACCTGGCCTATCCTTGTAAAGCTCTTAATCACCTATTACAGTACCATGCTCAAGCATACCTTGGGGCCTTGTGAAATGTGTGTAACAAACACACAAGGTGATGACACCAACTGTGGCATATTACGTTGCCAAAACTGGTGTCAACAGTTACATATTTATTTTATCAATTCTCAAATGATTACTATGTGTTATCCTGGTTCTAGAGTTCAGAACGCTAAAATTGTTTATTGTGGTGCCAATATTATGTAATTTCTGTTGCAGTTATGCAGTCCTAGTGGCAATAGCATTTCTTACAATGTGCCGCTTCTCAAAACAAAGCAATCTTCTTCACAAGTAGCGTGTAACTTATGCACAGATCTGTGCAAAACTTCCTTATTAGGCAAATTTCTGTAATGTCCAGTGATCCAGTACATACCTTGTTTGGTTTCAAAAGGTGTTGTTATGCTTGTATTTGTAGACAGGTTAAAAGACTCATTCTTTCTTGTGCATGGACACATACTTTGACACAACCTTAAAACAAATTAACAAAATCAAAATACATTATGGAAGGAAATTCATTTTAGTTTTAGATACAGACGACCTTAGTCATAGCTTCCATCTGTTATATTTGGGCTTGTATACTACGTAATATCCCAAATTAGTGAAGAATAAAGGAAAAACGGATCACAATAGTGTGCACGCATGCATCAAGTAACATACTATTTTACCCCCTCAGCCACTCTGAAAGTCAAATGGGGTAATATGGTTCCCTTGTCCATCTGACGGCAAGCTGCCCGTCTATTCATCCATTGCTATTTTACCACTCTTACTATTAATGGTAGGCACACACTACAACCAATGCAGCCAGCCGTCGTAATTTTCTAAAGTTTACTATTTGCATGAGTCATCAATTGAAGTAGGGTTTCAAAAACCATCCAGATCATATTTCTATCTTTGGCCCATTTTTCGGATATCAAACTTTGGACAAACGTTATCTCTTTAACATATGTGCACTTAAAGCTGCCCATCTGAATTCTGCATGAGTCCAATATTATGAATATGATATGATAATCAGCACAACAACCATACATATCATTATATTTATACTAAACTATGTCATCGGTACTTTTGCTTCCAAAGTCTTGAAAAGCTATGCACACTCTTGAAAGTCCCATATAAGCACCCCACCCCACCACCACAACCACCCTCCAAATTCTGTCACGAATGCAAAAAAAAAAAAAAAAAGAAAAGAAACGAAATCTTGAGTTGTAGTGTTTGATTATATGATACTGTCAAAACACATTTCCAAAAATATGCCAGCTAAAACTTATTTCTATGCATTCCGGTCATTGCATAAGGCTGATATTTAAATTCATCATGAAGCCTTTTAACATCAGTTCTGTTCATAAATAGTATCCTCTGTCTACTGTTTTACATATAGTTAGTACTCAACTTGAATGAATGGGCCACCAAGCGTTACTTGGTGTAGTCTCATTTTTGCTCCATTTGAATATTTGATTCAAAATGTTTCATTGTAAACACTGCTATTTTATTATAGGCACGCTGCTATATTTCAGTGGAAGAAAACATATTTTGGATAGGTAGGTGCGCTGCTTTAGTGCTTTGATTTGATTTGTTTAGGTACTGCACTTATCACCACAATAGCCCAGTTTAAAATTACACAGGTGACAATAATCTTAAGGCATTTATATCACTAAACTGAAATATAAACATGTATTTCCAGAAGCTATGCAGCATGTATGCACTAGCATAGTGATTAGGAGTAATGTAATAAGATCAGGCAGTCATTGACGCACTTCAATTAAATTTATGCTGTTAATTCAAATCATGTATCTTTTGTGCCTATTGTGCTTTCGGTTATTTATTTCTGATTTTAAATTTGGTTTTTGATGATTTTTCTGCTAGTTCAACATGGAATGATAGAATTGGCGTAAATTTTAGATTGCTGCACTGGTAAAGCACTGTTTTGTCTTCAAAAGGATCATGCTTCCAAGAATATATTGAATGAAGATCAAGTTGATTTGGCCTGTGCATATTCCAAGTATGATTTATTGAAATTTTCTGAAGGTACATGCAAGATAAGCATTAGTTTGTCTAATAAATACATATACCGTGTGGTGTTTTACATAATTATCAAAGCAACGGCAAGTTCCGTTCTTCATACAAATTAATCATTTTGGACAGGTTTCTTTTTTGTTTGACAAGGCTTGATAAGGTTTATTCGGGAAATAACACCACCACAGGTTGTTTTATATTGATCCCATAACATAGTCATAAGGGACAATATGAAATACTGTGACATTTAAAAAATATGATAGAAAAACATAGAAATCTGGTAAAAACAATACAAAATAGCATGGAACTAAAAATGAAGATGATCAAGATTTCACATAAAAATAGTATTCATATGAATAGATTAGCTCACATAGCTGTTGACTCATGACTATCTGCAATGGGAAATTCAAAATTTGGCACAGTTTGTCTTCACATGACTGGATAAGCAGTTTTCAAAAGAATTTAGGGTAGTTAAATTTGTTAGAGTTCCAGGACGATTGTTCCATTGCAGTGCTCTACATTTACAAAGTGAGTGATTGTGACCATGTGGAATATAATATTGTGATTTGATCCACTGACTGTGTTGTGGTTCTGTATGTTAGAGACAAAAGTCAGTTGATCAGTCACATGTGGTTGAGCACAACCATATGTAATGCGCCACATTAATATAATGTTATTATACAAAATTATCTGGCTAATGCTCATTTAGCTCAATTCGGCTAGCATGTCTTGAATATGAGTTCGTGGAGCAGCACTGAGAATAAATCTCATGACTCTGTTTTGGAGCCTTTGGAGACGTATGAGATTTTTCTTTGAGGTACAGCTCCAGACCGTTGAACAAAACTCAAGAAGTGGTAATATGAGACTATTATATAGTGTTTCCCTGGTACTCAATGGTAGATTTTTTACGCACTATTTGAAAATCCCAATGTATTTGTTTAGTCTTTTTACTAGGTTCGACACGTAGATATCAAAATTGCCCCATGAATCGATATTTACGCCCAGGTACTTCAGATTTTCAACTTGTTCAATAGGGTCAGAGTTGAGTGGTATATATAATTGAGAAGTCTCAAGTTATCTTAGTTTATGATTCACACAGAGCCAATCAAAGACATTTCCTGTGTCATATACATAAGTAATGTTCATGTCTGCAAAAAATACAGGGCTGTATCGTCAGCGAACATATTCGTTTCACATTTTTGTAAGAAAGCAGGCAGGTCGTTCATATAGAGTATAAACAATAGTAGCCCCAATATTGAGCCTTGGGACACACCGGTGTGTATGCCATCTACCTTTGAAGGGGTGTTGTTGATACATGAAATTTGGCTTGTGCCTTTGAGATACATAAAGGTTTGTGAAACTTTATAGTTTAAAGTTCTATCACATAATTATTGACAATACACTGCGAACAAAGGTGAGCATTGTAACCAGATTAATGTATTGACATTTGTACCTTTCTTTTTGAAGAATCGGTGATATTGTGTAGATGAAGGGATTCAGCACGGAATTGATGGGTACAATAAATACCACAAACCAGGCATAAATTGCTCCAGGCAGGCAAACGTTTCCTCCCAGGGATGCAAAACCTAAATATATATCCATACAGTATTTTCTTCAAATTCAACACATGGATATTATAGAGTATCTAACACACATAAGGTGAAATGTAGAATCATCCCATTGGAACATCTTTTATCTCTCACATTTTACCATTTCGCCCACCTGTCTGGCCCCCTGGTTTTCCATCTCTTCACAATTCATATTTCCAACTTCTCAAAAACCGCGAAGCGCATCCACTTCACATTTCGTGGGGATGTACTTTGGTGCCTCTCTGTCACATTCGTTCAAATTTTTATGTTCATGCTTTTTAACAAATAATAAAGTTTGAGTCCAATCCACCCCATTCAAAACGTGGTCCAAAATTGGCGGATCAATAGTTCTAAGTTTGCATAAGAACACCTGTAGATAACCTCAAACCTCATTTGTTCCTCATCGAAAACGGCAGGTTTTTTTCCTACTTGTGCTACTTTTGTGTCTTGAAGATATTTTGATTGTCTTCATAACTGCCTCTCCGCTTACACTGATACTTGGGTGAAAGGTACGTTGTGGAAGGGTCGAAGTTTTTGGGGTGGAGAAGTTTTAGATACCTGATGTCGGAGGAGGGCACTGGGCAAGCCTCTACAGAATTTATCCACTTTGAGATATTGGGAATTTTTTGTGTCTATGCAGGTTCATAGTTTTGACAAAATCTTTCAATATTTCCAAATGACAGGTAAATTGCTTTGACCGCCACTTCTTTTAGCTGCCTTTCACAGTGTGTTAAATCTCTCAAATCGGTACTCAAATTGTTGTAAAATTTGGCACAAATGCTCCTTTTCAAACACTGAAATAGAACTGTTCACTGGCTGTGATGCTCTGGATTTCTGATTTCTAACTTTCTTGACGTTTGGATACTTCTCCATCACTGCAAGCAGTCCTTACAATGCGAGTTGGTGCGGATTTCAGTTCCAAGTCATATATGACTTATCCAAACATCTTCCACATTCACTTCAAAGTTGGCGGAGATGTTCTTTAAGAGGATTTCTACTGAAAATGTTCAACTGGTCATGCCCCCAGTAAATTTCGGATTTTTTTTTTATGTGTTTGAGGCAATATCGATAACAAAGCTTGTAAAACTACATTAACCATTGGTTCAAATAGTTCAGAAAAAAAATCCTCGTATTCATCAAATTCAACCTAACAATAAGAACAAATAGATACGAGAGATACGAAATATCCACATTCATCTCCCAATACCATTTTGAAGAAGCAAATTTCACTCCTGACTTTCGAAGGGCAGTCACCCATAAAAGGCAACACTTATTCCTCTCAACCTTTAAATTTGTATAAGAACACTTCTTGGCTCCCCTGGGGCAGAGGGGGGTTCATTATGGGTTGAATGTCAAGGTCAGCTGTTTACACAGCTCCTCATTGTTAACTGATGGCATCACTATACATCTTACATCCTCCCATCGTCTATCTTGGGGCCGTCATTCTTTAGGATGATATGCTTTGGTCGCACAAAGCGTGAAAGAAAGAGGTGAGTCTTTAGAAATAATATTATTCATAGTGGAGCTGTGGCACACCCATTTATTTTTATTTTACTGATCATGGGGCTGATGAATGTGAACTAGAAACAGCACCTGTGGTGTTGTTTAAAGAGAATGAGAAGAAAGATACATTTGGTATATTGGTTGTTGACAATACCACGGCCAAAGATATTGACACACAGGTTTACTTGTGGCATTAACGGAAAAGGACAGACACAACTACTCATATCTTCATCACAAAAAAGGCTGAGACTGACATACATACATACATACATACATACATACATACATACATACATACATACATACATACATACATACATACATACATACATACATACAAAGAATGTTCTTTAGTAATCATTTCAACTAGTTATTTTATCTTAACATTTTAGGTACAGGGTCATTCTTTTGAATTATGCTTGAATATCTCCATCAGTGTTTTTTTAATCTCAAATCGATTGTGTGTCAATTTAAAAAAACTATAACTGCACACAGTACAACTGTGGTAGGGACCTACACCTTGCAGAGCGGTCATTTACACACCAATCACTATGGGGTCAAATGACAAGTTTCTGTGTACTTAAGACACAATTGGTATCAGAATCTGAATTGTAAGCCCAAGCTTCATGAAACTTGGCCCAGAGTAATATATGTCCTACATATATAAAACTTGTCCTTTATTCGACATTGAAAGACCCTGACCACCAAAATATAGCTATAAACAGATTTCTATGTCAATTTTCATCCATATATATATATATATATATATATTGGAACATGACCAAATCCGATATTACCGATTCATAGGATTCAAGATTGGTTTGGGATCAGTTTGGATAAGCTTCTAACGTTCGGAACGTGATTCAATTCCACGACAGCGACAAGGTGTGGCAGTTCATCATGCTCTCACAGGTGGTGACACGGGAACAATAAAGCAAAATACACTAAAACTTACTATGTATGTGTCCTTTCTTTTCCCAAACACGCGCATTTATGTGTGTGTCATAAGAAGTTTTCAATAAACATATCAAGCTGCATTTGCAGCTTTATTTTTTTTGGGGGGGGGAGGGCAGGGGTCGGTGTTTTGGGGGGTTTTGTTTGTTTTGTTTTATATATCGGTATTGGTGAAAAAAAATAGGTCAGGCTCATATATATATATATATATATATATATATATATATATATATATATATATATATATATATATATATATATATATATATATATATGTGTGTATATATATATGTATATATATGTATATACATATAGATATGGATATATAGATATACATATATATATATATATATATATATATATATATATATATATATATATATATATATATATATATATATATATATATATATATATATGGATATAGTCAAAATGCCGATTTTATTTGACACCACTCTGCTATAACATATTTGAAAAGACTGTTACGTTTAAATACATGTTTTTGTTTGTTTTTTTTTTTTTTTTTTTGTTCTTTTTGTGTGTTGTTTAGTTTTCCCAATAACCCGAATCCGAAAATGTCTCGGTATCAGACTCGGTAGACTCTGCCGATGCGATATATCGGTATATCGGTATTGGTGAAAAAAAATCGGTCAGGCTCATATATATATATATATATATATATATATATATATATATATATATATATATATATATATATATATATATATATATATATATATATATATATATATATATATATATATATATATATATATATATATATATATATATATATATATATATATATATGGATATAGTCAAAATGCCGATTTTATTTGACACCACTCTGCTATAACGTATTTGAAAAGACTCTTACGTTTAAATACATGTAATAAACAAGTAGTTCCATCAATGGTAATGCCTACCTGATTGACACGTCATACCTATAATACTGTTAATTTAGTTAAAATATGCGAAGTTTTACCGACTGGTTACAACATTGCACATAAATGTTTCATCATTCATATACTTCACACATTCCACACATCACGTCTTTCACCTATACAGTAGAATCTCCAATTTAGTACACCTCCATAAAGAGACCATTTATACTTTAAGACCAGCACTTTAAACACCCATTTTCGTTTATCCTTAATTCAACGACATCTCCAGTCAGACCAATTCTTATTTTTGATTTAATTATATCTCCATTGAGACCACTTTCCTACTTAGACCACAGTTTTAGTCCGTTAGATGGTGTGAAAAGGGGAATTCCACTGCACATGCATTTTAAAGTAGATTGTGCTTATACATCCATGTATATTCATTGATACAATCTCTGTGGTGTGCTTGTGCATTTAGTTTTCTTTGAATAATGATACTTTTAGTCATGGGCTGAGTATCTGGACTCCTTCTTACTTTCCACCAATCTATATGCTTCCGTTTGCCACTTGAGTAAGTGATGGAAATCAAGACTTCTATGCCACCAAAAAGAAAATGTGCCTCGAAATGTTGAATCGAGGCTTCTTTTTTCGGAGCTTCTATTAGCAGTGCAAGCAACTTTTTATTCTTTTTCACTGAGTTTAGTCGGAGTAGCTAAACATTGGTGCTGAGTCATATTTAGAATATAGTGTCCTAAATCAATAGGTTCTGTTTGCCTCAACATTGTTACCTAATCTGGAGTCACTCGGGCAGTGATTGACCATTTCCGTCCGCAAATCTTACCGATTTGTCATTCTCAGTTTCCTTGGCCAGAGCTTTACTATTCCTTAGTGCTTCTTTTAATTTGTCAAGATACGTTATGTTCTGCCTGTCTCCGATGCCGACGAGTGTATAAAGGATGGTTTTCGGCGATTATCAATAAATACATCTAGGATTATTTTACATCAAGTGTGGCCAGTGGATAGCGCGTTTGGTTTAGTACTTCATGAGCCATCAAAGGTCCTACCCATTCGGCAGCTATTTCATCGAATTAGATGTTTAGCTAGGGGTAGTTGGCTTATACAAGCATACCGGCTGTTGCTGAGAATATACATTAAACCCTTATACCAAACACCTTTGGGACCGGAAAAAATGTTTGGTATAGTGAGGTGTTCGGTATAGAAAAGTTTGGTCACATTGAAAGTATATGTCTAGGATCGAGATGTGGGCTCGGTATACGGAGGTGTTCGGTCAGAGAGGTTTTACTGTATCGGATTTTTGTTAAGATGCTTTGATGTCTCAGCACACTGGTGTTCTTGCTAAGTTAGTTGTAGCGGCAACATAGTACGTGATATGTGATCACATTTTTGTTTCAGATTTTTCACATATTCTTGACACAAACTTAAAGCCCCGCAACTGGGCTGAAATACAGATTTGCCAAACCACATGTTTTTTTCATCCAACCAGATAATACGCCAAAACAATGATTGAGTAAGGCAATGTGCATGTAATGTATGCGTATAAAGCATTCCTTACGAACCTGACTTAATCTACCCAATGTGGATCAGATTTATCTGTAATAGGTTTGCGATTGTGCCGGTTTGTCTCTCCACGTGCAAAGAGCCCTGGTTCCCGACACTAATAAGTTTCTTTTCGATATTTAGTGCTTCACATAGCCCGGCTTTCCTGTCAATTAACTTGCTGCACCTGAAGGTATGCACGGTGGCGGACCAAATGTTATTTTCTGCCTCACCCACTCTTCTGCATCTATCGTTTTCAGGGTTATGCATACCCCATACCCAGTAATCTAGCAACAATCGACCATTATATGTCCCAAAGTAGATGCACTGGCATGGATCTAAAATTCAAGCTAATCATGTGAAAGGGACGATAAGAGTCTGGAATTAATTCATGATATGGACGCAATTGACTTCTATGTATTTTTAGCACGAAGCTGTTCGCATACTTCATGCCTGTACGCAGTTGTTTATACGCACGAAAATACCGCACATTTTCACATTTTTGACATTATTATATAAGTTTTCACATCAGCGTGGTGATAAATCCGTCCTGATACCTAGAAAGATTGCCCCGACTGGTTGTTTGGGAAGCACTAACTGTATACTGAACCGGTCTTCGTTATCATAGTAAAACAACCTGAAAAGCACAGCGTTACAAAGAATAAACTGCCCATCTCTGGCATGAAAGATTTATCTGCCTTTTTGTTAATGGGTAATATAACTAAGCCAAAATAATCGTACACAGGTTTAAAGTATTATTATGTTTGTTGCCCAACTTTGGTTTGCTTTGCATCAACAGGCAAATTATAGGCTTAGTCTCTGATTATTTCCCTGCGGCTGAGTTTCATGTTATTGTCGCTCATGTTGCTTGGGAATATAGCGAGGTACCATTTGGTGTATTTTGTCAATCAGTGGGCTGCGTTCATAACTCTGATCGACAGTCGTTTGAATTCTTTTCTTCTTCCCGTGATTAAACAACCTAACTTGGGTCTTTACACATGCTAGACACTTGTCAAGAATCTGCTTTCAAGTAAGGTCGATTTGTTACAAATTCATTTTTCTTTTTCCTTTGGTGACTCCTTATATGGTGTATCGTATTGCGAGGGTGCTAAGTACTGCATGATGGACCACTAGTGACGCTAAATGACGGGGTTTATGGACCTTCGCAGCTTGTAATCTCATGTAAGTGTCTGGAGTAGATTAATTAAGCTTACCACTATCTCTCTATGTCTGCTTTATCTTTCTCCCTGCACTTGTGTTAATTGGATGGACTGCAATACCCATTTTCTCTGCACAGCCTCTAGTGACTATGGAATTGGCTAAGTCGTCATGATGTCCAATTCCATCGTTTAAAGAGTTGGTGCCTACCACATATATACTGATTGGCAAAACTTTATCTCTGTATGGTCACTTGCTTGTGGCGCTAGGCTAAGAAAATCAGCCAACTGTGATTCACCAAAGCCTGTACAACAGTACGAAAGAGACATAATACTCTAAAAGTTTCCCGAGTAGCTTCTGTAAGCAAGTCTACCAAGGTTCCTATTTAGATTTTATAATTCCCACGTATGCACAATGGTGGACACATGCACGGAAGTCACATGACTTCAGGGGAGTTTGAAGTCTGATACGTTAACAAGCAAAATCATTCAAGGTCATTTACCGAATACCGTGGGCATGCTTTTGGTACACTTTCACTATAATATGCAATCACGTGTTCTGTGCCATTATTGGCATACGTTACTGTGGCATAAATTCATGTTGTTACGTGAACAGTATCACTGTAAATACACAGTTTACCTGTGCCTTTATGTGCGACTCAAACGGCAGGCTTTGTCAATAGCTCTTTTGTATTGTGAAAAGCAATATCGCAGGTAGTACCAAACAAACCTTTTATCTTTTCTTGTCAATCCACGTGAAGGCTTTAACATTCCTTGTTTTCTTGAGAGAAATATAGATAGGTAATTCACTGCACAAATAAAATGTTTTACTTCTAAATTCTATGGGTGATATAGGAATACACATTTTCCTAAGTGCTGCAAACCTGTCATTCAAAGATTGTACACATGCCTGCCCTTTTGTTGTTTGCGGACATTGGGTGCCAACTGTTGATTACCTTTTAACGAAGTAAATTATATTCACGAGCACAGATTTTTCAAGGCCTATTTGTTAAAGCCTGTAGATAATTGTGGCAGGTGATTGATTGGAAGACATAGTGTTTCGATTTCTCTGCAAGAGAGTTCTGAACTTCTCCACCATGTTGAATAAAGGTTGTATGGTTATCGTTTCAATTTTTTATTCTTGTGTATCATTTCTAGGTGCAGGATCAGTGTTTTGTACTATGCATGAATATCAATGTTTGAAATAACTGTAATGTGCATCTTGTATGCTATCACCGAACAGTTCCCAACTTGCAGTCAAAGCTCAATATCGTGGTCTGCCGGTCACTTCGACCACGCGATCAGGATAATAACCTGCGGGTCGTGCTCTCATAAAATCAGGAGTCATTAAACAGCAATAGATACATACATATATATAAATATATTCATTAGGTGAAGAAAGGTCAACGTTTAATTTGTATTGCAGATCTTCTGTGTGCAGATTCAATTCTTTGTTAAGCTGAACCTGCTGCAATATATTCATGACATATTCATGACATCTATTTTACCTTGTAATGACAAATATAACCTCAAAATCTTACGAAATAAAATTATATGTGCTGGATTACAGTGCAACAGCTTAAGCCAAACCCCAAAAAACCTATGTGCGTGCATATTCTGATCCAGGTAAAAAGAACGCACTGTCTTTATCACAGGATAGAAAATTGGTCACATAAAGTGGTTCTTACATCTGAGTTCCCTACCATTGACATCTACTGTATTTAGGATATTTTTGTATATGCGCATAGTTGTATTACAGCATCTTTCTGGTCTAAAAAAACTTTTTTTCATTTGTGCTTACCAAGGATACAGATTGGCATCCAACAGCAAAGATCCGTCATAATAATGAAAAGCATTTGACGAAAGACACGAATATTGTGTGATGTCCTCTTTTTTGCAGAGGCACCGGATTTTTTGATAGATAAATACATAAACGCATAGGCTATTAATAGCGTTACAGTGGCAACTGTTGGTATTGTGGATAAAGATAAAAAGGAATACAGCCATCCTGTGTAATTCTGTGAAGTGATATGAAGTGGCAGGCACACCGTGGAACGTCCATAGTATTTCCCCTTGAAGTAAGGATAATATATTAAAGGGAACATAGCTATGAACAAAGCCAGAAGCCATACTACGAGTACAATACCACCAGCTCCAGTCTTTTGCAATCTGACCCCACTAAAAGGAAATACTATGGCATGAAATATATTCAAGGTAATTGCGAGAAGCATAAGCAGCGATCCGAGAGCTGAAGTTGATGCTGCTATTCCAGCCAAGCTGCAAGTTGAAGATGCACGCCACTTTTCGTCTTCTTCAATATAGCGTCCCCTGTACATAAGATCCGCACCAGCTATAGTCAGAAGATAAATACTCATGACCATATCTGCTGCTCCTAAGTTAGATATCAAGAATGAATGAACTTGATTCTGCACAGTAGACATGGCTCTAAAACCAATGACAAGGCAATTCCCAAGGAGAGACAAGATTCCCATCACCCGGATTAACACTCGCAATGTTTCACTGGCCATAAGGTCAGAGCAGCTTGAAAACACATCAGCTTTTGGTAGGCATTTCTCAAGTGAAAGTGGTGCTATACAACAAAACTTGTAATGGGAACTAACTAATGTTCTCAGGTTAGTAAGCTTAGAGAACATAAATTTGTCAAAATGAATAATGTCATTGCCAGACAAATCCAGCTCCTCCAAAAGAAATAAATCATTGAGTGCTGCAACCTCCACGGTATGTATTTTGTTCTCTTTTAAACGCAATATTTTCAAAGATGACAATCCAAGAAATTGTTTATTTTGTAATGTTCTTAATGCATGGTGAATGAGCTGTAAATTGTGTGGAAAGAAATTAGTCCGTTAAAAGCACCATCGTCGATAACTGACAGAAAAGGGTTACCTTCAATCCTTAAGTTGTTAAGCCGACCTAGACCAAGAAATGTGTTTTTATCTAATTTCTGAAGAACATTGTTACTAAGGTCAAGTCTTTGCAGATTTTTTGTAAAGCAGAATCTTCCAGGCAGCACATTCATTATATTATTAGAAGACAAGTTCAATTCAAACAGGTAAAGATATTTCCATATATGACCAAGTTCTGTTATTTTGTTATTTGTAGATATTACTCTCCTGGTATCTACACCCAAGCTCACAAGCAGAGATGAAAAATTCGGTGAATCTATATAACTGCAGTTGAAATCACCTTTGTTGCAAGAACATTGTTTGGGACATATGATTCTACAGAGGTCTTCGTTATCCCCTTGTTTGCAATGTACCCATCCGTCGCACACCTGCTCCAAACTAATACAGTTCGTCTGCCCTTTACATCGGTACATTCCCTCACATTTGTAGTTTTCTGTAAAGCACAATATACATCACTGCAGGAGACCACGGAGTGAAAGTGAGACATTTACGAAGCGCTGTTGTTGAAAGCTCACAAAAGTGTTAAGTATTTGCAAACACCATCCTCAATACTTTCATATGTAGCCAATAATTTGATTGGAAATGACAGTTACTTGAAGTAAACAGCTCCTTCAGAAATGCTTGAGGAAAGAAAGAGCAAAATCAGAAAAAAAGAAGAAATATCCTAGCAGCAACGTAATGAAATCTGAGAGGAGAATACGGCCGTGTATGTTCTAAATATGTACCAATTTGAATTATTGCGATGTACACATATGCCCTAAAACTATGCTAAAGTGTTAGGCAGTGACCACGAAAAGTGCCTATTATTATAGGACACCTGTATATTTCCTCAGTAGGACATTTCACTTGTTTCTTTTATAAAGAGAAGTTTTTATGGGGCTGGATAAAGATCTTCCAGGGACACAAGGGCAACACGGGGGAGTAGTGTGGTAAAATCCTCCGGTATAGCCCCTGAGTCTAAAAAGAGATCACCCACATATTTGACATCACCAGTTGCCCAGCAAGGGCAACCCAAGAAGAGAAAGGTTTCCTTTGAAAATTAAGGTAGAGACACGTCTGGGGAGAGGGTTAATAATTTTCTCCGTTACTGTTGTTTGTCAGATTATTGTAGTTGGACCTTTAAGTGTTCAAGTTATTGTGTGAGTACCATATGAGAGTGAAAATTCGAATATACACTTTTCCTGCTTTGTTGTCCCTTTTTCTTACCATAATTATTCCCAAAACCACACTGCACCCACTCTTCGTACAGTTCTCAAGAGCATTACATGCATAAATACATTTTCCATTCACCAATTTTGATGATTAACATGTACATTTGTTGTAGCATATTTTCACAATTACTTGTTACACAATTACTCACAATCTGTTGACCCATATATATGTATATATATATATATATATATATATATATATATATATATATATATATATATATATATATATATATATATATATATATATATATATACATATATATATATATATATATATATACATATATATATATATATATATATATCCACAGGATTGCCATCATATTAGGTCTTTCACAATACCGCCATTTATTACATAACTTTAATCAAATTTACATGCGGCCCTCTCTTGGAAGCAGTAGGGCGCAAAGTTTCCTTTATCACAAACTTTTTTCCCAGTGTAACACAAACACCAAATGTTTTGATCTGTTTTTTCATGGAATCTTCAAATTTGTGTTTATATCGAGAGTTCTTTTTAGCAGTACGAAGTATTTGTTTTTAACAACATACTTTATACTTATGTGTCCATACGCAGTGCTGACATTCATTAAAGTACAAAACGCACCAAGCGAGTTACAGCAGGTACAAATCAAGATAAGATATTGCTCACCACAATTCTCCAGATGTGATCCATCCCGACATCCTCTATAGTTCCCGAAGTAATCGATGTCATACAGACAAAGCAAGGAATTATTAACCTTATATGTTGCTGATTTGCACTGGAATCCTGTTAAGCTGTTGCCCATGCCTAAAATTCATGCATGACCACTCATATCATTCAGGCTTGGAGAAACATGAGACAAAGGTAACATTGGTTGTATTCAACTTTGTAAACATGATATCATCATGTTATTTTTAGGGCATCAGTTAAATCTGGAATATTTATATTCTGAGTAACCATTTATCTATCACAATTTTGTTTTGCCTTGGTTCATACTGTGCTGTGAATTACGTAACTTCATATGGTCATGATGCAATCTTAGCACACCCCAAAAATCCCCGACACTTAGCAAGGAAAATTTAAGCTAACGTTGACACAATAAAAGTGGACGCAAATGTCAGATTTGTGTGACTATAAGAATACTGCTGACTTAGTTTCCCTTAATACGACAAACGATGCTAAAATGCAGTAATCAATCGTTCAAGCATGAACAAAATTTATACTTCAAAGATCTGCATAAAAATTGGAAATATTTGCCGGTTTGGATTTTTTGGAACTATACCATTCTGGCAGAATAGACAATTGCACAGCAACATAAATACAACATTGGCATCTCCAACAACCACGGACATTAGTTTTGGAGGATATATGTGTGTTAAAATATGTGAAGATCGTCCAATGTTGTGCAATTTTATTAGTCTGTTTATTCTTTTTTTCATTTCAGAAAGATTGTCTTGATGCGGTGCGTGTATATTTACCGGCGATTTGGGATGGAACAATTTAGTGCTCGTCATACCTCAGTGTCACAATGATTTCCAAGATCACTTTTGTCATTTTCGTATACTAACAATACAGGAACCACCAGAGTATGTGAAAGAATGAATGACAACTTTTTACCGCATGCAGTGTTGCCCTGCATTACACGAGATTTGTTATCGGTATTATATAGTAAAATCTATATAGTACGGATACTGCTTCTATTACTAATTCAATTTTTCTCCTTACTTGAATTTATAAAACTGTTATATACTTCTGTACAATGGTTATCTGGACACAATTTGCAAAGACAAAACGCCAAGTGCATCTCATAATTATGTTTTTTCTATGTGTCAATATTTTACGTGGATTTCTTAGCTTATTTGTCAATGATTCATGTAGCACTGGCCATAAACTATATTTTTGTGGTTCCAGGAAAATATCAACACCCAATTAATGTATGCTCTGTGTCTGCACCATGCTCGCGGTGCCTTGGTGGCTTACTCAAGTTAATACTCTGTCTGTTCGACTTAGAATCTTTACAGCAATATATATATATATATATATATATATATATATATATATATATATATATATATATATATATATATATATATATATATATATATATATATATATATATGTATATATATATATATATATATATATATATATATATATATATATATATATATATATATATATATATATATATATATATATATATATATATATATATATATATATATATATATATATATATATATATATATATATATATATATATATATATATATATGTGTGTATGTATATATATATATATATATATATATATATATATATATATATATATATATATATATATATATATATATATATATATATATATATATAATAACTAAAATTCCATCCTGCTCTGAACAGCTGCGTCAGAGCAACCTGCATCTCCGCTCACAGTTTGGCTTGATTGCATTGCCGGAGTAAGAACTGCTTAACTGAAATAATTTGATGTTTTGATCCAGCAAGTAAAACTGCTAGTACAGATACAGCCTTAGATTATATAAACCAGTATGAAAATGTACTCGACTAAAGAGATTGAAGCAGAAGGATAGCACAATCACACACAAAGTCGGTCTTTTAATGCTGAAAAAAATGCTGCAATAATAAACTAGCACAACTTCAAATTGCCTCCTGTGCAGACTAAGCTTCCGCTTCATTTGTGGTGTGGATTCTGCTCAATATAACACAAATATTGGTCTGTTAAGCAAGCAACGCCTCAATGTTCAGAAGGTGCAATAGCCAGACCAAGGAGGGCAGAGTCTCTCTACCCTCCTTGGCCAGACTGAGTGCTGCTTTATGTACAAGAGCATTATGCCACACTTCTGGCTGTTGCTAGATACACCTTGCCCGACCAACTCTTAACCCCTAATTCTATTCTTAGATTTCTAGATTCATGGGACAATGAACGGACAGTTATGCCTCCCTCACAACGGGGGGTGGGGGTGGGTAGGCAAACATTGTTTGTGGGTTGTCCGTCAGTTGTTCGTCCGTACATCTGTCCACCTTTCTTGGCACCATATCTTCAAATTCCCTGGGTTTTTTTCTAAAATTTGGTACAGAGATGCAATTTCTGGACTCCTATTAGCTGATTAGATTTTGAGGCCACTGTGACCTATTTAGTGACCGTCTGTGCTTTGTAAGTGCAACATCTTCATAATTCCTGGATGGATTTTTCTCGAATTTTATACACAGATGCATTCCTTGGCTCTATTTGGCTGATTATATTTTGTGGTCTCTGTAAACTATTTACTGCCTACCATGACCTATTTACTATGAGCTTCCGAAGCACAATATCTTTAAAATGCCTGGGCAGATCTCTCTTAAACTTGAAACACAGATAGATTCCTAAACTCACACAAGCTGATTAGAATTTGAGGTCAGTGTGACCTAATTCCCAGTAACTGTGACCTATTTAGTGTCTATCTGAGCATTTTATGCAGGACATCTCCAAAACGCACAAATGGATTTTTATCAAATTTCTTCTGCATTTTTCTGGAACCCCCGTATAGGTGCTTACATAAAGAGGTCACTGTGACCTAGTTAAAGCTTAACGTGACCTATTTACTGTGCATATTAGCTTTGTTCTGGCTATATATTCAAAATGCAATTAAACCATTTTTATACATACAATTAGGCCCGCGTTAAACTTAACAGTCACCAAATTCATCAACTTTTTGCAAACTTTTTCTAACCTTTTGAGTGAAAGGTACACCTTTTCCAAACCGATTTCTAACAATTTCCAAACATTTTAACCCCATTTCGTTCCATTGCCTTTAAACCCTTTTAAACACTTTTAAACCCTTCTCTAGTGGTTGACAACCATTTCACAGATTTTCTCAACCTCACGGATTACAATTTTGAAATGGTCTGAAATGGTTTGCAACTGTTTCAACCATTTCAAACCCTTTGTCAACCTTTTGCAAACTTTTTGCAACCTTTACAAACCCCAGCACCACACTTTGCGACACAAAGATGCACTTGGCTGTTAGTGTATAGATGGGCTTAACTGTAGATGCATACCCAGAGCCCCTTTGGGAGAATAGAATTTGTGTTCACTGTGACCTTTTCCTGACCTTTTTTATTACCATGATATCCTCAAAATGTCTAGGTGATTTTTTTTTCCGAATTTAGTACAGAAATGCATTATTTGGCATAGAATATGTCATTAAGATCTGAGGTCAGTGTGATCTATTTACATATGGCTATGACCTATTAATTGCCCATGAGAACGTCTTTAAAATCCTGATATATGCAAAATGCCTGGATGGATATAACCTTTTGTGTGACATTTAAATTTCAATGTACAGCTGTATGCATTGTACATGACTGTCATCTTGCCATGCTGTCCGTCTTTCACAACCAACACATAGGGACGGGATTTGGAGCACCTGCAAAAATTAATTGATTATGCAGCTTTAAATTTTGTACGTTATTATTACCTAATTTATTACCTGCAGTTATTATGGCACCAGCCCTTAACAGAGGTTAGCTGGAAACATTTATATGAATGTCATTCAAGATAAATCCCTGCATCAGTTTTTTGCCCCATTATAATGAATTATGCTCAGGTATAGAACCAAAATGCTGGTTGTCTG
The DNA here is from genome assembly GCA_964020975.1 of Hermodice carunculata. Classification (NCBI taxonomy): domain Eukaryota; kingdom Metazoa; phylum Annelida; class Polychaeta; order Eunicida; family Amphinomidae; genus Hermodice; species Hermodice carunculata. The sequence continues at coordinate 11,969,286 of OZ026623.1, read as the reverse complement.
GAAATGACACACATCATAAATTTACTGAAATGTCCTTATGAAGACAAATATGCTATTTAGACGTATTGTATCATATCCATTGGTGGTCAGGCTGTCATAATGGCAGATTTCACATTTCCTTTACCATGACATGCTAAAAAGGTTGCATAGATTATCTTAAAGGAAGATGTTTTGAAATTTTCTACTCTTTGTGCTCCAAGAGTAATATTTTGGTAGTTTAAGAGTGGGGTGAATAGGGGGCGATGGGGAGGCATTCTAATGATACAGTGCCATCACAGTACTCTAGTGTTGCACATATAACTAAACACATGTACATAATACCTTAGAAGTCGTGGCTCCTGGATCCAAATACCCAACGTTCCAGCCAGTCAACATCTCTAATAAAAGGCCTATGTGCTTAATGCTCTGCTGGCACCATGGCTATATTGGACCTGCTCATTTTAAAGTTGGGAGTCTTTAAGTAGCTTATGAATATATATATCTTACCTAAATTTATTGTATAAAATGTCCGCCAGATTTCGCTGGGCTCCGCGTGTGATAATAGCTTCGGCAAGACACCGAGTGCACCCTCATTTTTATGTCCTCAGTGACTTTGGGACAGATGATAAAGGTCACCTAGATTATGTTATACAAGGGGCCCATGGGCCTGGTGCTGTACTGACATTACCATTGATGTCCAAGCTGCACTATTCCATTACAAAATCACCTTTTTCAATTTTACCCGCATAGTGACCTCACAAAAAGGGGGTCATGGTTACTGCTCTTACATACAACTCTAGCTTTTGATATTGACTATATAGCCTATGAATTTGGCAAGTTTACTCCAATTGCTTTTCAAGACATGAAATTTTATATCTTAAAATACATGTTGTCTCATAATTTCCCTGAAGTTTTAGGTGGCTTTACTATTATCATGAGCAACTTAGACTTTGACCTCAATGTACAGCTTATCATGAGCAACTTAGACTTTGACCTCCCCGACAATCCCACGGAATTTGGTGAAAATCTGCCAAAAAAATAAAGGTGATATAGTGTTCACAAGATTTTTATATTTTGAGCCCTATATTGCATAATATTGTAGCTGGTACAACCAATATCAAAATGAACCTAGACTTTTTTTATACTTCCTAAAAGTCCTGAAAGTTATATTGAGCCAACTTGAAAACTGTGGACGGTATTGTGGTCACAAGGTTTTCACCTGTACATTACATAATATTATAGGTGGAGCCACCACCATTCATGTCAACAAAGATTTGTATACACTTTATACCTCCTAAACGTTATACGGGCTTATCTCTAATTGTAGGGTGCAGGGAAATTCTAGACATAAGTCCAATTTTTAAACTTGGTATTTGCACTTGACCTTCAACTCCGATTAAAAATTGTTTTGGTCAAAATATGTGTCCCACATTCAGCTTTCCATACATAGTCTGTTTGTTCAAAGCAGGCAATAATTATTCGAGTTATTGATGAAAAACAATAAACTCGGATGAGCCCAAAACTCCGCAATTACTGGAAAGCCTCCAAAGTAGGTCACAAAGAATAGTTTGATTTATTATGCAATCAAGTGCAAATTTGTTCTGGAGGCTCAATGCTCTTTGTCACTAATACCCAAGCTACACCCTGCCATTGCAAAATCACTTTTTCAATTTGGAAGGCATGGTTACCTCACAAAAAAACGTCAAGGTCAGTGATCTTGCATAACATTCTTCCTTTGGCCATGGTCTACATATCTTACGAATTTTGCAAGTCTTAACCAATCCCTGTTCCAAATATGTAATTTTACATCTTAAAACACATTTTGGCTCATAATTTCCATCATATAGCAGGTGGCACCACCAGTATCATAAGCATCTTAGACTCTTACCTCCTCCACAACCCCACCAAATTTGGTCATAATCTGCAAAAAATAAAGGTGCTAGACTGTCCACAAGATTTTCACATTTCGACCCCCATATTACATAATGATATAGTGGCGCCACCAATATCGAAAGGGGCCTACATTTTCAAACACCCTAGATCGGAAGTTCTCAAAGCTATATTGGGCCAACTTGAAAACTGTGGCGGTATCGCGTTTACAAGCAAAAGTTTACGGACAGATGGGCAAACGAGTGGTCGCATACGCCTTACGTCATTTAGTCAGCAGATCTAAACAAACTTTCATCGGATCCTGTGGGTTTTTCATATTGCTGATTTTAAAGTAAACAGAAAGCCAAACACACAACCAGAGATCAATGCTCAGATAGAAATGTATTCTAATGTAAATGAAAACAAGACAAAACGCACACAAACACTTGTGCAGGGTACCATGCTATTATCTCATGCAACACAACAAAGATAGAGCAGCAAGATTTGTTGAGTTGATTTTAGGCATTACTTTTCTCAGTGAAGTATACTTTCTAATGGGTATATTTCACATAACTTCTGTCTTTCATGTTGGATGAATCACATTGCAGTTACAGATCATAATATACTAAAGCAGATTTTCACAGTGTGATCAGGCAAATGTTGTACAGACCACTTGGTAATTACAGATCACAATAGTAACATATTGAAACAAATATTCACAATTTGTTCCAGGAAAATGTAGACCATTTTTAATTAGAGATCACAATATACTGAAAAAGATATTTACAGTTTTTTCATGGAAAAGTAGTGCAGAAAACTTTGTAATTACAGATCACAAAATCTATCTATCTATCTATCTATCTATCTATCTATCTATCTATCTATCTATCTATCTATCTATCTATCTATCTATCTATCTATCTATCTATCTATCTATCTATCTATATATATATATATATATATATATATATATATATATATATATATATATATATATATATATATATATATATATATACTAAAACACATATTTACAGTTTGTTCTGAGAAAATGCACACCATTTTGTAATCACAGATCACAATCTACTAAAACATATTTACAGTTTGTCTAGGGAAAATGTTGTACAGACCACTTTGTAATTACAGATCACAATATAATAAAACAGATTATCACAGTTTGTTCAGGGAAAATGTTGTACAGACCACTTGGTAATTACAGATCACAATACAGCAAACATATATTCACAGTTTACACCCAGAAAATATAGACGACAACATCTCAGGCACATACCCTTGGCTGCCCTCTACAAAATAAAAAACTAAAACAAAAAAAAAAACAAAAAACAAAAAAAAAAACAAAAAAAAAAAAACACACACAAAAAAAAAAACAAAAAACAAAAAAAAAAAAAAAAAAAATAATAACAGCTGAAACCATTAAGCATTATGTATTTTCACATGTGTGTTTCCTTTACCACAAAGCCCTTTCATTGTTCCAATGACCTGTTGTTCCAGTCTGGCTGAATTCCTTTTGAAGGATATCTGTTTCTAATCTGCACTGGACAAGAAACTTGCTGTTACTAAACTGATTGTGCATGACATCTGCTATGTACAGAAGCCAATGTTCATATCATCTTATGTTAAACCAATGCCAGGACTCTTTTACTTTTCAGTCCTCACAAAATATGTATGTAGTAGTATAAAAGCTTTTTTAAATGCCCAATTGCACTCACTTTAAATAGTTCAATGGCAGTCACCATAGATAGGTTAATGCCAGTCACGGAACTTTGTTTACCATGTAAACCACATCACCAACCACTGAAGATAAGTGATGGCTGATGTGTATCCAAATAGACGAACAAGAGGACTGTAACAGTCCTTTGCTATGCTGACCCTGCATGGAGAAAATGACATGGTCCTTTGATCTTTATAATTTGGTCAAAGTCGCTTTAATAGAACATTTCCATGCACAAATATCTAGAGTAGCTGACTCAGTTGTCCTTGTCCTAGCTAAAATAAAGTTCAAGTTACGAAGTGAAAAGTAAAAGTCATGAAAGTGATGCTGTAGCCTTGGAAATAATTTGTGTACTGTCCAAATCTAGTCCACATACAGGACTATCAACATCAAAACCCTGGCTCAAATAGCTGTCAATATCAGGTCACACAGTAAAACTAAGGAAGTGCCCTGTGCCCTTTTCAATGAGGTCAAAGTCACCCGTATACTGTGCCAGCACTAACGATTCGGTAATAATTGTTACCCGACTTGTGGACATAATGGAGGAACAAACGAAACATCTCAATACAAAGGGTTATGATAACCCTGCAGGGGCTCCCTGATATTGCCACAAATATTGAGGCCCTACATCACAATTGTACTCATATATAAAACTCTTGTTAGAATGGACGAAAATGTAAGGAGTCTGGACCACTGTCTAATGCGGTTCATTCAGTCTTTTTGTTCAAATCGGGTACATTTTTAAAAAAAAATGTACCCGATTTGAACAAAAAAGACCCTGAATGGAAAGCTTGAAGTGGTCCAGCATCCTTAATTTTGTATTAACAAGAGTTTTATATATGAGTACAATTGTGATGTAGGGCCTCAATATTTGTGGCAATATCAGGGAGCCCCTGCAGGGTTATCATAACCCTTTGTATTGAGATGTTTCGTTTGTTCCTCCATTATGTCCACAAGTCGGGTAACAATTATTACCGAATCGTTAGTGCTGGCACAGTATACGGGTGACTTTGACCTCATTGAAAAGGGCACAGGGCACTTCCTTAGTTTTACTGTGTGACCTGATATTGACAGCTATTTGAGCCAGGGTTTTGATGTTGATAGTCCTGTATGTGGACTAGATTTGGACAGTACACAAATTATTTCCAAGGCTACAGCATCACTTTCATGACTTTTACTTTTCACTTCGTAACTTGAACTTTATTTTAGCTAGGACAAGGACAACTGGGTCAGCTACTCTAGATATTTGTGCATGGAAATCTTTCATTAAAGCGACTTTGACCAAATTATAAAGATCAAAGGACCATGTCATTTTCTCCATGCAGGGTCAGCATAGCAAAGGACTGTTACAGTCCTCTTGTTCGTCTATTTGGATACACATCAGCCATCACTTATCTTCAGTGGTTGGTGATGTGGTTTACATGGTAAACAAAGTTCCGTGACTGGCATTAAACTATCTATGGTGACTGCCATTGAAATATTTAAAGTGAGTGCAATTGGGCATTTAAAAAAGCTTTTATACTACTACATACATATTTTGTGAAGACTGAAAAGCAAAATAGTCCTGGCATTGGTTTAACATAAGATGATATGAACATTGGCTTCTGTACATAGCAGATGTCATGCACAATCAGTTTAGTAACAGCAAGTTTCTTGTCCAGTGCAGATTAGAAACAGATATCCTTCAACAGGAATTCAGCCAGACTGGAACAACAGGTCATTGGAACAATGACAGGGCTTTTGGGTAAAGGAAACAAACATGTGAAAATGCATAATGCTTAATGTTTTTTTTTTTTTTTTTTTTTTTTTTTTTTGTTTTTTTTTTTTTTTGGTTTTTTTTTTTTTTTTTTTTTGTTTTTTGTTTTTTTTGTTTTGTTTTAGTTTTTATTTTGTAGAGGGCAGCCAAGGGTATGTGCTTGAGATGTTGTCGTCTATATTTTCTGGGTGTAAACTGTGAATATATGTTTGCTGTATTGTGATCTGTAATTACCAAGTGGTCTGTACAACATTTTCCCTGAACAAACTGTGATAATCTGTTTTAGTATATTGTGATCTGTAATTACAAAGTGGTCTGTACAACATTTTCCGTAGACAAACTGTAAATATGTTTTAGTAGATTGTGATCTGTGATTACAAAATGGTGTGCATTTTCTCAGAACAAACTGTAAATATGTGTTTTAGTATATATATATATATATATATATATATATATATAGATAGATAGATAGATAGATAGATAGATAGATAGATAGATAGATAGATAGATAGATAGATAGATAGATAGATAGATAGATAGATAGATAGATAGATAGATAGATAGATAGATAGATAGATAGATAGATAGATAGATAGATAGATTTTGTGATCTGTAATTACAAAGTTTTCTGCACTACTTTTCCATGAAAAAACTGTAAATATCTTTTTCAGTATATTGTGATCTCTAATTAAAAATGGTCTACATTTTCCTGGAACAAATTGTGAACATTTGTTTCAGTATATTAATATTGTGATATGTAAATACAAAGTGGTCTGTACAACATTTTACCTGATCACACTGTGAAAATCTGTTTTAGTATATTATGATCTGTAACTGCAATGTGATTCATCCAACATGAAAGACAGAAGTTATGTGAAATATACCCATTAGAAAGTATACTTCACTGAGAAAAGTAATGCCTAAAATCAACTCAACAAATCTTGCTGCTCTATCTTTGTTGTGTTGCATGAGATAATAGCATGGTACCCTGCACAAGTGTTTGTGTGCGTTTTGTCTTGTTTTCATTTACATTAGAATACATTTCTATCTGAGCATTGATCTCTGGTTGTGTGTTTGTCTTTCTGTTTACTTTAAAATCAGCAATATGAAAAACCCACAGGATCCGATGAAAGTTTGTTTAGATCTGCTGACTGAATGACGTAGGGCGTATGCGACCACTCGTTTGCCCATCTGTCCGTATACTTTTGCTTGTAAGCGCGATACCGCCACAGTTTTCAAGTTGGCCCAATATAGCTTTCAGAACTTCCGATCTAGGGTGTTTGAAAATGTAGGCCCCTTTCGATATTGGTGGCGCCACTATATCATTATGTAATATGGGGGTCGAAATGTGAAAATCTTGTGAACAGTCTAGCACCTTTATTTTTTGCAGATTATCACCAAATTTGGTGGGGTTGTGGAAGAGGTAAGAGTCTAAGTTGCTTATGATACTGGTGGTGCCACCTGCTATATGATAGAAATTATGAGCCAAAATGTGTTTTTAGATGTAAAATTACATATTTGGAACAGGGATTGGTTAAGACTTGCAAAATTCGTAAGATATGTAGACCATGGCCAAAGGAAGAATGTTATGCAAGATCACTGACCTTGACGTTTTTTCGTGAGGTAACCATGCCTTCCAAATTGAAAAAGTGATTTTGCAATGGCAGGGTGTAGCTTGGGCATTAGTGACAAAGAGCATTGAGCCTCCAGAACAAATTTGCACTTGATTGCATAATACATCAAACTATTCTTTGTGACCTACTTTAGAGGTTTTCCAGTAATTGCGGAGTTTTGGGCTCATCCAAGTTTATTGTTTTTCGTCAATAACTCGAAAAATTATTGCCTGCTTTGAACAAACAGACTATGTATGGAAAGCTGAATGTGGGACACATATTTTAACCAAAACAATTTTTAATCGGAGTTGAAAGTCAAGTGCAAATGCCAAGTTTAAAAATTGGACTTATGTCTAGAATTTCCCCTGCACCTTACAATTAGAGATAGGCCCGTATAACGTTTAGGAGGTATTAAGTGTATACAAATCTTTGTTGACATGAATGGTGGTGGCTCCACCTATAATATTATGTAATGTACAGGTGAAAACCTTGTGACCACAATACCGTCCACAGTTTTCAAGTTGGCTCAATATAACTTTCAGGACTTTTAAGGAGTATAAAAAAGTCTAGGTTCATTATGATATTGGTTGCACCAGCTACACTATTATGCAACATAGGGCTCAAAATATAAAAATCGTGTGAACACTCTATCACCTTTATTTTTTTGGCAGATTTTCACCAAATTCCGTGGGATTGTGGGGGAGGTCAAAGTCTAAGTTGCTCATGATAAGCTGTACATTGAGGTCAAAGTCTAAGTTGCTCATGATAATAGTAGAGCCACCTAAAACTTCAGGGAAATTATGAGACAACATTTATTTTAAGATATAAAATTTCATGTCTTGAAAAGCAATTGGAGTAAACTTGCCAAATTCATAGGCTATATAGTCAATATCAAAAGCTAGAATTTTATGTTAGAGCAGTAACCATGACCCCTTTTTGTGAGGTCACTATGCGGGTAAAATTGAAAAAGGTGATTTTGTAATGGAATAGTGCAGCTTGAACATCAATGGTACTGTCAGTACAGCACCAGGCCCATCGGCCCCTTGTATAACATAATCTAGGTGACCTTTATCATCTGTCCCAAAGTCACTGAGGACATAAAAATGAGAGTGCACTCGGTGTCTTGGCGAAGCTATTATTACATGCGGAGCCCAGCGAAATCTGGCGGACATTTTATACAATAAATTTAGGTAAGATATATATATTCAAAGCTACTTAAAGACTCCCAACTTTAAAATGAGCAGGTCCAATATAGCCACGGTGCCAGCAGAGCATTAAGCACATAGGCCTTTTATTAGAGATGTTGACTGGCTGGAACGTTGGGTATTTGGATCCAGGAGCCACGACTTCTAAGGTATTATGTACATGTGTTTAGTTATATGTGCAACACTAGAGTACTGTAATGATACTGTATCATTAGAATGCCTCCCCATCGCCCCCTATTCACCCCACTCTTAAACTACCAAACTATTACTCTTGGAGCACAAAGAGTAGAAAATTTCAAAACATCTTCCTTTAAGATAATCTATGCAACCTTTTTAGCATGTCATGGTAAAGGAAATGTGAAATCTGCCATTATGACAGCCTGACCACCAATGGATATGATACAATACGTCTAAATAGCATATTTGTCTTCATAAGGACATTTCAGTAAATTTATGATGTGTGTCATTTCCAGACAGCCAGCATTTTGGTTCTTTACCTGAGCATAATTCATTATAATGGGGCAAAAAACTGATGCAGGGATTTATCTTGAATGACATTCATATAAATGTTTCCAGCTAACCCCTGTTAAGGGCTGGTGCCATAATAACTGCAGGTAATAAATTAGGTAATAATAACGTACAAAATTTAAAGCTGCATAATCAACTAATTTTTGCAGGTGCTCCAAATCCTGTCCCTATGTGTTGGTTGTGAAAGACGGACAGCATGGCAAGATGACAGTCATGTACAATGCATACAGCTGTACATTGAAATTTAAATGTCACACAAAAGGTTATATCCATCCAGGCATTTTGCATATATCAGGATTTTAATGACGTTCTCATGGGCAATTAAAAGGTCATAGCCATATGTAAATAGATCACACTGACCTCAAATCTTAATGACATATTCTATGCCAAATAATGCATTTCTGTACTAAATTTGGAAAAAAAAAACAAATCACCCAGGTATTTTTAAGATATCATGGTAATAAAAAAGGACAGGAAAAGGTCACAGTGAACTCAAATTCTATTCAGCCAAAGGGGCCCTGGGTATGCATCTACAGTTAAGCCCATCTATACACTAACAGCCAAGTGCATTTTTGTGTTTTAAAGTGTGGTGCTGGGGTTTGTAAAGGTTGCAAAAAGTTTGCAAAAGGTGACAAAGGGTTTGAAATGGTTGAAACAGTTGCAAACCATTTCAGACCATTTCAACATTGTAATCAGTGAGGTTGAGAAAATCTGTGAAATGGTTGTCAACCACTGGAGAAGGGTTTAAAAGTGTTTAAAAGGGTTTAAAGGCAATGGAACGAAATGGGGTTAAAATGTTTGGAAATTTTTTGAAATCGGTTTGGAAAAGGTGTACCTTTCACTCAAAAGGTTAGAAAAAGATTGCAAAAAGTTGATGCATTTGGTGACTGTTAAGTTTAACGCGGGCCTAATTGTATGTATAAAAATGGTTTAATTGCATTTTGAATATATGGCCATAACAAAGCTAATATGCACAGTAAATAGGTCACGTTAAGCTTTAAATAGGTCACAGTGACCTCTTAATGTAAGCAACTATTGGGGGGTCCAGAACAATGCAGAAGAAATTTGATAAAAATCCATTTGTGCGTTTTGGAGATGTCCTGCATAAAATGCTCAGATAGACACTAAATAGGTCATAGTTACTGGGATTTAGGTCACACTGATCTCAAATTCTAATCAGCTTGTGTGAGTTTAGGAATCTATCTGTGTTTCAAGTTTAAGAGAGATCTGTCCAGGCATTTTAAAGATATTGTGCTCCGGAAGCTCATAGTAAATAGGTCATGGTAAGCAGTAAATAGCTTACAGAGACCACAAAATATAATCAGCCAAATAGAGCCAAGGAATGCATCTGTGTATAAAATTCGAGAAAAATCCATCCAGGAATTATGAAGATGTTGCACTTACAAAGCACAGACGGTCAGTAAATAGGTCACAGTGGCCTCAAAATCTAATCAGCTAATAGGAGTCCAGAAATTGCATCTCTGTACCGATTTTTAGAAGAAAAAAACAGGGAATTTGAAGATATGGTGCAGAAAAAGGTGGACAGATGTACGGACGAACAACTGACGGACAACCCACAAACAATGCTTGCCTACCCACCGCCCCCAAAACCGTTGTGAGGGAGGCATAACTGTCCGTTCATTGTCCCATGAATCTAGAAATCTAAGAATAGAATTAGGGGTTAAGAGTTGGTCGGGCAAGGTGTATCTAGCAACAGCCAGAAGTGTGGCATAATGCTCTTGTACATGAAGCAGCACTCAGTCTGGCATAGGAGGGTAGATAGACTCTGCCCTCCTTGGTCTGGCTATTGCACCTTCTGAACATTGAGGCATTGCTTGCTTAACAGACCAATATTTGTGTTATATTGAGCACAATCCACACCACAAATGGAGCGGAAGCTTAGTCTGCACAGGAAGCAATTTGAAGTTGTACCTGTGCTACTTTATTATTGCAGCATTTTTTTTCAGCATTAAAAGACCGACTTTGTGTGTGATTGTGCTACCCTTCTGCTTCAATCTCTTTAGTCGAGTACATTTTCATACTGGTTTATATAATCTAAGGCTGTATCTGTACTCGCTGTTTTACTTGCTGGATCAAAACATCAAATTATTTCAGTTAAGCAGTTCTTACTCCGGCAATGCAATCAAGCCAAACTGTGAGCGGAGATGCAGGTTGCTCTGACGCAGCTGTTCAGAGCAGGATGGATTTTAGTTATATATATATATATATATATGTGCATGTGTGTGTGTGTGTGTGTGTGTGTGTGTGTGTGTGTGTGTGTGTGTATAAATTGCTGTAAAGATTCTAAGTCAAACAGACAGAGTATTAACTTGAGTACGCCACCAAGGCACCGCGAGCATGGTGCAGACACAGAGCATACATTAATTGGGTGTTGATAATTTTCCTGGACCCACAAAAATATAGTTCATGGCCAGTGCTACATGAATCATTGACAAATAAGCTAAGAAATGCACATCAAATATTGACACATAGAAAAAACATAATTATGCGATGCACTTGGCGTTTTGCCTTTGCAAATTGTATACAGATAATTATTGTACAGAAGTATATAACAGTTTCATAAATTCGAGTAAGTAGAAAAAATGAATTAGAAATAGAAGCAGTATCCGTACTTTATAGATTTTACTATATTATACCGATAACAAATCTCGTGTAATGCAGGGCAACACTGCATGCGGTAAAAAGTTGTCATTTATTCTTTCACATACTCTGGTGGTTCCTGTATTGTTAGTATACGAAAATGACAAAAGTGATCTTGGAAATCATTGTGACACTGAGGTATGACGAGCACTAAATTGTTCCATCAAACAGATGTTCAGTCCAAATCGCCGGTAAATATACACGCACCGCATCAAGACAATCTTTCTGAAATGAAAAAAAGAATAAACAGACTAATAAAATTGCACAACATTGGACCATCTTCACATACTTTAACACACATATATCCTCCAAAACTAATGTCCATGTTTGTTGGAGATGCCAATGTTGTATTTATCAGCATCAAAATGTGACTGTCATTTTGCCTACTTACGGCAGTTTCATACAACAATGAGCCTTGCTTTTATTACTGAAAGGAAGCAAGAAAGGACACACAACGAGCTTGTCCAATACATGATAATTTCATTCCTGATGTTCTGCAGGACGCACTTTAAGGGTCACAGGGGTCATAGTATGTGACCCACTTTATACCGATCATCTATCTTATACACCGAGTATCCTATCTTACCCCAGCTTTTGAAAGGGCGGTATTTTCAGGCAAGCATCATAAAAAAAGCCGTCATGCATGCACGCATTACCTGAGATATTTATTTCTTCCAATTTGTACACAAGGGTTAGCCGAATTGTTTGTTAAATTCGACAATAACATAAACATGACAAATAAAGCAGATCTGAATAGTCCAACGGAAAATGTAAAAGGAGCATTTAAGTATTTTTATATATGTGTGGTGGCAAAAGCCTAATAGGTCTAAATTGTTCGGGTCTCTAAGATTTTTATGTGGAATAACAACATTCATATTCTGGTCAACACGTGTATATTCACATTCAATCTAACATCTCAAGAAGAAAGCCTGGTGTGTTGTTATGAGACCATTACACATGAGCCTGGTGTGTTGTTATGAGACCATAACACATGAGCCTGTGTGTTATGGGACAATAACACGTGTCCCGTCCACATACCAGTAAGCCACGCCCACCTGGGTTTCCGAAACTCAACACTCCAACATACTGGGCAAATCACTAGTCACCACCTGCCATCGGCTTGGGGAACCAAAAATAAATGGCTGTAGAAGCCAGGAGATGCTATGTCTCTTGTGACTTCTACTGCTCCCTTGTTGACCAGTTTCATAACTGTACCAACAAGAGAGACGTCCATCTGCATTTGAAATTGGATCAAAGTTGTAGAGCACTTTTGAGGTCGGTGGTGGGCCACTGTTTCTTAATAGCAGTGTGTAGGTGTGAAGTAACACTGGAGATGAAGACGCCTTATGTAAAGCCCCCAGTAATGAATAATATACCCCAAGCTTCCCCATTCGACTCTGGCAAGAAAGAGCTAGAAAAGTAAAGAAAGGACCCACAAGATCATGGTATACTACTTTTGGGGGCCCTGTCTTACAGTCCCTGGCTCTTGGAATAGCAATGGGGTTGCTCCATGACACTGCCACTCTTTGGCTGGCATTACTGACCACCTGTGCTCGGGGCAATGTTCTGCCGGAAGTAAGAGCAGCTTGGGGCACTGGAGAACCCTGGCCAGAACACACGTAGCAGCGGCTGCTGCTTTGACACTGATCAACAGTGTGTGTATCACGCAGGCAATTTGAGCATAAGTTCTTATTTGCGACAAGTGCAACACGGCCAACCACAGATAAACATTTGAAGTCAGGACAATGTGATAAATTGTGAGGGGAATACAAACCTGTTCCGCCTCTGTGTCCCGGCCTCCATATGTGGCGTTCTGTTTACACTGTTACCATCATGACCTCTATTACCCTTTTGTTTATGCTTACTAGACCCCCCCCCCCCCCCCAGGGATCTGTGTAGCAGCAGCAGCAGCAATTTGTTTTTCATGCTGTTTAGAGCGCTTGGAAACTGCCTCAGTTCCACAAATTGGATCATTTAACTCCTCCGTGACCAATTCCACAAAGTCCACCAAATCAGTAGACTTTGCGCAGGATAGATCGACCTCTCTGGTTGAGATTGGAAAGCTTAATGACTGTGTCGCTTTACAGGGACACAGATTTGTTGACAGTTTGTTCCCGATGTGCATGAGTATTGCAGATGAAAGTTTGAGTTTTTTTACACCTTTCTTTGATGCGCGAGGCCACTAAGGCAATCCATCGCGGCACAGCCTTTGATGGGAGATCGTCTATCGATTCCTGCTGGTCCTGAACATTAATGTCTTCCTTCGTCTGAACGCAAAACAAGCAGGATAATCATAAAGTAAACCACTAAGGCTGTGATATGGTTGCATGTTCGCATCATTTCTCTGTCTACAAACACGCTGTCGGCATGTCGCCTGGTTTCACCTCATGGGCGCCGCCATGATACCTGCCTCACTTTGGTCCGTTGCTAACTGTGGTCACGTGGCCGACTGTTAAGTATGATTGACGGGTGGCATTGTTCCGCTTGCCGATGAAAACAAGAAGAATGACACATGGTCGCTCAGGTGTCCACACACTTGTGTGTTTTTTTGCGTTTTTTTTTCATATTTCTAATTTAGTTACAAAATTGAAATTTTGCCGACGTACGGAAAGGGCATTTAACTTGTTAAAAACGTTAAATTCTCGAAATCGCCCATTCTAGGGTTTTTGGTGTCTGAAGTGTCCTTAAATACTGTCCTGACTTTTGTTTATGTTTCAACTCCTGCTTGGGCCACCTATTCTGTACAAAATTTTGAAAACGTGCCACAATGTCAAAAATGATCAGCTGGGCATTAACCTCGCCGACTGCATCCAAATTTTGTAATATTTATTTAGCTTTGCGCAACTCATGGCTAAACTGCATCATTTCTGTTGCAGTTTTGACAGATTTTCCACTAACGATTCCACAATATAATGCTTAGAACCGTACAGTTCCCGCAAAATATCACGGGCACGCTTGTAACCATCAGCGCCACCTACAATTTGAGTACCTTGAATGGCCAAAAACGCGTCGCCAGATGTATATTGTAGGTGGCACCACTAAATTGAATTTCCCATAGGCGGCCATTATAACATATCCTGGCGTATCTAAGAGTAAGAGCTTTAACTTTAATGAAGACTATGCTCACCAATTAAATTCAAGTCTGCCTTACAAAATAAGAGGCATTAACATATATGATGAACACCAAACTTTTGACTTTGCCCCACCTGAACGCAGTCATGTTGGATTTTCACCTGTCCGCACCCAATATCATCTTTAAATTTCCGACCACCCCGGAAAAAAATTATGCCCAAAATTAATTATTCAAATCACTCTATTTTGTGATGGCATAATCTGAATTAAAATTATATGTAACAGATTTGAGCCTGCCACAAATTCCACCACTCTGGTCAAGGCAAATCCTACAGTGCTGGTCATTAGACATTTTACCTTTGTGCTGCCCTCTGTGGCCAATTTAGGGGTGCAACCTGTAATAAGCGAGCGAGGCGCGCATCATCGTCAACCGAGAGCCTTTCCACATTTATCTCGAAAGATCTCATAAATGAATGGAATTTTAATGGATCACCATCAAAAGTTTCGAGCTCCAATTTTGGCAAACTCAACGATTTTACCATATCAGCTTGCATTTGCTCTACTTTAGGGTCAGGTTTTTTGGTCACATTTTCTTTGATATACACTTGCACACGTGATAGCACATGTAAATAATTACTCTCTGAAGGCAGGTAGTACTTCTGGTTATCTATTTCTCTCTCTCCGGCCTCATCCAAAGCAGTCACCTTATCATGTTTGGCTGCAAATTCGTCAAATACACAATTCAAAGAATTCACCTGCTCAGTTAAACTAGCAGTATCTACTTCACTAATGAGATCTCTAGACAGGCGGCTACATGCCTTAGTCAATTTAGACTTGGCCGTACGTCGGGCCTCTTTTGCCTCAAGCAAAGACATATTTGCAGAATTTGAATTATACACCACTAAAAATGACTGCGCTATGGATAACGCCAAAAGAAACAGTAGAAAATAACAGAAGATACCACTTGCCTTCATGACATACCACTTGAAATATTCCTTCCCAAAGAAAGTCTTTTCACTGCAATATGATGACACTCTCTAGGGTCTTCAGCAGAATCATCCGTGCACACACACACACACGCTCGAAGCGCTGTAATTTTATATCTCTCCGTCACGGCACTATATAATATGCAATATATGAATAATTTGCCATAATAAACGTAGGCAGAGACATACAAGTTGCACAGCAATGTATTTTCCGTCAACAGCTTGTCACACGGCACAGGTAACGCGCTAACATATAACGCGATGCTCCCCGCAATATACGACTCAGGTGAGACTCTGTGCAAATATAAAACACTGTCCGACCACCAATGCAGCCGTCAACACATTGCTTGGTAAACAGCTTGCCCAACTCATGGGCACACCTCGAGGTAAGTATGGTGTAAATGAACTGGTACCGCTCAGAAATTCACACAAGCTGGGGACGTGACATGTGGGCCCCGGCCAAAAGTACCTGGCTAATGGCACACACCACGGGCGATAGATATAATACACGGCGCCGTCGATAATGTGTATTGGCAGAAGATACAGCAAGCAATCCCCGGCCAAATGTACCTGGCTAGCGGCACCTCCGTCATGTTAGTCCCGGATGGCGTGACACCTACACGTGGCGTGGTCAACAGATTGTCTCACTATGCGAGTCCACCCGCTGTTAACATCAGCATAGAAAGCAGTACAAAGGCCAGATAAGTAGTCTGGGGCAGAAATCTTCAATAGTCAGTGGGTTGTATTTCATATAATAGTTCCGGACAAAACGGGACAGAACATGACGGGACGAAACACCCCAGACTGTACGGCGACGCACAGTATTATTCTATGTTAAGTCTCTTCCTCAGTGAAAATGTTGGTCCTGCGCCCTTCCCCGCCCCCCCCCCCCCCCCCTGGACCGGGCGAGCGTCCATCTGCCCAACGTTGGTAGTTCTTGCATAATTGTGGCGTACAGAAAAAAAAAAAAACACTTTGGAATTACGTTGTCAGTTGACCTTTATTCCGGCATTCGCTCCAGATGGTGAGAGAGATGCACTGCAAAGTACATAGCAAAATTCTTACAATAATGTTTGGCGTTTTAAATACACATTTATATTTATATTTGATACACATATATTTCACAAATACTATCACGCGTGCGTAAAAATTACGAATACACGTTTAAACACCAACAACGTGTAGTTGACCAATATAAATTTACATGAAATATTAAATTTTAAAACATTTAATACACAGAATATATAATTACAATCTGACTATTTCAACGTATCAAAAACCATTAGAGGCAATAATACGAAGAAGCCAGTTTGTAATGATAATTTCGTATGGAATTTACTGTAAATTTATAACAAATATTCTCCACGTAAATCTACGTGTTTACGCGGTATATCATGTAGAAATTAAACCCCCACGATGAGTAAATATGCTCGCGGCGCGATGATGCGCGCTTCCGCAGAATACCCAATTAATCTAGAAAAACATATATATTCTTACTTACAGAACTTAGGGGTCTCATGAGCCACCAAAGTCAATCCATAGCACAATATAAGCTGATACTAGCAAGCTCGGTCCGGGGTACGCAGGAACAGGATACATGACTGCATGGCAAACTGATTAGTCCATGTGAGCTTGCTAGCGCCGAGTGGGGTGCAAAAAAGCTGGGAAGGTCTTTTATGTCACCCTTCATCTGGGGTATTCAAAACAGGACTTATCATTGGCCGTAGCCATAACAAAAACTCGTACATCGGGTAGCAGCAGGCAAGATAACATTGTTAACCCGCAAAAATGCGTAAAAGTATAGACCGTCACTGCCTGCCAAAAAGTCCCCTTATAATGTTGAAAAATGAGGAATGATTAATAAATTCGGGCACAGCGAACTAAGCGCGACACTTATACCTAAAATTGCCGAATTAATGTGGACTGCCTTTTGCAACATTGTTTGGCGCATACCGGTTAAGTTCCTGTAACATTTACCCCACTCTTTGTTCGTTTTCGTAGAGTGGCCCAGCAGCTATGCTCGGGTCAATTCTTCTATGGTTATGAAAATTAGTGACGGTGAAGGTCTGTTGGAATTTCAGTTTTGCATGGATATTTAAACTTATTACGACTGGGTTAGCGTGCAGAATTTCAAGAATGTTTTGTTTTGAGTAGAATTAAGTGCTTCATTTTGCAACAATCTAGATATTGTGTTCAATGAATTATTGAATTATGGGTTGTATATGATTATATATGATTCGTTTTTTGCGACACCGTATTGTTAACTAAATGATATGTCTACTTTTAAAGATTTTTACTTGTTTTGTGTAAATCCTGCATTAAGTTAACCTTTCAAAGGATATTTATTAATATCACGTAAATCCTTTGATTCATTGAAATTTTCACATGATGTTCACTTGTATCCTGTGAATCAGTTGACTAAGTGACACTTTCAAAGGATACAAAATAATGCCATGTAAATTCGTTACCTAAGTGAAACTTTCAAAGAATATTGGCTAATATCACGCTAGGGCTAAATACCAAAAAAACCCAACTTAAACTTACTTCCCCTTAATCTTCGGACACATTGAGAATCACGTTTAATCAAAGTTCGCACGTACATTATTTATTGTCGGATAAACAAATTGGACACATTTGGTAGGCAAATAATGACCTTGAGATGACCTTGACCTTAAAAGATTTGTCAAATTTCACACTTTCCTAGATTATTTTTCCTTTTGACATCTTTACAGCCCAAAGCGTAAAAATAAACTCAAAATACAAAATTCCAATCTTTATGAAATATTTTGAAAAGGAAATAGTTTTGAATTTTGCCAAAATGAAGAATTGAATTGAAGGCTAGGTTTGGGCTTTTAATTTTGAAAACAGCTTAGTGAGTTTTATGGGTGTACCATCAAAAACTAGAGTAATTTATTAAATGCGTTTAAAAAAAATTATATTTTTATCTTGATTTAAACAGAAGCTACGTTCGTTCAAAGATTGCAATATGGTGGCACTAGGAGCTGCAATGTTGAATCGAGTCTCGTTTTGGATTTTTGAAAAGGGGCTCAATTTTCAAATCAATATAACTTGGTAAAACTTTTGCCTTCATTGAATCATACATCTGAATTTTTGTGGTTACCTTTATAGTGATATTTTAAGAAGTGACCTTTTTTGGCAGAAATGATACATCTTCCTGAATTTACATTAATTGTCCTAACATTGACTCTGTTGTAGAAAAAAATTATAACCATAAGTTCCAAATTTGCCACATGTAGGTGCAGCGTGAACCGAAAGAAGGTGTATTATGCATACTAATAGCTCGGTTAACTTCAATGTGACATGAATGTCAAATTTCAATTGCAGATATTGAATATAAGCCTGTGTCAGGTTTCGTGCAGATAATACATACCAATTTAGAGAATAAAGTTATCTCCGGCAAGCTGTAGTTGGCAGTTTTGGCCATTTAGCCCCAATGATTGAAACTGTTGACTATGAAGATCGGATGAGATCTTAGCTTTGCACCAATTGCACCAATTTTTTAGTAGCATCTCAGGATGTAGAAGTTTATTTTTTTAGTAAAATCGCACATTTAATTTATTTATTTCATAGCAAATCTAATTTCTTTGCTCCACAATAAATAAAGTGTTACTTAATATGAGAATAGATCTTTTGATCAGGATTTTCGGTTGTGTATGTTTAATTTGTGATGGAACCATGCTGTCTTTGCCCTTCGATTATGAGTTAAGTTTCAATCAATACGCACTGGTGTGAATATTTTTGATAAATGAAGACCTACCTAGATCTCACTTTTACACGAATTTTAAATTGACGACTGGTTTAGTGTATAGACTTTTAAAAAATCAGTTTTGAGAGCATAACGGATACTTTGGTATTCTTATATATTCTTTAATTATATATACTTTGCTCAGTGCAGTATTAAGGTATTATTTAACAAGAGATGAGTGTTGTTGTTCATGGTGATCAGCTGTATTGGCCTGAATCACTTTGTTTGCTGCAACACTATGTATAATTTAATTTAATATATTTCTGAAAATTATCACTTCCACATAATAAACACTTGGGGTCTCGATTTTGCACAAATGTTAATCTGTTCAAGGAGTTAACCATAATTAACAATATTTTAAGAGGTTCTCTCGTGGAATATGCACTTGTGTGAAAATCAATGACAGTTAAGGTCTCCCGGGATCTTAATTTTGCACGAATTTTTAATTGACGACTGAGTAAGTGTGTATACTTAAAAAAAAAATGTTTTGAGAAAATAAAGATACTCTGCTATTATAAATATTCTTTTGTTATATATACTTTGCTCATCGCAGTACTATTGCTAGCTCAGCTGACTTTTCAGTCATCTGAGCTAATGGGATGGTCCTTCATTCACCCTCCATCCGTCCATCCATCCACAATTCCCATTTTCGACTTATTCTCCAAAACCTTCTGGCAGATTTACTTCAAATGTGGTGGGGATTATCTTGGGTGGGTTTCTACCAAGTTTGTTCAAACGGTCAAGTTCCACTAATTTTTGGATTTTTCATTTTTGTTTCTTTTTGTTTGTTTGTTTGTTTTTTGTTGTTGTTTTGGGCAAGTCTGAAAAAATCTACGTCTGGGAAATTGCTCACCAGGTTGTTTTGATATTAATCAGGAACACTCCTAAGGACTCTAAGTTTCTCAGAAAATTTCTTCAGTAGGTGGCGCTGCACGGTTTTTCTAATTTTTCTTTTTTTGTGCGTTTTTACTATTTTTTCGACTTTTTCTCCAGAACCATCACTCAGAATAAACTGAATCTTGGTGGATATGTTCTATGTGGAAGGTTGAAACAGTTTTTCACTGAGTGGCACTGCAGTGGATTCCTGATTTCTAGCGATCTTTTTTTCAATTCGAGTACTTATCAGTAAATGCACCTTTCCTATTGGTTACTATGAAAGTCAATGGACATTGTAATGCAAGTTCACATTTTCCACTGCCTGGTTTTATGCAACTTTTTTTTCAGTTCGGGTACTTATCAGTAAATGCACCTTCCTATTTGTTACTATGGGCACTGTAATGCTAATTCACATTCTCCACTTCTTCTGCAAAACCGTCATCTAGATTGACTTCAAATTTGGTAGCAATATACCTTGGGTAGTTGTCTACCAAGTTTGTTCAAATGGTCACGAATCAGTGATTTTTTGAAGGTTTTTTTTTTTTTTTTTTTGTTAAATCATAAAAAAAAAAAATATTTTTCTCTAAAACCACACACCCATTGCTTTGATATCGCACAGGAACACTCCTAGGGACATCTAGTTCTTATTTTGTTCACCCGGTGGCACTGCAATTTTTTCTCAATTTTTTTTTTGGGGGGGTTTGCTATTTTACACTTCTTCAGTTAAGCTGAAATTCTGTGGATATATTCCTTGTGGAAGTATCAAACAAAGTTGTTCCCCAGGTGGGCTTCCTAGTGATGTTTTACTTTAAATAATTTTTTCAATTTGGGAACTTGTCGGTGAATGCAACTTTCCTATTGCATTTGGATGCTAACTCATATTTTGGACTTCTCAGAAGAAACTATCAGTAAGATTGACTTCAACCTTATGGTTATGTGGCTTGGGTCGGTCTCTACCAAGTCTGTTCAAATGGTCATGCTCAAGTGATTTTTTTTTTGTTGAAAATCTTGGGGCGAGATACAAATTGCAGAGGTTGAGCAAAAACAGTTCCGAGAAAATCGCATTGAAAGAAAAAGTTGCCAATTCTTACGCATTTTATGGCTGTAATATGACACATGCTCATTTCGTCTGTCCTCTTTTTATAATAATTATGTGAAATAAACTTGTAGCTTTACCTCTGTGATGTTCTCATTAAACAAAAGTATATTTTGTGGCTTAAATCTCGACTTTTTCTAACTGGGCAACACCACACTTGGCTTGTTTGGGTGTGGGTTCACATGCGGCTTTCCATATTTGGGGACCAGTAAGTGGGTTGTGCTAATGTAGTATTACATCAATAGAGAATTTCAAAGTAGTCATAACAATGGTAGTGATGACTCTGAACTGGCTCATTCTTCTCTTCACGGCTAATGGTTTCCTGTGAGTGACCCTTGTCAAAAGCTCAATTGGTTTCCAGCGGTCATGTATAATGACTGTGCAAACAATGACATGGTTCATTATCATGCCCATGAAACAAAGCCATGTGCCTGGCACTGTTTACACTTTTCATTGTAAACAAAAGTTTTGAGATCAATTGTCTCATATAAATTTTATGTCCACACATCCGAGTTTTTGGCAGTATATAGTTTAAGTATCAGTCTATCCAAAAACACGAAAAAGTGATTAGAGGTTATCCAAAGGTGCCGGCTTAAGACCCTCCACCTTAAGTACGAGATGCAACATGCCTTAATCTGTTTAGAGTCACCAATGTCCCATCACAGAAGCGCCATTCCATTATTCCACCAGTAATGTATGGCGCTTTGAGTATCAAAATGTGCAAATGGAAACAAGTTGTTAATTAAAAGCCAGATGCCACTTTGGTGCAAAATTGAGATGACAACTTTGTGCACTTGTTGTGTAAGCGCCAACATCCATCACATCATTGAGGCCTAAAAAAAATGGATCCGAAACTTGTTTCTCTTAAGAAAATTTATATGGTGGATCGAAGTCCCCGAATCTGGAAATAAATGCCGACTCAGTACATATACTACATAACCGTGTTGATATGGCACTTGCACATAACTACCTCCATTGGACAACTCTTTTTGAGAATGGGGATTTTGTCGAGTGGATATGTGCATTTCCCATTTCAGCTGGGAGACTGGTGCCAAGGGTTGCAGATTCGAGTCCCACTTGCTCTGAAACATAAAATAAAACTTTTCAGCAAGATTATCATTTTGTTGGCAATTTGTAACATGCACCTTTAACCTGCCCTATAGCCTCAATAAATATTTGATGGACGTTTTGTGGGTACCATCTGGTATAAAACAGATACAGCACGGTCAAACTAGTTTATAGGATTGAATAATGCCACCCTTTAACTGTAAACATGACTTCTGCGTAACCCATGTGCCACTAGGTCACTTTTTTATTTTATTCAACCATATGTTCCATATAGCAAACTGCATACTCTAATGTTTCGTGTTGAAAAAGAGCATTTTCACAATGGCATCTCGTATTTAGAAACTGGTTTTTGAATGGCGTCCTTCCTGATCACCAGTTTTAGAATACCAAGCGGTGAAAAAAATACCAGATTGTGTCACGGTAAATGTCTATTAACTGGTCCAAAAAAGCTTCTCAAAGGTGTACAAAAGTTTGGTGGAAAATCTTTTTCTCAAAATCTACCCTTTTTGAAAAAGCACTCATTTATGTATCACAGAAGATATTTCCACCACAAATATCTCTACTTTGTATTGTTTTCAACAAGTGACAAAACTACAAATTGAAAGTCCCCCACAGTTAGATTGCATATTTTTAGCGCCTTACCAGTTGTTCGTATCTTAGGTAACTTGAAAACTATAATTTTCTTCTAATCAACTACATGGACTGTACAGCTGGTAAAGTCATGGCATGGCAGGTTCATATTTTGATGGGACACCTGACGTTCACGACCTGCGGCACTTTGCTACAAAGTAACTTACTAGTCACCATAATAGAAATTCCCATTAAAGTCATTACAACATCACTGATATAAAGTTTCAACAAAGCATCTGTCTTGCAGGAAATACTGAGAAGTGCGTGGCACGAGACGCACTCTGTGTCCGTCGCCGGCACCCCACATTGCTCACACTTGCACCATCTACCGTTCTTTCTTCTTCCCCGTCTCATACGAGTCAGCTTTCAGTCATCATAATTGTCGCTACCAGTGTCACTGTCACGATCGGAAGAGTTGCTGCTTTCTTCATCTGTGGAGCATTTGGGCTGGAAAGCATAAGATTCCACCTCATCCATATCATTTAGAAATGTCGTTTAGGCCACGCAAGTTTCTCTTTTCTCAAATTCACTGTGTGAATGCTTAAGGCAAACACATATAGAGCCTTACAGCCTGTCCAAGTGAAGGGAGGACATTACGTCACAAAAACAAATTGTCGGCGATAGCGACAGTCGAACAGTGAATGCAGCCCGAACTCTATTAACAATTTTTGATATGTTCTTGTTGATATAATCATTATTTTCCTTGTCGGACATTGTAGATATGACAGTCCTAAAGTAATTTCCATGAAAAAATGACCGGGTTCCCTTTGGGTTCAATATTATCGTAATAGGACCGTGTCAAAAAGCGTGTGACGGAATTATAATGGCACTGAAATTCCGTCACATTTCGCACAACTTATTCCGTTACAAAAAAGTATAACAACCTATACGTTTTTCTAAGGCCAACAAACTGCAGATTCATTTTCTTTCACTGTGAAATGACGTCATTGACCTGTGTTAATACATGAATAATTTAACTCTTCGAATGCTTTTTTGTTAGAGTATATTTAAAGAATTGTATTGCAACTTTGATGCGATTCAACTTTCTTCCTTAAGCTCAGAATGACATCGGTCTTGTGGCAAACTCTCTATAACAATATTACTGCAAAAACTTTTTCATATTCTTAATTCTTTGCCATTTCTTAAAAACAAATTGAATCAAATCCTGGTACCACCTGTGATTGTCAGATGATTCAATGGTAGTTTCGTCACAAAATCTCATGCATGTGCTCAATTTATAGAAAAATACTGTGCTTGCTAAAATTTTACTCCTGTTTTGTAAAAAGAACTATTGACAAGCTATTTACTGATTTTCTCTCCCATTTTTTCTCCTTTCAAGCCACCAATATTTATTTATTTATTTATTTATTTATTTATTTATTTATTTATTTATTTATTTATTTATCTATCTATCTATCTATCTATCTATCTATCTATCTATCTATCTATCTATCTATCTATCTATCTATCTATCTATCTATCTATCTATCTATCTATCTATCTATCTATCTATCTATCTATCTATTTATTTATTTATTTATATGTACTGGAAATCCCATCAGAGTCCCTATGTACTTCCATCAAAGAAAAATGAGCATGGTGTCAAAATATTTGCTCCCTTCCATATTGCACCAACGTATTTTAATGGAATCAAATTTGATCACTAATATACTGATTAGTTTAATTTAACTTCATTACTGGGGCAGAGGTTTGATTTGTTTTTATTTATGCCTGAAATATTGGCTGATTACCCCTGAGACTTCGTCACGCAGCTTTACTTTTTTATTTCTAGTTTTCGATCATATAATAATGTCATTTAATAAAGAACAATACTTTTCAGCACAGACAAAATGACACTTCTTCCAAACTACAAAACCAGGTTTCAACAGGAGAGCCTTTTTTCCGCAACGCTTCGCAATACCCCAAAAAAGTACGATGTGTAATTCTGTCACCTATGGAATCCATGTAAAAGAAACAGTTGTGACATTACTACTCCACTTAGTGTCAAATAACGCCATAACGCCTCAAGGGCTATGTGTCGTTTGTAGAAGTCGGGTCTTAGTATTTCTGACGCGGTAGTAAGACCAAAATGATTATGAACTCAAATGGATGTGCCACAGTAGTGTTACAGTCTCAGACCTGGAAACTAATCTGTAGTCTTAATTTCATAAACCAGTATGTAAAAGCAAAAATTAAAGTGCAGCCAAAAAGATATAAAAAGTCATGTAATTAAGACGCGTTTTATTAATGAATATTTACGTTAACAGAACATAAATATATGGTTTACTTCACATCATTTTTGTTAAAGTCTCAAACATGCTGCAAAATTTGTTCGCTAAGGAATCTGGATTGACAATAAATGATATAAGGATATAAAGAAATATTTTAAACGTTCCTACATGAATCTCACGGTAGCTATCTTTAAAAAATCTTTAAAATATCTTCTTTGTGTCCTGCATATTTCTTTTAATGTAGAACACATCTAATAGAAGACTTTGAATTAGTAGTTTCAAACTGATACACACATCTACTTAAATTGTCTATAATAGCAACGTAGCAATAACCATTTAGAATGAATCTCCTTTGACAGAGGTCTAATGTTTGTCCGCATTCTGGCAATGCTCCATGGATATGTGCCAGAAGTTGCAGGAAAAGTTGTAGTCTTCCTGTGATGAACTCGGGTGGTCTAGCTGCTGCTCGTGCATAAATCAACAAACACAAATAATTGACATCCAGTTCACAAGGGTAAGAAGTGCGAGACAGGCATTCCTGTCTGCAAGTAGAGATATCCCTTTCGTTGACTGATTTTATGAAATCTTGTGTCCGGTAGAAGCTTTGCACCATATACATCGCAAACGACTGGCCACTTGGAATATTTTGATTTTCTGACGGCCGAAATAAATAATTGTTCCATGCTTTCGAGGAGTTATCAATGCTGCTCTGTCCAATACACTACATTATATATAAATATTGTGTGTCCCTTCATTTGGATTGTGATAAAGAAAACAAATACAGTTGGGGATATCGTAATGAAATTCAATGTTTGTGATATTTATTTAATTTCGGATATCTTGAAATACAAAACATTTAGTACATGACCAATCAACGTGAAATAATTTACGTCTGTTGCCACCAAGTTTACCAGAGCTAATTCTCCTGAACTTAACTACAGTTCGATCTTAGTATTGATTGAAACTGAAATAGCAAAAGTGCAAAGTGTCAGAATGTATGAGTAAGTAGATCAACCAAGCTCCATCGTTCCCATTAGACAAAACTGCAGAATGTTCTGGTCCTGAAAGTCCCTGTCAAAATAACCATCATTGCGCAAGTGATGCAAAAGTTTGAGCCAAAGTTCAGCACATTGTTTACGGAATTGCCCCCCAAAAAAACTTTCTATTCGTTGATTGGCTAAACTAGCATCCTCTGGATAACTGCTGTGGTCTATTTCACCATCTGCGTTTCTTCTATAAAAAACGCTGCAATTTCTTGACTGAAGTGTTCTTAGTTCTTTGATTCCCTCTTATCTTGACTGGGCAACCTTTTACTTCCTGAACAGTATCTATAAAGTAAGAAGCTATCAATGTTGGATCACTGCTGATGGTATAAACCTTATCCACATTATTTTCTGGGAAAACCCAATGGTTTTAATTTGTCACCAGAACCTAAATGCCAAATATAATTCGGCACTTTTGTATAATAAGCTCGTCGCTGAAGACGCCTGGACTGACGAAGGAGAAGCCAGCAAGTGTCAATGTTGACAAAATCAACCGGGCATCCTCTTTACGCACAGATAGTCCATGTTCCAAACACTTAGCAAGTAACCAGGGTTAACCATGATAATTGCTACCAACATCATTGAGATATATATTCTTTCGAATGAACAAGACGACATCACCCAAGTCGCTTAACTCCATCTGTATACATAAATGTGCCAACATCAAAACCCACTTGAGATGACGTTCACTCAAAATAATTTGATTTTTACGGATAGTATGGCCAGTAAGTCTTTTTATTCCAACCCAAGATCAAAGTATGTTTGAATAAGGTCTTCTCGGGAACCAGTGTCATCGGCCATCTTCAATTGGTTATCACAATGACGCTAAAAACACCCATAACATTACCATTGTCATTTAAAAAAAGATCATGTCAAAAGTCCTATGCATGCAAAACCATGCAATAACGGGCTTCTTAGATGTGCAGCAGCTAAAAGGCGTGCAACTTTTGTGAACCACATTTTCATATATCCTTTCTTATGTTGATACATACTGGACGTATAGAACAATATGCATTACTATGTGAGAAGACATCTTAAGTGTAAATATCAACATACACATTATACTTTGCGATGCTCATATATAAATCACTGTTAAACATAGGCTGCCCCATTTCCTTTTGATGTAAGTGTGGTATATTCCCTGATATACCACCCTTTTGTTTTATTCACATCCATTGACAGTGGTCGGTGTTAAAGAAGTCGCTAACTGTGGTATTAGCAACTGGTTTGGTGCTACATTCCTTTCCATGCCTTTCTAGAATGGCGGCCAGATGAACATAGTTATTAGCTGCAAAAATACGCTGATATCCATCTATTTACCCTGGCGGTTCACTTTTGAACTAAAATTGAAATAGTCAGGAATAGTAAAAATGATATTAAGTACTCCAGGTTTAAATTACTCATGAAAATTCTTTCAATTCAATGACAAACATGCCATTGCTGGGATCGGTGGTTGCATTTCAGTTTCTTTGGTCTTGGTCAACAGTTATTTTCAGTTCTCGGTGCGCTTTGGGCGCCATGCGGAGGAACGTTGTCAACACAGTTTCTTAACTGACAGAGAGAGCTATTATTCTTTTTACATGTGAACATGGCCTAAGTATTATCTAGAAATCCAGACTTGAAAAGTAAAAAGATCGCCAGTATAGCAAATGGAATGCCAGTTGTGACAAAAAAAAGTGGCGGCGAAATTCCTGGCAGGCTTGAATAAAATCTCTCTCTTAAAGGAGCTTTACATGCCACTGATCAGACGCATTGTACAGTTTGAAGCCTTAGACCTATTAAAATTCATGGATGCCAGCATATAAACAAACAGAATTATGATCGTCTTACCTTTCTTTCCTTTCCTGCATATATCACAAACACGTCTTGTTCAACTGTCGCAAGTTTGTATGAGCATTGGGAAGCATCAAACTAAAAAAGGTGATAGCCACAGTCTTGTTACAAGTTACGCATCTACTGTTAATATGTATGTAGGTCTACACTATACATGTCTCTTGGATGTCAGCATGTCGATATACACTCTTATATTTCGGTCATGCATGGATTCTTTACTTACCTAGTCCAAACATTATCTGTAACAGATCGTTCTGCAATGTTTGCTATGGTGATTGATTGCACTTGTGGGTATTTTGGAGTACAGGGAGCTTATAGGCTGGTACTGTGAAGGAACGCAGAAGTTTTGTGAGGAAACGCAAAACTTGTTCAAGGGAACGGAATGTAGTATTTGTTTCCCCATGTCCCGTCTGGGACTCCATATTTTTGTCCCAGGGACATCAGTGAAAGAAAAAAAGTCGTGGGAGGGAACGCATGAACATTTTTCATTCATGTCCCCTCTGTAAAAAGTATCAATTGTACTCACCAAGTATAGGGTAGTTTTCATCATGCAAAATGACCTTGGTTGCAGCTACCAATGTCCTTTCGTACATACATAAGTAAGTAACTATTGCATATTGATACAACTTTATTTCACCATATAAATTTTTCCAATTGCATGTCACTATAGGTCAAGTGGGATGCCAGGGCTATACTAAAAAGTTTACACCATTTGAATGACATGCTCGAACATCCACAAGGCAAACGATATGCTACTTAATTCATATACAATTTAATCACGTGGCATGTTTACTACATGACATGCATTTGTGTACAGCTCACATAGAACAATAACAATCTCTTAACTTCCCGCTACTTTTCTTAAAACCAGCCACTTTTGAGAGTCATGGAAATGGGATACACAAATAATATATACGCCCCAAAGTAATTGTCCCACATACGCACTGTTTTCCGAGCATGTGATCTTACAGTCTGACCAGTTCGCTAGCTGCACTTTTCCTTATACAAGACTCCAGTAAAATTAACAGCTCTGGGACCTTATTTTATTCATGAGACTATTACAGGCTATCTCCAATCAACGTATGGTGATAGTAATCGGAGAAAACTGTGATCCTGTGAGGCTACCAGGGCTGCAGCAAAAAAGATGACAGGAAAGAAGGCAGATTTATGTACTGAGCAGGGCTAAATGAGCGTGTTCCGTATCATTCAGAAAAAAATTACCTATATTCCGATATATTAATCCAACGAAAAGAATAAAAGTAAAAAAGCAAAAGCTAAGGTTCAAGAATTACCTAAACTTCAACATTCGCATTGCAATACCAATCTGATGAAGTAAATATCACTCCTGACTTGGGACAGGCAGTTATCGATAAAAGGCAACTGATGGTTTTAGGCCAGTCCTCTCAACCTTTTGTATTTTTCTTTATAATAAAATAATAAGCTGATAAAGCAAAAAGCTTAAGAAAGGTTATTCATGAAAAAACTTACAAAAACTTACAGGATGCGAAACAAAATTAGAAAATGTAATGTGTTTGGCAGAAATACTGTTATTTGTGGATAGTTAAATAACATATGATTGTTACAGGTGCCCACATATCGGAGAAGGGCATAGTTCTGTCATTTAAGAACAAAAAGGACTAGTGCATAGCCCGTAAAAGTAAAATATGAATGCCTCCTAACATTTATATATCTGTTGAAGTCAAGTGACTCATTTTACTTCAAAGTTTAGGACTACTTGCTCTTTCATATTTGTGTTGTGCACTCTAGGGGACACATACTGAATCAACCTATCCAACTACACTTCTGGCCAAGCCATGGTTGAGGAAAGTACAAGGCATTTTTAAACAAACTGTCTGACATTTTATTTTATTTTATTTTATATTTTTTGTAAATGGGATATACTTTTCTACTGGTGTCTTATATTAATTAGTCTATTAGGCTGCATATAAACCATTCTCCCTGCATGTTTAATAACACAGCCAGCCATAACGCCTATACATTTGTGACATACATAGATTTCAAAGTAGTAACAGTTTCCACACAATATTCTATTGCCGACTTTTTAAAGTTTGCACTGTAGTACAGACAATTCTTTAAAAGAGCTCATCAAAAAAGGTTAAAAGTGAAATCATGAGCTGCAAGATCACTTTTCATGCTTACATTTCATAAATTTATTAAAATGAGAACTGATGAAATAAAAGCACACTTTGATTTGAAGATTATATACTATATAGTGACACGCTAAAATATAGTTGTATACATATAAGTCAGTCGCTCAATAATTCTTTGACATACAAGACGTGCCCACACGGTCATAACTCCATGGTGGAATCATTGACGTACAAGACGTGGCCGCACGCGCATTCCTCTATGGTGGAAACATTGACATACAAGACATGGCCACACTGTCATACCTCCATGGTGGAAAGACGTCATATTCGAATGGTTGAAAAAATGACATACAAGATGTGGCCCCATTGTCATACCTCCATGGTGGAAACATTTACATACAAGACGTGGTCACAATGTTATACCTCCATGCTGGAAATATTAAAATACAAGACGTGGCCACACTGTCATACCTCGATGATTGAAATATTCCTAGGAGCCATCGATCACCATTGAATGACCAAACACCTCAGCTCACTTTTTTGTGGCCAACATATAGCAAATATAAAAAATTAAGACAAAATGTAGAGACATCTGGCTTTTAACTGGCCACGTGGTGATGGCCTACATTGCAACTTGATGCCTTCAGATTGATACAATACCTCTAAAATACTGTTTATGCTGCACAACTACGCTATGCACCTGACATATTATCTTCAGATTGGATTTCAGAAGTAAGAGGGCTCATGCAGTAACTGTTCCAACAATTGATATTTTATGTTCCTCAATAGGGTTTCTAATTCCATTCTAAAACCACGGCCCAGATTTTCTACATTTTTGGCCTCTCAATACTACTACAGCTGCCACTACTACAGCTACCACTACTAGTACTACTAATACCACTACTACTACTACTACTACTACTACTACTACTACTACTACTACTACTACTACTACTACTACTACTACTACTACTACTACTACTACTACTACTACTACTACTACTAGTAGTAGTAGTAGTAGTAGTAGTAGTAGTAGTAGTAGTTGTAGTAGTTAAAATACAAATAATAATAAAACTAAACTTTAAAAATCACCAGGTGTCAGCACTTGCGTTTCGTGACTTATATGTTCAAAGACAAAGACAAACATGTTAGCAAGGTTGATAATCGAGATAAAAGTCTACCTGCATGTGTGTGCAGTTTCCATAGCCGTAAAACATAGTAAGCGGAGAAATGGGGGTCTCTCTACAGAGTAGTGAAAGAGTGAAAATCTCTCCTTTTTTTTTTTTTTTTTTTAGCAAAATTGCAAAAAACAATTGTCTGTACATAGGGTTGGTTCATTGTTTTCGAATAATTCTATACATTACTGGGCTATAGATTGTATCATATTTACAGGTGGGTACTGCACTTTTTATGTTTTATTTGGGGGGGGGGGGCAGGAGGTGAGTAAGGGGTACTTTTCAGCACATGCTGTATAGATTTCAAATTTAATGGGACAGTAGTTGGAATCAAGATTGTTTCAAGATTGTATACATTTTTTTTAAGTATGTGTATATAAGTAAGTAAACCGCAACTCAGCTTTCATTCGGAGTTTTGCTTGGTGCCTTAACCAGATACGTTTGGATAGATATTTTTCATTCAGCCCTCTTGATCTGTGACAAATAATTACCTCAATCCCTCTGTTTTCCTCCTCCACATTGGTTACCCCATGCCCCCACGTCCCAATACTAAGTATTTTATGAATAGTGCAAAATTTTACCTACACGGCACAATTTGCGTAGTACAATACAAACAGATATTAAAAAATACATGAAACACATTACGCACAATTTACCAATAGTACACAGGTACTTACACATGAAACACGCTTTCTATTAGTAATCAATAATAAACAGGTTACAGTACATTATTTTGCAGCTGTTGGGAGGGGGACTAGGTACCACCATGTTGCAGACAACTATTATAAGGTAACAAAGCCCAAACTCCTAGTATATGAAAAGCCTAGTAAGGTACAATGAGGAGTCCAGACTAAGCTTTTATCTAATCCATTAAATCTACATTACACATGCTATGCTGAGAAGAATATATACGCTATACCCTATACGGACAAAACCAAATAATTAAGAGGCACTATTATCTGGCACACGGATTACTAATTAAAGGCCTCCAAGTTGTCTCTTTATCACTGTTTATCAATGATAAAGGGGTCGGCCTGCTGTGCATAAACAGTCAGCCAGTTGTGTTTAGTTTTAAAATTCTGACTCCAACCTGCTATTGACGAATACAACATACGGTGACACATGTAACACTTCATAATATGCCGAACACTATGCATGTTAAATGATCCACTGGTGTACATACACTGCAATTCCATACAGATAAAATCAAGAAATACAGTAACTGGAATACGAATAAAATTTGACATCTTGAATTGAATTGAAATTTGCTGCCACTCGCATTTCGTGATTTTACTGAATTATTAGTAAGGGTACATATGCATATGTCAGCACTTATACTACAGGGATCGCAACAAATCTGGCGTATTGGCTTATATTTCACAACGAGTAAATTTAAATGTATGGTTTTTGTTAATCGTTAATAGGAAATTACCTATTGGGTTTATTTCAGTGTTGTTGATTTTGACCGTCAGTAAACTTGAAAGATTAGACTGCTATTTTACAATATATCGTAGCAATGGTCCAGCCTGTCACTTTTCTTTTTAACACGATGAACCACAAGATACATTCAGCTAGACCCACGGCACTGAGGTATTGTGTGTACGGCCAGTGGTTTTGCATTTTCACTCCCGTTTGACTGCACATATGATAGAGAAGATTAATCTTGATCTCGCGGCATAACATAACATAAAGTCTGATGACTCGGCCATTATCGTTATCCCATGTCAGTGATTTTGGGAGAGCCAGGTGCTCAACAGCCCACAGAAAACACATCTGGTATGAATTAGAAATATTCAATAATTGTACAGTAATCGCGTCGTAATGAATGGCAGTTTCCATCATTGGCTCTGGCAGGCACAACACTGTATCACTGAATCCCAATTAGTCACTTCTCAGTCAGGGGTCGTAAATACTGGAAGGCACAGACTTAGTAACCATCAGGACCAGCTGTGTACCAATAAGACAGGTGATATGTGTTGATGTGATACATAATCAACATTTAGGGCCCAAATATCTGCAACAAAGAAACATATTTCTTCAAAGTTTTTCTCGGAAATAAAAAAAAACATGAGAAAGTACATCAGTTGTATTTTTACATATTTTCATTTTTTTTTCAAACATCTGACTGAGTTATGATTCAATCCATGTTGCAAAACGTGTCCTTTTTATATTTTTCAGTATAAAATAAATGCGTGATATGATTATCGTAACTCTTTGATCAATACAAAAAACACGACAAAACATATCTCTTTCAATTTTACAAATTTAGCATGAAGCATTCAGTGCACTTATCATTTAAAACCAATACTGGCATGTTTTTTTTAAGTTTTTGTTGCGAAGATATGCTTCCCCCCCCCCCCCCCCCATTCAATTTCGCACGGAGCTACAGCCTTGATATCCAAGCCAGGGTTATCCTGTAAGTACACCCCAAATACACATAGGAAATATGTATTATGGCGGTACTGTAAATGGTTGCACCCCTAAGTACAAAACAAAACAAAAATTAAACGCGGTATATGCCAGACTTCCTTACTCAAGACAAACCAAACGCTAATTTATACCTAATTAGATCAAGCTTCATTAGAGACAGTTTATTTTATCACAGTCATAAATACGTCATATATCAGTAGCTAATCAAGAAAAAATAGCAAACAATCAGTTTTGAAAGATGTGACAGCCAGACTGTAAAGCTGTAGGAAGGGTTTTCAGTTGATGTTACAATGTCGATTCTATGCAAGGCATCCTAAATTCCCAGCAGTCGATATAAATGGAAATTGCTATACTGAGCCCACAACATTTTTCTTCCAGAGATATATCAACTAAGACCTTTTGAACTGCAGTTGAATTCAAGCTTGTCAAAATTCATTCATAAATTATATACAAGTCAAAATCCCCTGGTGCAGATATGTTGCATAGTGTATACAGCAGGTGCAGCTTCCTTTCAAAGTTCTGCACTTTTTCTATCGGGACCTGAGGGACCTGTTATGTCCAGACTTAATACAGTATCAAGATCTTCCTTTTTGGTAGTAATAAAATCGAGTCCAGGAGTTAACGCATTGAACATTTCCGATAAATTAGCTGAAGAAGTATCAATGTTGCATTGCTAAAGGAAAAATTAAATATATAAATTTAGCTTCAGGGTAATCACGCGATATATATTTTTATTCTCATGCCCACGATATGGAATAGGAGGAGAATGGCTACAATTAAGTAAATGCTTAGGGGTATACAACCCCAAAAATTATCTCCACGACAGCGATTATTCAGGTCAGCTCTGGGCTTATCATTAAATTTCTGCTGCGTAGATCTTAATTCCTTTTGATGATAATAGCACATCTGAAACAAAAGACGCCTGACACCCATTTCATAATTTAAGCACTGGCTTTTTTATATTTGCGTTTAGTTGGAAGCAACTGAAGTTGTGAATTGTACCAATGTTGGTCTGAAGGTCTAACGCAAATCCATAAAATGTCTGGACCAAGAATCACAGCAGCCATCAACATCATTTGATGTTAAAGACGAGGTCTAATGCATATTTGTGTCAATAATATGAAGTGTTGAAGCAGTGGCAGTTATCACTTACTTCTTGTCATAGTATTACATCTCACCAGGAGTCTGGGAGATCAATCTGGCAAGCCTGAGTGTCCATCATCTCCCACGGCATCATTTGGTCTTTGTGCCACTCTCCATCGAATCGATATGTAATGGGAGACATATCCCCACCAACAATGAACCAAGTTTCCCTGTACATAACCACGCATGACGACTCCTTCCTCCCTGGTGGGTGCGTGAGTATGGCCCAAGTCTCGGACACAGGATTATATTGCTCTGCGCTGCACACATCACGTCCTCCACAGGCCAAGATGACGCCTCTTATAACGGCCATCGTGTGACCCATACGGGCTTCAGTTAGGGGCGCCTCCTGTTGCCAGCTATCCTTCCCGAGTTCCCATGATATCATGGATGTAAGACGTGTACCTACATCATCACGCCCTCCACTTACATATAAACGGCCCCTCCACTCGCATGACGCATGGCCATACCTCTTCCCGGGAAGTTTGGGTCCAGGTTTCCAGGTGTTCCCTTGTCCCAGTCTCTCGGTCGATGAAAGCGGAATGTTATCTTCATCCAGACCACCCACAGCAACCAGCTCCCCGGCCACGGCCGTCACCGTGTGCCAGCACCTTGATGTCTTTAGAGGCGGACCTTCTCTCCATTGCCAATTGACAAGGTCCAGTATGTCACAGCCTGCTGTTACCTGTCGACCTACAGGGCCTGAAGAGAGAGTATTCCATCCCCAATTTCACTCTTTATTAAGTTAACTGTCTAATCATTAATACGAGACATGCATATTAATTTCTCTGCACAACGACACCCCTGGATATCTTTGCAGTCTAATGTCACCTTGCGGAAAACGGGCAGATGCTTGTCGGCCAAGGGGATATTACTACCATTTAGGAAATACAGAATGTTTATCACACATTAATGCATATATCCAGTTAATGGAGCTCTAAATGAATATGACTTAACTAAGCATTTGTAAACTTAAATTTATCTAAATAAGACACTAGTTTTGTGAAAGAAGGTTATCTACGTTATTTGTGAGTATGATATGCGTGTGGGTCCTATGTGATTGACAGGTATGAAGCCGCTGTTTTGTGGAGGGGAATGAATATGCATGTCTCGAATTGATACCTTATAAATATATTAAATAAAACAGAAACTTTAAAGCATTCATTATCATTTAGTAAACATGCTAAGTGCACAAAATGGGCTGTTAACTTCACGTTATGGTGCAAAGGTTCCCTTACGCACAGAAGTTCCGTAGGACAAAAGAAAAGGATTTTTTATTGGACACATGCTGTATTGTAACACCCAATTCAAGATGGCTACCGGTGGCCATATTTTGAAAAATATCTAAGGTCCACCATGGCCATTAGTGTTTGTTACAAAATTGGTGAAAGGTTCCCTTTGGTACAAACGTTTCTCGAGGCAAACAAAAAAAAAAAGAAATAATTTAAAGGAACACCATTTATCACAAAATCAAAGATGGCCTCCCACGGCCATATTGGAAAACATGACCAGATGTATTCTGCTCATTTTTAGTCCCAGAAATTAATATAATACACCTTTTTCAAATAATATGGGCTTTCTAAATCTATTTCTGCTGTTAATTGTGGCTTTGAAATTGAAATAAAGTGTATGCAGAGTATGATTTGTGTAGATGGCATCTGTATCAGGCTCATACGAACAGAATTCAAAGAGAAATAAAAATTGATATTGTCTGAAATTGTAGTTATTAGTTGTAGGTATAGCTGTAAAGTCCAGCTCATGTAAAAACTTGCATCCACTAGTTTATTTTGGCCTTAGTACTGACCACTTTACTCGTCCACCTCTTCCTCTCTTACAGTAGCAGTGTGCTAGCAAGAACCTCTACAGCCAAAGAGAAATGTGCAGGGTTGTTTTTTTTGTGTGCAATACTTGCGGGGGAGGGGGGGGGGGCTTGTAATTAGTTTTACACTGGCATAAGACAAGCTCAGGCAAGTCTTGGCAGATGATGGGACTTTTGGTATATAAGTGCAGCGTCAGGAAACTCTTGCTGCCATCCCCATTATATATTCTTGAAATATTATTTGCACCTAAAATTTTATCATTTTCTTTTTTCACTTCAGAGTGGGCACCATAGGGGAAATGCACTCGTATGCACTCCAACTCCAGTTTCACCAGTAGAATGGGGATGGCAGCAAGAGTCTC
Organism: Hermodice carunculata; assembly: GCA_964020975.1. Lineage (NCBI taxonomy): Eukaryota > Metazoa > Annelida > Polychaeta > Eunicida > Amphinomidae > Hermodice > Hermodice carunculata. Next base: position 11,932,302 of record OZ026623.1, on the reverse strand, counting down.
CTGACGCTGCACCCATACCCGCATATACAGTAAGTCCCATCATCTGACAAGACTTGCCTGAGTTTGTCATATGCCAGTGTAAGACTGTGGCTGTAGAGGTTCTTGCTCACACACTGCTACTGTAGGAGAGAGGAACAGATGGACGAGCAAATTAGTCAGTCCTTAGGCCAAAATACACCAGTAGATACCAGGTTTTATAGCAATTGGACTTTATAGCTATACTGACAACAAAGAAATACAGTTCCAGACAATATCAATTTTTTCCCTTTGAATTCGGTTTATATGAGCCCGATACAGATGCTAATGACACAAACCACGCTCGGTATACACTTTATTCCAATTTCAAAGCCACAGTTAACAGCACATGTAGATTAAGAAATCCAAAGTATTTGAAAAGGCGTATTACATTAACTTCTTGGACCAAAAATAAGCAAAATACATGCAGTCATGTTTTCCAGTATGGCCGGCGGCGGCCATCTTTGTTTTTGTGATAAATAGTGTTTCTTTGAATTAGTTCTCTTTTGTTTGCGTCGAGAAACTTTTGTACCAAAGGGAACCATTCACCAATTTTTGTAACAAACATTAGCCAAGGTAGCTCTCAGATATATTTCAAAATTCGGCCGCTGGTGGCCATCTTGGATTTTGAGATACAGTATGTGTTCAATAATAGTTTTCTTTTTTTTTGTCCTTTGTAACCTCTGTGCCAAAGGAGACCTTTTGCATCATGTCTTGAAGTCAAGAGTCACTTAGCATGTCTACTACTTGTGTCAGTGAGCACAATTTATTTTGTCTCTTCTTATCCAAGCCGGTTACCTTTAAAATTGTTAGCACTTTTTCATTTTTTTAAGGACAATACAATAAAGACGAAAAAGGAGCTGAACGTTTGGCTGAATGAAGCGTGTCTCATTTGAAAGCTACCAACTATGACTAGAGTTTACTTTCTGAGTCAAAAACATTTCTGTTTTCATCAGCATCCAATGGTTTGACCAACACACATAGGCCTATGTATAACATAGGCCTAATGTTTAGGCTCTTAGCTTGTGTGATTGTCAAATACCTTGATGTTAAACACAGGCCACATGACTTACCCGCAACCAAGCCACCTATGAGCCACACCTTGCTCTTGTGTCTGATTACCGCCGCATTGCTCCGTGGGTGTGGCACAATTGGTATCCCTGGTACCACTTCATATTTCCCCGCGAGCCCTTCGGGTGAAATAGGTGCAGCAATTACTCTCTCCAGGAATCCCTCTGTATCCCGGCGGAGCCCTGCAAATACGGCGATGACGGGTTTTCCTGCAAACAGATCCAACACGAAACATGAGTCAAAAATCAGCATTTATGTATGCTGGATTCATCATCTGAAAGCACACCTTGCTCCCAATGCGTCACAATCACCCCCCCCCCCCCCCGACAGTTTGCAATAAGAAAAATCAGCCTGCTTGACCTCCTGTACTCAGCATTGTGAATAAGTTTGTTAGTGTCTGACAAGGTTTTGCATTCTGGCTGGGATACTGAAGATGTGGATAAGCCCACGGTGCCCTGACTACGGGGATGGGTCATGCACGAAGCAGTGTTGTGTTTTATTCATGTACTCTATTTATGTTTACATGTGAACTTCTGTATCTATCTGCAGAGGTTACCAAAGCAGATGATAGGTGTTCATGGTGTTTTTGTATAACGAGTGAACTGTGGTAAGTTTTATTTTTGCGACCTCCATTTCTATAAGAATGAGCTCATTTATTTTTTCATATTGATATCTCACTATTTTTCCAGGTGTAAAGTTGAAATGCAGCAGCCATTCATTACTTTAGGTGTCATGTTGACCTTTAACCACATACAATGTGCCCAATGAGGTTTGTCCTGAGCATGACTTTAGCCATATCACGTCAGTTTACATCAGTGATGGGTGGATGCTCTCAGACCCCCTCGTCAGCAGCCACTTAGGGGGATACAGTCACTGGTGTCATATCTGGGAGAGTGGGAATCATGTAGCTGGGTATTATATGTACATGTACTATCATGAAAAGCTTCTAGCCAATCAGTCTACTTGTATGCATTATTCTTTTTTACTTAGCATACATACCCTTGCATATTGTTTGTACACATATGGGATTGCATGTACATATGCGGGATTGTGTGTACACATTCGGGTTAACGCCTTGCATTCACCAGCTTCAACATATACCCTGATACATTGTTTGTAAATACAGGTTAACCCAACAACAGTCTTTGTGGTTTGTGAAGTGTGCCTACATATACTGTTTGCCCCTATGGGTTGGCCACAGTCATTGACTGGGATTCATTGAATACAATCCCTTATATGCTGTTGCATGTAAGGGTCCACCTTGTTCATTGACTGCAATTTGTTACATAGGCTCCCATGCATGCTTTTGTATGCACAGGTTGTCTCCATTTTGGGTATACGCCATTTATTTACAGTTATGTTAATCAGTGGGAGGATTGACACCAGGAGAATGTGCCCATGGACATTCCGTCGGTGGAGAGGAAACCCAGTAAACAAAAGCCCTTTTCATGCTGGAAATCCAATACCTGAAACCCAGAAATTGCACCATTCTGGCCCAGGTAGAGAAAGAGAACGTCAAAGAAAGTTGGAACACGAGAGGATCAGTTGGCGAGAATTAAGGCTGAGGAAGATGTAAATGTTCCTGAACACATTGTATTCAGTGCTGATTAAATACACCTTCCTACATGGCAAAACTCATTCAGGGCCCTCATAGAGTGCAAAAAGATTGCGGCAACAAAAAAAAAATGTTTTATTTAAAGCAGAACCTACCTAGATCCGCTGCAAAAGTGACTGAGGCAGAATTTGTAAAATCAGATGTGGCAGCTTACCTAGATGCCCAGACTAAGCCCACTTCCTGATACAATGATCCCTTTTGTCATACAGATGGGCTTTAAGAACAAAATAGCACACTGAGCAAAGTGGGAGAAAGAGGTGCTGGATCTGATGCATGAACAATAGATTTTCTAAACTCTTTTCGAGGCTGTACCAGATAGTTCAAAAATACATTATCCACACTCGTAAATTGCAACCCAACAATGACAGCAAAGAGATCCAAGAGTTCGCAAAACATCGACATTCATGTTCTTACCAATTTTAAGAAACAAATTTCACTTCTTGGTTGCGCAATAATACTAATGTAATATATTACGCTACATCGGTCTTCCAAACAGCACTGACGGTTGAGTAATTTAAAGTCTATTGAAAGTGATTAAGCTTCATGGTTTGATAATGGAGCTCCGCCTTTTTGTACCAAGAGAAAGAAAAAACAAACCAGAAGATTTTAAAGGGATTTTTTTTGTAATATGCGACTTTACTGAAAGCAGTAAACAGGAAGGAGTATAAATGTCATTGACATTATATCTTGTTGCACTACAGAACGACGAGACGTGGTAATAGAAAATGGCGGATGGGCCCGCAACATGTTGAAATTGACTGTTACTGGGCCATTAAAACCTGCTCCTGAAAACACCCGAGACATTGACGTGAAGTTATTAGCACGGGATATAGAAGTCATAGTTTGACCTCTGGAATCACACTTGATGCAGCAGTAAATGGTGTTTCGGACATGACTTGACAAGCACTCTGAAAAGGCAACATGATCATGTTTTGGAAGACATCAAAGCAGGATGTGGTTCCTATAAAGTATCTTTTTGGCTGGCTTCGGGCCAGCCAGGAGTTGCCAAAATGTTGCGCATTATACGTTGTTGATTGCTACAAGCAAAAGCATAGCGGTTGACACTGGCAATATTGCAATGACCACCCTACTGCATAATGTTGATGTTTTTCAGACACACGTTCGGACGAAAGAATTAGCGGCAACTATAGGAATTTAATAACTTTGCAGGTAGAATGGACAAACAATTGTAAGACCAGTCTTGGCAATTACTATTCTTTCATTTTGTTCTGTTGATTGTCCATGGTATTGCTATTTGAACACTGACCAAACATATTAACATGAGCAATCAGCGTCATTCTTTTATGACCAGTCCCATTTGTGGGCTTTCATTGTGTTACAACTTGTCGACACCATTTTTCTGGCATATGCAGTATCAGTAATGGTGGCTTACCTAGATGGGGTGGGAAGACACACACCCCTGCCGTTATCATCCCTTGCCATAACGTCATATTTTTATCCTGTACTATGACCGTTTAGTGGAAGAAAAAACTGGCATCCTTCCAAAATCCGTCAATACAAAATAACTTATATGATATAAGAAAAAAGGGTAGATATGAAGTAAGCCTTGTCTTCCTACCCAACATTACCGAATACATAGACTGCAAATCAGATATTAACATTATATAGCAGATAAAATATCCATTAATTTATAAACGTAACACATAATATGTTTATGAACCAGTTAGTTAATGAAACTTATTAGCAATAAATATAAACAGAGAACCATAAGGTTAAATATATATATATATATATATATATATATATATATATATATATATATATATATATATATATATGTGTGTGTGTGTGTGTGTGTGTGTGTGTGTGTGTGTGTGTGTGTATATATGCGGGGGGATAAACGATATTGCTAATATTCATATCTGTGTGAATTAACCAGTTTTTTTACTTTTTAAAGTTGTGGAAAGATGGAGAATCTACTATTGTGGAGGGTAGCATATTATATACTTTAGGGCCAACACTTATACTTCGACACTTGTAATTATTATTATGTACAGGAACGATCAGGTAGGAATGAGTTCTTGTATTGTATCGTTCATGTTTGAAATGGAAAGCGAAATTTATAATAGCATTATTTGATAATTCACTTTTTCCAGTGGACAAATATTGATTAAAAAAAGAGTTTCGGTAGAGGGAGAATTTTGACAATTATAGAACACCACAGTTGACATAGGCATATTTTGACTAAACTGATCCAAACTCGATAAATTGTTCACGATTAGATAGATATTCCCGGATTCAGCTCCACACTTTGGTCCTTATACCATACCATTCTAATTCAGGACATAACACACTGTGAGCAACAGTGTCGACGCTTTTTAAGTCCAAAAATAAGCCAAGCCAAAGGTTGTTGCTATCAATTTCGTTTTGGATAAAATATACAAATTCACACACTGGTATTATGGCTCTTCCTAAATCCGAACTGAAATCTATAAAATAAGTTATTAATATCGCAAAAATGCAGTGTTCTGGTGGCCACAATCCTTTCAAGTAGCTTGGATGTGACCAGTATAAACAGAAATCGGTCCATTATAGCCCAATGAGTTCGGGTCACCCTCTTTGAATGTTGGCTCAACTTTAGCTACTTTCATTGCATTTTGTACTTTTCCTTGTGTTAAAGATAGATTAAATATGTGTGCTAAGGGGCTGCTGATATATTCAGAGTTATCTCTAAGAAGCCTGTGATAGATCATATAATGGTCGTATGATTTGTTTATGTTAATTTTATACAAAAGTGACTTTAGTTCTTCATCAGTAACGGGTTGTATAAAGATTGTATTTCGGACGCGGGGCCCAAGATAATCATCTACAGATTGTATATCTTTCATTTCATTGCATTTCCTGCTTGACCAACGTTTACACAGAAATTGTTAAATGCCCAAATATCTCTTGCCTTCGTTATCTTTTTTGACTTAAAATGTTATTAGACATATTATTAAATGAGGATCTTTTCTTATTCTTATTCAAACATTCATTTATTATTGCCCAAGTTTTCTTAGAACTGTTGGCATTTTCCATAAGCTTTGTTTCAAAGTATTCCTTTTTAGGTACATCAAGTAAATTACTGGGAGTATTTTTATAACTAATTTACTGGGCCTTCAGCAAAGTATTAAATGGCTGGTCCAGACATATCATATATAATTTGTGTTTTGTATTTATTGACCATAAAACTCCTGGAGTAACCCAGGGCTTTAGATTTTATGGGCCTTATTTTTGTTTTTGTATATGTAATCTTGAGAACATTTACTGCATTATAAACAAAATAAATCATAAGCATCGTTAGTGACTGTTGTTTGATTGACTGTATCCCAGTCTACATCTGTCAATTTTGCATGAAAATGTGAAACATCATAATTTTCAAAGTTGTTCTTTTTACGTCTTTCCACCAAATTAAATTTGACACATAAATCTTGAAAGGAAGCGAAAGTAGCCAGATGATCGCTGATGTTGCAAGCACCTGTGGAGAACTTATCACCAGGGATTAGATTTTACCTGCAGCATGTTGAATATTGGAGTATCGGCACATCTAGGTGTATAAGTAAAATTTACCTACTTTGTATTGATTGTTGATTGTTAATATATTGTTATTGTTAAGGGTATCTCATCTTTGTCAATCTTTGTTGAGTTCTGCTATGGTTCAGAACCTTCTGAAGGTGCGGGATATAACAATATGGCCCGTGCCCATATGCAAAGGTAGGGATGTCTATGTTGAATATTAAACGTCAGAAAAGGTATATGGGGTGGTTCTTGCTCAACGTAAAATGCTTTCCGTACTTAACTTTCGGCGATTAGGTCTTACATAAATAAATTGCATATTTACTTAATGTTATTGCCAACTGAAATAATTGTGACACAAAAGCCATGTAATTTTGAGGTAGAATGAAAAATGAAATTATTGGCTTGTGAGTTAATTAAACCTAGAAATAATTTAATAGGTTACTGCCTATTAGACTGGATATTCCAGATACATCATCTAAACTGTCTTAAAGTGGGTGTATGTGTAAGAGTAGTTTTTCGCGTTCTGAAGTGAGAAATTAAAACATTTATTATGTGGATACTGGGTGTGGAATTATTTCTGTTTTTCATTTTGTTTATTTCTTTGTTTTTTTTTGGGGGGGGGGAGGGGGGTTCTTTCTTTATTGTGTGTTTTGCCACTTTACATATATTTATTTTTATCGATGCTGCACTGCTGATCATGCATATACAATATTATAAGTGGTATTGCTTGTATTGGTAATACCTTTTCGTATGTCACTTTATTTGGGTGAATATTTTGCCATATTTCCATGCTGCCAAGCACATTTTTCTCTACTCACTGGATAGTTATGCACACATAGACACACATATTCACAAGTCGATAATTGTGAAATAGGAAAGGAACGGGGTAATGAAAATAAATGAATGAATGAATCAATCAATCAATCAAAGAGTAAATCAACCAATCAATCAATCAATCAATAAATAAATAAACAAATAAATAAATAAAATTTATCAAAAATATGTATCTGGATAGATTTATAGTATTTAGTTGTGGTTGTTCTTTCTTTCCTTCTCTCTCTCTCTCTCTCTCTCTCTCTCTCTCTCTCTCTCTCTCTCTCTCTCTCTCTCTCTCTCTCTCTCTCTCTCTCTCTCTCCTTTCCTTCCTTCTTTTACGTCCACAAGTGTTGTCAGAGACCACGGAAGCCAAAAATCAGAAATGGTGCCTGACCGTAACCCTCCTTTTGGAAAATGATCCTTTCAGAATTAATTATTTAAAATTAAATTATTTAAATTTGACATACTTGTAGTTTTACATCTTATATATTAGAAAAATATGCTAGATAGAGATGTCGTTCCCAGTTCAGCATATGTGGACTTATACCTTTGACAAATCTGGCAATATTCGACAAACGTTTGAGAATTTCAGTTATTGTATTTATGTCTTTTTGTCCAGAACCACTTCCTAGTAGTCATTACCCTATTCCGAAGTCCGAACTCTTTCCTCTCCATAAGCTAACCTGCCCCTGTCTAACCTATATACATATGGAATTACTATTGTCCACATCGCACACGTTCCTTTGTAAAATTTTGATATAGGCTGTATCAGCCCAAATAAATTAAAGGGTCTTCAGCGGGTAACTATTCAACATGTTTCGGAGCTTATTACCCCTACATGTCTCTCTGAGTAGCGGCTCCTTGTCTAAGCTAAGTATTCAAGCAAAGACAACCCACATAATAATGAATAAATATGAACGTGGTAAATGATGAATTAGCTAACTACGTGAAGTTTGCTTATAAATGCAGAGCTTCATTATGAAAAAAGAATACCTGTCTAGCAAACCATATTTACAATTTTTTTATAGTACAGTTTCAGACAAAAACAATTTGACTTACCCCTGAACCAATATATATCCTTTCTAGCTTGACAGCTTATCATAGTTAAACCACCCGCCAGTGTTTAACTGAAGTGGAAACAAACTGGGGCATTATATTCAGTCCCAGTGAGTGTAAAATAAACAGTTGCAGCTAGACCATCTGTACACATCAAGGGAAATGCTAACAAGGACTGCACAAATGGACACCCTGCACCAAAATTGTAAAACAAACTCCATGATGACACCTATCCATGAAACAATAAAGCTCTATTTCACTGCCAACCCTGAGTCAATGTATCATCGTAATTTGTCAGGTTTGTGACATTTGAGAAGATACTGTCGATTTTGAGTATCTTTTTTAATTGAGAAAATGTGCGTTTAGGGATGTCAGAAAAGAATGAAAGTCATTAGCATTTCTGCCAAAAACATGTTATCAAAACAATTATTCTTGACAGGATTTTAACTACAATTAAGCAAACATGTAACTGCCGTAGGGCGATTTTTGCTACTGATAGCGGGGGGGGGGGGGGGGGGGGGATAGCCTGAGAGACAACAGGTAAGCCTAAAATATCTGAAAATGAATATTTAAACAGGAAGATGCCAAAAGATAAAGTTAAGTAGTAGAACAGACAAGTCTAAAAACTGTAAATTATTGCAACTTTCTAATTATCTTTGGATATTAACAGCAAAATTTTAGGGAGAGTCGGAAAAGAATGAAAAAGAAAATTGTATTTTTGTCGAGAGAATGCATTGAAAATATGATATTGCTTAACCAGATATCAAGTACAATTAGGCAAACTTGTCACTGTGATGTTAAATTTAATGAATTGACCAACAACACCTTCCTACAAGGATCTGTTTTCTACTATCATGGATAATTCAAACATTCAGACAGACACACAGACAGACGGACGGACGGACAGACAGACAGACAGACAGACAGACAGACAGACAGACAGATCCAATATTTCAGTTTCTTTCCTGAGAGTAGTTTGTATGTTTTTTAATCTCAAGAACTGAACATTATGAAAGGAATCAGAAAAAAAGAAAAAAAATGACACACAAAAAAACCAACCCCCCCCCCAAAAAAAAAAAAAATATAAACCAGAAAAAATAACAAAAAAAAAAAAAAAAAATTCCTAAGGGAGTTGAACCCGAGAAACCACACATTTAGTAGCCACTGCTATAACCACTTCGCCACGCCAATCCAAGTGTATTTCTATGGCCTTTTAATGCAATAATACATACCCCACCCCCCCTGTTTAATTACATTAACACATGATGGAAAATTTAAATTAGTCAATGAATTACCTTTGTCATGCCCATTCCTGTGGCTGTAATTTCAACGTTTCAAAAGGCATACCGTCGTACTTTATGGGTCCGTGTGAAACAGTACATGTACCAATTTGAGTCTGAATTTTTTTCGTCCAATAATACTAGCAAGTGGCACAGTGGTTTCACACAAAAAGGCGCTTAAATCAGCTGAGGCATGCGGTTAATAAGAGTTAAGTTACATACAGCAAAAGGCAGCGATTGAATGATTACCAAAACACACAGAGGGCAAAAATACTTTCCCCTGACACGCATTGAAGCAAAAGGCTTTACGCACGATTCTAAAACAATGCTAGTTAGCTTTTAGTAGTATATTATCTGTAGTACAAATTACCGTGATAATGGATCACCCGGAAATAGCACATATTGGGTATAGATGACCATGGAAATGGAACATCAAGGAAATGCTCCAAGTGACATTTCTTGGAGGCAAAAGAAATAAGATTGATTTTAACAGTATCTCCATACATTCATATAAAATCCACTACAAAAACAGAATATTTTAAGTTGGTATCCCAAATAAAAAGATTGAAGTGGATACAAGCATTTTGACTAATACTTAATGGAATAGCGACTATCGAAGTAATTAGTGGAGGATTTATGTTCCACTTATTTTTAACGTGTTGCTTCAGGCTTTTGAAATAACTGTGTATATTGTGTAGACACACACACACACACACACACACACACACACACACACTCACATATATATATATATATATATATATATATATATATATATATATATATATATATATATATATATATATATATATATATATATATATATAAGGAGAGAGGAAGAAAGGATTTGGATGTATATGATATTGATGAAGATCATTGTCATAGATGGCCACTGAGCTAACATCTACCAAAGTTGACTATTACAAATTTACATCGTAACAGGGTGTCAGATATTGGTGTAGAACCAAACTGGCTATATTTGGCAAGTAGTTCGCTTATCTTGTTCTTGGTTACATTTATACATTGTTTGTCACGTAAATAAATGAAAAATTTGAAATTTGATTGCTCTGTGTGTTTACTGCAAAAATGCAATACAACTTCAGGTAGTTTATTAGGTAATTGATTGTAAATATTATTGCAACCTTACCTGTTATCCATTGAGTGTATGTCTTCCTACTTTCCCCCAATCAGCTTGACCAATTGTGCTGCTGTAACTTGCTGTGAGAGTTCCACCCAGTGAAGCTGCATTCTTGCTCGTGAGGCAATGGCAACCTTCTGACGCCAATTTGCATCTTTGCCAACAATTGCTATTATGGCTGGTTTTTCAGTCCCTATGGAATCGCTTAAAGTGACCCACGGAATATCCAAATCAGTTTCATTATCACCGTCCACCCCATTTTCAAGAGAAATTGTATCCTGTTGTTGGACAGCACTGTTGTGAATGATTATACTAAGATCATCTGCTTCGAATTTTTGGTCCAATTCATTGTGATGTTTGTCAACAATGCTGGTGAGGCCTTCAAGGTCGTTGCCATCATAACATTCTATTTTTGGCTCATCTCCAGTATAATTGTGAGCCATTAATTTTTTAATATCTTTGTTGTGGTATGTTTCATTCTTTGGGATCAGTTTTGTGTATATGAACTTTGTTATTGCACCAGAATTTCGACTGACTTGTGTCAATTCCAAGGTTGTGTCAAATTTGATAACGTTCTGTATGAGCTTCATTTCTTCCTGTATGCCCAGTCCAATAGCCTGCGTGGGATCACACGCCATTATCATTTGTTCAATTTCGGATCCAGTGAGCATGTCTTTCAAACGTGTATGCCAATGGACAGGTGGGGCATCCTGCTGGAAGATGTGGAATCTCGATTCTTTGGTGGAAGCGGGTGCACTTTGACTTTCTGGGTGTGACGTAGCCTGAGACTTCTTTTCTACATTTCCTACTTTGGCAGTGGACTGGGGCTGCTCCTGACCTCCATCAGGTCCAGGATTACTTTTTGTCCCGGCAACAGCTTGTGTGTCAGGATCTTGTACTGAAAATGGTGTATGTCGCTTTTCTATGGATGCAAAATTCTGTAAATCATCAAATATCCACCATCTTACTTCTCTCAATTCATCAGGTAGTTGCTTCCATGTCAGCCTATCTGCTATGCTTGTCACTTGACAAAGAGGCTCTCCGTTTTTAGGATGGTTCCAGGGCAACTGTTCATTTCTGAAAATACAATTCACTGTCAATACTGGAATTAGCATATTGTTATAGTTTTGTGTTTGATAAAGATAAAGGAAGAAAGATTGTTATCTTTAAAACCCATTTTCACTGCCCTTGTACAAATATATAGGCCACAAATGTGAATGAACAGGTGATCTATTAATTTTTGCTTTGGCTGGGCCCTCTCTGGTGCAAATGGCATGCCATAATTGACAAACTGAAGTGATCAATGCCACCAAGCGTACAACTTTATTTTACCCTTCCACAACGAACAATTCCTCCAAGTTTCAGCATGACCTGTATGACGATTTGGAGTAGATGTGAAAAATAGCAAAAGCACAACCAAAAAAAAAAAAATAATAATAACAAACAAAAAAAAAAAAAAAAAAAAAAAAAAAAATTCGGGCGCCACCTCCTTAGCGAATTAATGTCTATGGGTACCCAGAAGTGTCCCCATGCAATTTCGAACCAATGGGCCAAGTGGTGCCGGAGAAGATTTTTTAGGTTTTCGCTAAAAAGTTTACCAAAAAAATCATTTAAAATCCCCAAATAAGTGGACCATTTCCACACGTAGTAGAGACCAAACAAGGTACATCCCCATCAAGTTAGAAGTGAATCTGGTTGACGCTTTGGGAGAAGTGCACCAAGTTTCAGCATAATCTCAGGAACTGTCTTGAAAAAGTTGCAGGAATCTCAAAGACACAAAAAAGAAAAAGAAATAGAAACAAATTGCAGCGCCTCAGATGTGTTTGTATGCAATTTTGAAGCAATTGGCCAGGTTTTTTTTGAGAGCATGTTTAACCTATTTTCCTCCAAAATACAATTAAGAAAAGAAAACAAAACAAAAAACAAAACAAACAAAACAAAAAACAACAAACAAAGCAAAAAACACACAAACAAAGAACCCCCCCCAAAAAAAATTGCTGGATCCTGACTATTTGAACAAACTTGGTGGAAATCTACCCATGGCACAGCCCAATCAAGTTTGAAATATATCTAGTCTATGGTTTTTTAGAAGTCAAATATGTGAATTTCGGACGAAGGACCATAACACTGGGAGTGCCAAAACGCCGAGAGAAGGCCACCGCGCTTTTTGCCGAGAAAAGCCGAGAAAATTTGTAGAATAATGCTTTTCTCAGCATCTCGCAGAAATTTAGCCCAGATACGCTTAGGTCTGCTACAATGCTACTCCCCCCTCGGTGTTTCCCGCCAAAAATGCTGAGAAATGCCGTCGTAACTTTCTCACTTATTCTTATCTCGGCGTTTATTCGGGTTCACCCTACTCCTTAGCTCGGCGATTCTCGGCGTCTTCGCCGAGAAATGCCAAGGTAATGTCTAGAGTGAAAAACATCTTGGCGTTCCTTTACATTTATTGGTCGGGAAACGCCTTGGTATGGAATGGAGACATGAGTACCTTGGCGTTTTCCAGTATTCTAGGGAAAAGTTATTCATGAAACGTATTGGGAGGCATCAGGTTCGCAGAAGATTTGTTTTCTCCATCAGAAATTAACAAAAAGGAAAAAATTTGGAATAAAAAATTACAAGAACGTAACCATTTGAACAAACTGATAGAGACTTACACAAGGCACATTCCCACCAAGTCTGAACTGAATCCTGCTAACAATTAGCCGGACCCCTTTCAAACTTGGTGAAGTCAAAAATGTGATTGATTACTGCAATTCCCTTTGACTTCCATGGTAACCAACAGAGCTGTTGGCATTAAATCAAACAGTACCCGAAATGAAAAATGCCTTAGAAGTCAGACATTCACATCATCTCCACCTGGTGAACATGTTTGTTTGAGCTGTCAAGAAGGTACATTATCTACATATTTCAGCATAATCTTAATTACAATTTTGGAGAAATAGTCGAAAGTAGCTTAAACACACAAAATGCAAAAAACATAGTTCAAAATTGCAGCGCATCTGTTGAACAAATTAAGGGAATAAGGTCCCCAGAAAAGTTTATGTGCAGTCTCGAAACAATTGGCCAAGCAATTTTTGAGAAGAGGAGATTTTAAGATTTGTCCCCAAAATGAACAACAATTCATAAAAAATAAAAAAATCACTGGACTGTAACGTTTTCAGCAAACTTAGCAGAGACCCACCCAAGGCACATCCCTGCCAAGTTTGAAGTGTACCTGGCCTATACTTTTGGCGATTGAAGTCGAAAATGTAAATTGTTGAATATGGATAGATGGACGGAAAATGGACGGAGGACGATAAGATAATCTCAGCTGACTGAAGTCAGCTCAGCTAAAAGCAAACAATCACCACACTTGTACAGCTATGGCAGAAACATAAAAAGGCAAACAGGTAACGTATGCTGCGTGATAAAATGATATTTCAATAGGATGAAAAGAAGTATCTGATATAAGAGACAAGGACACAACATACACCTATACAGCTCACTATAAATGTGATTAAACAGGAAGGAGACAGCCGGATAGATTTAATGATAAATGAGACAGCAAAATACATCCAACTGGTTCAAGCCATCTCAATACAAGAGTAAGACACAAACAAATACTAACATGGCGAGATGGGTTTATATCTACTGAAGGTCAAGGTCGTGACCTCTCGACATATGCATGAATTTTAAGGAGCATGCCCCAAAAACTTCACATGCCTATTATACCGCAACCCTTGTGACCAAAATTCTACTGTAAACAACTTTTGCTAGGCAAACATTATGAGTGTTCTAATCAGCTTCCATTGTTTGAATGCAAGCATGTAAATACAACTTAATCAGTAAAGCCCTATTGAGTTGTTAGATCAGCCAGTCTCATTCAACCAGCCCATGAGTATACAGAGTCTAATATGTTGCAATTTTCCAGCATGGTGATAGGGCAAAGGTCTGAAGAATGTCATTGCCATACTTACCATATTATATGTCAGTGTTGCGAATACCATGCTTTTTGTACGATGTTTACAGTATTTTCGATCCATGTACATCATATACTACTATTTTATTTTATTTTCATTTTATTTATTTATATTTTTATTTATTTCGATATACTGTTAGTTCCATACCTGCATTACTTTATAAAAGAGTATCAACAAAACCACACATGGATTAAATGTTCATATTCGTCAGAAAATGTGTCACTGCTTAATTTTTCGTGTCTTGTCATGTTTAGCACTACTGCAGTTCTGTGGGCTATCGCACGCTGGCTGAAAGAAAGGTTGCGTTTGTTGCGTCAGCAACAGTTTCGCGCCAGTGGCCACGATCTGTAGGAAAGCCGGCGCTTTTGGCTTCCCAAGGAAGCTTATTTTCAATGCACTAGAATCATCATTTTGGATTATGATATATGTGTAAAATAACCAGATATTATTTCTAAGACATTTGAACCGAACTTTATGGAAAGTTAGACCCCATCAATCGGGACAGCTGTGAGTAATGGGTTCAGTCACAGATGTAAAGAAAACACTTAGCGTGACGTGTTCTCTTCAAACAACTTTACAGTTAGTTAGTTAATTAGTAAATGACCACATTGTTTCACTTTCTTCATAAATGAAAGTAAAAAAGACAATTTTTGGCCATTAATTTACAGTTCATAATCCATATTGGCCCGAGATATTGGTTAACACTCTAAACACGAGGTATCAGCATCCGTTTGCTGACGGCAGTTGCATGGTACACAGCTTGTATGACTGACGGATGCCATTGTGTTCTTGTTGGAATAGGAATCCATATGGACCCATTGGGTATTTTATATTCGAATGTTTTTTTCCGTCATTTTTATTTTGATTTTTTGCGTTCCGAATTGAAATTTCGCCAGTCGATAGATTCGATGTACATCTTTCAAAATCAGAAAAATCCTAAAATTGAATGCCAGAAAGTTTGTAGTGTATCTCGTGTCGTCAATGTCTAATTAGAAATTAATGGAATGATGATAACAACCAATCCTTCCTCAATCTAGAGGTTGGACTCTGTCGCTTCCCTCTTTCAAAAGCTGCCTGTTAGGGAACCTGCTTTGTTCTTGCACCTAGAGCATATGGTTTTCATAAACCCTTTTTGTACCCAGATGCTTTCTAGCGTATTGGTTACCTTTAGGATTTGGCTGAGGTACAGCCTTGGAAATCTTTGCTGGGAGTGGTCACATGGCGACTCTTTAAAACAGTATTATTGCCCCAATACAGCAGTTCTAATACATGAAAACTCGGTCTATCACCACTATATAACTGCATATACAGTGACTACACAGCTACTACTGAGTTACAGTATAGCTGCTCTGTAATTTGCATTGAGAAATATTGCACTGTGACTTTATGGTGCCATGCAGCTCCTATATTGCTGCCAAGGTTCCATGTATTTCTGTGATAGACACTCGCTTTTATTCAGGCAGATTGCTCTCCATGAGAAAATGTAACCATGATTACATATGAAGCACATTTTAGCCAAGACATCGTCCACAAATCTTTAGCCATGCAAGAGCTAATAAGTTAGAATCATGATCAGCATATATTTAGCAAGCGCCAGCAGTTCTTTCTGTTTTGACATGCAATATTTACTGAATGATTGCACCTGGGTGATGGTCTAGCTAGGAGAGCAACGTTACTTATGCTATTGACCACAGGACTTTTCCAAAAGACTCAAACGTTTTCCGGCCTACAGGTATGGTAATACTCTATTATTGTATGCAACACACTGAAATTAATTGTTTCTAAGGTGTTAATAATTCAACACAATTTATCTCTAAAATTATTAAAAGTATTATCTACTTTAATTTTTCAACCTTATATGCAAATTTGCTAGTTCAAAACGCAATCGAAGCACTTGATAAATTAATCATTACAATGTTCCAGCATATATTATAACAGAAATGCTATTTGACTGATACATCCTATATGAAAAGCAAAGTTAAATCATGTACCATTAAAAATGCATTAAGTGTAACTAATTTTCTTCCAAATCATACTTGTATCAATTGGGGCAAAAAGGTATCCATCCCCATAGGCAGTAGTTGCATCCACTAGCTCATTTCTTTCTTTCTTGGCTTGTTTATTATATATTATGCAGAAATTGATAAAAGATAAAATTTTCTTTTAATGAAACAACTACCTTGCACTGGTAGACATACTGACGATATTATATGCATGAAAGTGAAAAAAATATCATGTTGCCTAACAAATTTATACTAATGATACCCGTTTAAAGTGGCGATTTTAATTTTGAAGTAGTCGATAATCTATTTCCTGAACGTAAAATATCCGAATATATAGGTAACAGTGCCTTTTCTTGCGGGTTTAAAGTGTTGGTTGCATTTGCTCTAAGTTCATTAATTCTATTTTCAGAGTTTTATTTATATATCATAAACTTAAATCAAAAGGATAAAATAAAGTGCACTTGATGAAGTATTCCGGTAAATTTTGTTCCAAATATCTTGATATCATCATGAAGTTTGGGTTTTCAATTTCAACGATTTCAGAGTGGCTTGTTTTACCAAAAATCGCAAAATTCATACAATTTATAAACCTAGAAATATACTCACATGGACTGTCCTCTTGCCTAGACATACACAATCTTAACCCTTGAAGTATGTTTTATTTACTGCAGACTAGTTTGTCTGAAATATATAGGCTTTGCCAATTAAAACCCACACTTTCTTACTTGTAGTAAAGATGAAAAGATATGGCGGTCCTGTCAATTTTGAGTGTTCCTGATTCGTCAAAATTCTTGATCATTTTTTAACTTATTTACGCTGACTTGCATACATAATTGCAAGGCCAAAAATGAGGAATACAACCTGTTGTTCTCTCATGTAAGAAAAAATATGCTTCACAGCCATTGTGTCACCAGAAGGCAGCAATTGGCTGGTAAGCAATTCCAACTTTTATAATCAATTGGGATTGAAACATAAAAACCATACTTAAAAAATCCAATGTGAACAAGAGAGGGAATTTGGAAAGACGTTATGTGTAGTCAAGGATAATGGTGAATAACTGGTCACGGTAGACACTCTGACATGAGCAAAATTTGCAAAAGAAAACATTGCACAGAAAGAGTATTTGAAATCCCTTCATGGTCAAGAAAACATAAATGGAGCAACTGATTCAAAAACAGTTTTCTACTGTCGGCTTGCCAGAGGAATCAAAAGTATTTCAAAAATCAGTTATGGGCACCATTCCCCAAGGAACTGAACCAAGAGTACCCGTCATTACCTGATTCATTAATTATTTATGGGTTCTGTGAGTTTTTACTTTCTGACAAAGCAAAGGACAGTCATCCAGAATGCAAAGATTAGTTCAACCTTTTGCACAAGAGTGTACCTACAGTACTATAGTAGGAAGACAGAAAAGAGGTATGATCATCCTCGTAGCAAGGGCTATAAAAGCCCACAGGGAACGTAAAGCTTATCAAACGCATTGATAGGTCACTCATGGGTTATCCTTTGGTCAGCTGGTTGACCTTACACATTGCTCACTTTGCAGAAGGTGGGATTTAAAGATGAGTGTGGAATTGCCATCCTATCTGATATCTAACCCTGTGTGCCAACAGCAGTTGCACTGGACAATAGCGGTCAGGTAGAAGATTTTTTCTGGCGACCCGCCCCCCCCCCCCCCCCAAATGTCAATGGCAACATTGTACATAACTCAAATAAAGTGTGGTGGAATTACCAGGACAAAGTCATAAATATATCTCCATTGCTGCAGGTTTCGGGTGTTTGCAGATCCCTGCTAGAGACACATGCTAGAGCCGCATTGAATTCAATATTTTGAGCACAAATAAGGGTAATAGTACCAAATGTGCCACAAACATATATCATGCAGAAGTTTAATACCTAACGGATGATCTTAATTTTTGTCAGGGAATGAAGGCATTTCAAAAACATCACATCTGAAATTATGAATATATATCTATATATCATTACAATAAAATGATATAGAAAAAGTCCATGACACGTTCCCTCTTGCTGGTACTAGCTTTAACTAACCGTCATAAGCTTCCAAATACACCCCAAATTCATTTTTGTGACTTCTTGTGATAGAACATAAATTACATCAAATATGCATATGCACAATGGTCACGTTTTGTCAAGCTCTGGGTGACGTATTATTAAGGTCATATAGAGCGTAATTTTCGGACATTAAATTGAATATTTTGAGAAAGAATGAGTTTTTAGACACTAAATATACTGCAAATATATATCATATGTGCAAATTTGATATATTTCGAAATGTGAATGAAATTTTCCACCTTTTCTCAAGGTCACGGTGACAATGTGTTTCAGGAAACGTTATTGTGAAGGTCATTTTGTCTTCAGTTCAGAACATTTACATGCCATCAGCGGGAGGATAAACAGAGAGGGCTCTAATCTATGGAGTCATGTTTCCACCAATGCTGGAATTAATTGTGACTCGCGTGATTGGTATAAAAATATATTAAAACATCAATGAGTTGATAAATTCAGACTGAACTACCATATTTATACTGATTATCATTTAGGGAGACATTTTTGACATTTTGAGTGACCTTGGTCTATTTTAAGAATGTTCAGTACAACTTATTTAACTATTTAACTCGATTTCTTGAGAAATAAAACACAAATGATTCTGCATGTTCCACTCATGTGAACTGTGTAGATTATCATTTTTCACATGCAGTTAACCTACAAACAACTTTCTCAAAGTGGCAGAGGTCATTTCAGACACCAATTGTTATGACTGTTTTCTTCATTGCATTTCAGCAGAGCATTCGTTATAATGATCTCTTGTTTTTGTATTGTATTCACGTCCTGGTTTTGAAGAAAATACAACACTTCATACCACATACACACACATTTCTATCTATCTATCTATCTATCTATCTATCTATCTATCTATCTATCTATCTATCTATCTATCTATCTATCTATCTATCTATCTATCTATCTATCTATCTATCTATCTATCTATCTATCTATCTATCTATCTATCTATCTATCTATCTATCTATCTATCTATCTATCTATCTATCTATCTATCTATCTATCTATCTATCTATCTATCTATCTATCTATCTATATACATACATACATACATACATACATACATATATATATATATATATATATATATATATATATATATATATATATATATATATATATATATATATATATATACTCAAGTTGTCTTTTATCAGCCAATGTTGAATTAGAATGAATTCAAGACCACCAAACAATACAGTGGACATACATACTTGATCTGCTTTACCAGCAGATTGCTGTAGGCTACATACAGGATGGCATTGGCATCTGCACCCTTGCCGCGGAGTCCTTTGATGTATTCTGTGATAACTACCGTCTTCCCAGACCCTGCAAATCCTTTCAGAAGAACTGTTTTTTTATTTTGTGTCAGACATTGAAGTAAAACATCGAGCTGCTCTACTGTCAGCAGATTCACGATTTTCAGATAATCCTTCCCATCCTCGTTCAACATATATGTGCTGGGCACAAAAGATGCAAGACTTGTGTACAACGAACATCTGATAGATTCCAGCTTTTTTTTTTCCATCTTCACATATGATGCTGGATACATTCTCTTTTCCTCGTTTTCCTTGCACGAGAGTCTCTGTAACCATTCTTTCCCTTGCCATTCATCACTTTGCGTAAACGTTAAACATTTCACATAAAAGGATGTGTTATTACTGTAGCTGAGGCTTTGATCCAAGTATGGTCGAACGTGTTCTGCATACTTTTTCAGCTTTTCTTCATCAAAACCAAAAGTCAGTAGCAACGGTGTGTCTGTAGACGTTATAATTAGAATGTCAAATATGGCACAGTCTTGTTTTTGGTCCCATTGTTTTCTTATATCATTTAGTATGCAAGGTGAAATGTACATCAACCCCTTTTTTCTACGAAAATGTTTTCCCAAGGCGCTTAGAACCTTCTGGTGGTATTTGGCAGCTGTCGTGCCTTGCTTGAATAATTGTGGATAACTCTTAGGCCACACATGTGGCGGTGATCGAACTGAAAGACGACATTGAAAATTGTTTTAACATGATTCAGATAGAAACAAAAGCCTGTAACTTTTAAAATCGCCTTTTGGTTTAAACATATTTTATTCCAACACAATTGGGAAACAGGGCGGAGCCCTATATAAATCCCTCTTGTATATAAATCCCCTTTTGACATTATACATATTAATACGCTCCGTTAGAATGTCACTCTTAAATGGCCAGGCCAGCTGTTTTCTGCATCACACGGAAACTGGTTCGGTTTTTGACAGCTCGTTAGCTAATACAACATAATGTTTATTTGTTTACAATATTTTAACATTTAGTATGTATTTATCTTTGACAGCATTGACAACCTAATGGTAACTCTGTAGTTTTCTGAAGCTATTCTACATCATGTGCACACATTTTGTAGTTATCATTGAAACATACCAAAATATTTGTATTGTAAATGTGAATAGTTCTACCAGTTTAAAGATATTATATTTAGGTATGACAATCCACCAAAAATAATCAGAGATTACTCGTAGTTCCAATCAAGTCCTCTTATTAAGGGTGCAAAAGTAAGTAATAAAACTACCAGTGGTTTTATACATAAAACTAATAAAAATACGACAATACCAAAAACCACATGAAATAAATAAACGTTAATTTGATAATACAGCCATAGATGCAGAATTTACAAAGTACTATATAACTAATATAACTACGGAACACATAACGCATTTTAATATGAGATCTGTAAATATGCCATAACTGTAACCTTGATTAATGATAAGAATAATGAAGTTTTCACGAACGCGAATATTAAGCCACCGTAAGCCCTAAGATTTGTAACAACTACCACATTGAGTCTCAACAAAGCTCGTCTTATACATGCATGGCATTAGTTAAGTCATGCAGAAAAAGCATGGCATCATTTCTCAGGTCGTCTGGTGCAAATAAGTGAAAAGTGCAACTCAAATGATTGCACAGGACCGAGTGACACAAGCTGTTACAAAACCGATGTAGGCCTATCTTTTTCTTTTGCTGTTAACTCAGTCAGGAAAACCAAAAGGTCGCAGACATACCACGTATTTTTTATCTTTTTTTATCTTTGGCTGAACTGATAAATGTTTAAAGTAGTTAAGGCCTATATGTTTTGAAAAAAATACTTAGGTATGTGGTTAATGAAGAATATTGCAAAGGTTGAGAGAATTGGCATAATTCTACCCGTTGCCTTTTATGGTGACTGTATGGTCAAAATCAGGAGTAAAATTTGTTTCCTTCTCGTTCGTTTCAGAAGCTGAATGTTGATTGATTTATTGTTATGCTTGGATCTCTGCTTTTGTTGTATTTAGCTTTGGTTGCATTGTTGGCTTGAAATTTATGGATATGGAAAATGTTTTCCTGAACAATTTGCATTTCTGCTGACTTGAAATTTATGCATGATGTTTTTATGAACTATTATAAAACATATTTCTATGATCAATTAAAATATATCCACAGGATCCACTTTTATAAACCGTTTACAGCAAACATGGGTCTCCCATTAAAATTATTCATTTTACAATGAAAAAAATTCAATATGCACACCAAACACCACACATATCACATACTGTATTTGTCATTTCCCACCATTTATGTCCATATAATTACTACATAGATGCAACACTAAGAGGAAACACAAAATACAGAATATTTCAAATGTTATATCTTGCAAAATAACTCATAACAGTCAGCTAGCTAACCTGGACATACACAATGCATTTTAAATGTTGAAATCTGTTAAAGTTTTGAAAGCTGCCAGTTTTAAAGTTGTAATATAGCTGAATTGTTTCTGGGTAGTCGTAACTGTTGGCCAATTTTTTTTTTTTCGGTATTTCCTTTATAACTGTTTCTTTTTCCATATTGCACAAGAATTGTCTCAGTCGTTTTTTTCAATCACTGTCGTTATTGGGTTGAATACATGTAAACGATGTTATAGGTCTTTTTTTCCACACAAAGTGAAAGTATTTGCTGATTGTGCATTTGTATACCTGGATGGTCATCTTGTCAGTGTTGCTGGAATTATAAATCCTGATATTTTCCATCAAAACACTAACTTCCCCAGCATTCGAGCAAAACAAATTAAGAAAAGTTTATTTTTTTTTATCCTTTCAAGACTCACTTAATGCTCAGGTCATATACAATTTAATATTATCTGGTCATGAAATGAAAAATATGCCACCAGGTTCCATTACATCCAAATACAATGGGCTATGCTTGCCAATAGGTAAATGGCTGTACAATATTCAATATGCATGAGTGTGTAAGACTAAAAATAAAATCTCACAGTCATGTAGCGCTTAAAATTAAGGAAACAAAGACAAATAATAAAGCCAGCTGTCGTTTGCAAATGTTTAAATCGATCCATACCAGATTATCTGAGTTTCATTTTTCGTCCAATTTCTAAAACAGAATCATTGGGGGTCAGAAATGCATCAGAGATTAATTTTGCTGACCATTTTATGATGCTCATGCTGATATTATCCACTTTCCCCTTTCTGTTTCCACACTGTACAGTTAACATATTCCTATTCAGTAATTGTGATGCAAGGAATTCAGTGCAAACTACTCGTGATCCTGTTTAGCCAAACCGTGCTTTCAGAACTTATTAACTTTATTTCTATATCAGTGAAGATGACCCTTGGTTGGTTGCTATATTTACGAACTCGATACCATGGATGAACATTTTACCTGTTGCATGTTTGTGTTTTTTTCCGGTACACTACATAGTGTCTGATTGTGCAGGCCTTTCCATGCTATTGTTTTTTATTCAAACCTGCATAAGGTTATCTAATTTTCTATATCATTAGGCGGCGTCCATGCAAGCAAAGGGTGTTCTCGGCGTTACCATAAACACTGTGTTTTTTATCAAACAAACTAATTCTGAGTCTAAGTCCGAGTCTGAAAATAAATTTCACTGTGTATTGTACAGCTGCTTGTGGCTTCGTTTTTGCTTCCCAAATTCTCATCTTTCTGAAAATTTGCGTGAATACAACGACAAGATGGTCTGTAGTTTAAATAACCATAACATGCATTTGGCACTATTTTTCAGCTTGCCTAGTTTACTTCATTCCCAAACAAGAACTAGATTCTACAGTTTTGACTATCACCTCATTTGCTTTGATTTTGGCTCCAGAAGTGGTTTTTATGTTATATCAATAAGCATTAGTATAAAGGATACTAATAAATATGCAAGTGCTTCTACATTTCTAAAAAAATGCGTTTAAATGATGCCAAGAACTGCCTGAACGTGGTGTTTGATAGTTCTGCAAACGCTACTTTAGGATTCCACCTAGTCTACTTTGACCTTATCCTGAAAGTCTAATGACAGTTACTTGAACTGAAATCAACCGTGCACTGTACCACTACATATAGAGCATACGATGAAGCGTTTTATTGCAATGATATTTAACCCTTAATATTCACTGTCAAATTTCCTAAACCATACAAACACGTAGTCATAGATATCATTGCCAGTGCGCATGTATGCCTAGGTGTATCACTTGCTCACAATTACAAGTTTGACGTCTTGTCTAACCTTCGTTTCAGATAATGTTTAAACTTGGTGGAAGTTTTTCGAGTGCGAGTATTGAACATAGTTGTTCACAAGGTAGTGATCCTTCCCATTCCTCATTTTAACGTTTTGTTTTTTTTTTTAATTTTTACTGGTCGGTTGAGTTATACTTTACTTTTCATCGTTTCGTAATTTTATGGTAATTGCAATGGACACTCACATTTTTTACTAATCCAAACCCATCAGCCATATTCTTTTTAAACTTAATTGTAATGTATTTCAGGTGGCTCTCAATTGTTGGTGCAAATGGTCATGGTCCAATTAGTTGTTTTTTATTTAAAAATGTGCAAATATATCTAAAAGGTTCTCTGACCAATGGCCGACAAACTGAATATGACATTTTATTGGATCCTTTGCACCTTAATGGATAAACAGGTAGCACTGAATTAGTATATTAATTTATAAATTTCTGTGTGTTTTAGCTAGTTTCTACCTTTTGCCCTGAACTGCTAGCTCGATCTTCTTCAAACCTTTTGGAAATGGCAGGGGTTTAATCACTGCTAGGCCTGTTCAATATTTTCTTCATGTGATTTTTTAATGATTTTTCAAAATTATGATTTATATATGAGGATGCTTGCCTTGATTAGCTTTAGCTTTGCTAATATAGGAATAGGAGCACGTCTGACACTATCATTTGACCTCGGTAATAGTGCGCCACAGGCCAGATAAACACCACAGGAAATGCAATAATGATTTTGATTTTATTAGCATTGGCATTGAGTGACCTTGAACAAGACAATATTGGCATACACAATGGTACTGGTGGACCCAAGGTTACTAAAACAATAATCGAAAAGTACTTTTTTTTTGGGGGGGGGGGGTCACCTTGAAAGGTAAATCTGATACATTGCCTTATATATTTTGCTACTATTAAACCATGATAAGGGCATATAATTAGAGCTTTTCTTGATGCTGTTAATTTTCATTTTGAAAGGTGAAACTGATATACTGACTTATATGTTCATAATGGTGGATCCTAGAACTTTTTTTCTCCGACTCATAGTTAAAATGGAGGTGCAACGTTCTTATAGTATGGATCAATTTTCTACAAGTGGTAAAGTATACGTGCTTTAATTTTGTTTTGGATAATACTTTTGGTGAAAATATATCTGGACTGTCTGTCAGCTTATTCTTGCCAATCTTTGGTTTGTCAAACACACATGGTGTCATGTTGAAAGTTAAGAGTGTATCAATATATATGATATGAATCTTTATCTGTTAATAATATCGGAACATTGTGACATATAATACAAATAACTCCATTCATTAAGTAATAAATCATGGCACAATTTCTTTAGAAGGTAACAACTAAATTGCGTATAGCTAACTTGGTCCATGTACCAGCAGAGCATAGCAAATGGGTCTGCTGGACCTAAACACTATGTACTTGCTGACTTTTTACTTTTGCCCAGTAGATTCCTCAGTGTAGTACCCTAAATTTTGAAACAAAAATATAGGAAGGATTGTGGACATAAAGTTTCTTTTGAAATCCATACAGACTGAATCTGTGAATCATATAGTGTTAAACCCATGCACCTACAGCTGAGAATTGCAATATTTGAAACATTTCTTCGCAGGGATAAAACCCATTGGCCTTAATTACCAAGCTCGCTTTGTATTTGCTCGAAATATAAAAAAAAAATAGTTTATTTTATTGTTTAACATGGATTTCAAAGAACTGAATATAGAAGTATATCATACTCTGCAAAAATGAACTCCAAAGCACAGACTGAACATTCATTATAAATGCCTCAACTGTGGTCATAAAATCTAGCCAACAGTTAATCATAGCTGATCACTGGACGTCCTCAAACATGCTTAAGTCAGGCCATCTATTGCAACATTATTTCCAAGCTCCTTATAAGCAAGACCCAAGCACTCCTGGTGGTTTGTCATGTAATCATGGGGCATGGAAAGATGCGTACTTGTTGAAGATGTCAGCTCTGACCATACCAGATTCAGGTACAAAAGTGGCTCATATATAATCATTAGACAATACAGAGCCTGCTTGTAGTGTTTGCCCCTCAACGCCTGATCTATAGAGCCCTCAGCTATGACACCTGCATTTACTTAAAGTTCTGCAATGTCACTCCCATAATGACGTTTATAGATGGTATACATCATGGTGCACTTGGTATGAAAACGGGCCAAAAATGGAATGGTACTCCCATACTAAGCCTAGTACACAAAACCCATTCAAGTAGAAAAGTCTTATAAATGAGAATATTTCATTAACAAGTTGCAAATTTCAAATATTTCCTTTATCATTTATCAATATATACCTATTCAGCATCTAAATTGTATTTTTACCACTATGACCCGTGGCCATCTTAGATTATGTCATCATAAAATTCCCTGATTTTTAAAAAAATCTGTCTTTCTAGCATATCATGTGTATATCATTCATACATTATGCCAACATAACTTTATTTCTATGAGATGTATTTCCTTTTTCATTAAAATGTACTTTGGTAACAGGAATCCACCGCAATCGTCATCAAAGGGAGACCTAACTAAACTTTCAACCTATACATTGAAAAGGACATCGTTGCCCTAAAATTACCCTGAAGACAGGCATTATACAAATTTTAAAACATTTTGGATAGCAAATTCGTTTCCCAGTATTGCTAGTTGTGACAATATTGGATATCCTATTCTGTAGACTTCAGCCCAGCTTTTCCAGAGATACATGGGGGCATATTTTGTAAAAAATATGCTTAAGAACCAAAATGAATCATAAAAGTTTGGTCCGCAAAGGTTTGTCATAGAACTTGATATATTGACCCTGCTATTGGATTGTTAATTATTTTAGTCAAAAACTGTGTCGTTATGTAAGAGTAGTGAGACACAGGATGTTTAAAATATACATGTGTGTGTCTGTGCCTTGTTTGAGTATTTATCAATTGTGATAGGCACCTGATCTTAGAATAGTTTTGGAGACATTCCTTGGATTTGTTTCATTTGTTTAATAGTTTGTAACTTGAATTTTGTCCTGGTTTTAAGAAATGTCGACTTTATTTTAAGAAAAAAAGTTTGGCGACCACCCATTTTGAGAATGAGCTCTCAACCAGTTTCTCCGACATACGGAAGTCGACTCTTTTGACATGACAGTATGCAAATCACATTACTAGATTCGCAACCTAAAATTAAGACGATATTGGGTTAATGTGTGATATGCCTCTCACCCCATACTTCCATCCTCAGCTCCATATGTGAATGTATTTGCATTTCATACTTGATGCATATAATTTTGGCTGGAAACATATGATAGCAATACATTACTGATATTGGTGTTACATGCGCAAGAAATATGGAATTGATTGGTGATTATGCAAGTCACAAACATAAACATTCACAATAGGCCCGAATTTAGCCAGTTCTCAGTATTATATATTGTAGGATCTTATTTTACCTTTTTAAGTGTTTGGTTTCTTTCTTTTTATCATGCACGGTTTGCATATGTATAATATATTGCAGTGTATCAGTGCTAGCTTTGGTCAATAGCATTACCTCGTTGGTGTATGTGTGTATGTTTTATGAACATCTGTCATAACAATTAGGTATCTTGAATACAATTTCATGGATGCTTCCAAGCCATGACAAGCCCAAAGTGCCAATTTCAGCATTGCCATCTGGTAGCCAACTGCAAAAGCACGAATGAAGCAGCTCCAACTGTCACAATCCTTTTCATTCTGTTATGCCATTTCCCTTTTGTCAATTTTCTTTCCTCAGTGTATTCATATGGTATTCTTTAATTTTACACGTATATATAAACTAATTGAATAACACTAGTGCATACCATAGTCAGTGAATACGTTGAAAGTGACAGTGACAGAATCTTGCTGATAGTAGTATGAATATGGAAGGGTTTTTTTTTCTGCTTGGCGGAAGAGTTGATTAAAGTTGGTACAAACACTACAACAGCGACCGCAAATAATCACAATGACCCGAAGGGAACCAAGGACAATTATTCCTGGTATTACTGTGCATAGAGGCCATATTGAAGCTCAGATTCTGCAAGCTCAGTTGATCTATACGATACGGCCTGTTGGAGTTGGGCTTATAGATTGTAAACTCTGCATCTGTTAGAAAAGGCCAAAGAAGAATACCAGTACCTGTCATCATGCCATCAACTCCATACATGGTAAACACTGCACAATCTGCCATGGGCATATGTACTCGCTCGTACTTCTTCATTTTTTCATCAGCAAAACCTGGTATTCTCTTGACTGTGAGGAAAAATAGCAAAGAAACATGAAAGATTGTAACGCAGGGTTTACCAAGCTGCTTTAGATGAAAGAAGAGTTTAATCCAGCAAATACTCTTTCCACGTGCATATCAACTAAAATGGGAAAGAGTATGTTTATCACACTGCCCCACTTGAACATGTAAAACTAGTATACAGCCCGATAATGCATTTGTGTCAATTTCAATTTTAATGATTTAAGGATACACGTTTCGTTAGAAGCAGCTTCTAAAAGGTGCTTCATAAAACATATAATTTTCACAGACAATGCCATAAAGTATATATTTTTTAAAAACAGGCAAACTTGAGGTTTTTGTTTTGGCTTTATCACTTGTGTGGATTGTCGTGTATCTATTCAACAATACCACAAGGGAACACAAAACTTTCATGGAAATGCAGAATAAACTTTTTCTATTTTGTCATGCTGTGTTTTATTTTGGTTAAAATACCAAGTAGACTAACTTTCGGGGGAAAAAAAACTTGTCTCATTTTTCCTGATTTTGCCCTGTTTCGGCCTAACCAATGTTTGCAATTCAAAGGATTCAGACTTCAAAGGGACCGGATTTGAGCTAATTTTGGCCAAAAACTATCACAAAGGTAAACATTTTGAGACACGCTTTTATTATTTACCTTTTTGATATGAGTTTTCTACAAACATGATGTTTCTAGGAGCAAAAGTGATAACTTTGAATCAATTTTAAATTGAGACATTGTCCCAATTGAAAGCAATAGAAAACAGCCTTCTGAGTGTTTATCAACTAGAAAAGGCTTTATATGCAAATGTGGCCTGAGATCCTTATGACACTTGGCTAATCCGTACTGGCTTGCGGTCTACTGGGTGTTTTTTTTATGTTTTCATGACAAAAACTTCATAGAACAGATTGAAGTTTTGGGATTACCATAACGAAGATACTCAGGCATTCAGATATCAGCATGGCTTGGTATGGCCGTGAGACATCTCGCTTTTCGTAACTTGGAGCTAATGGGTCAAGGCTGCACTAGGCCTGTTGGAAATATTGGTGCTAGGCAGTCAGGTAACGGATGCCAAAACAGTAGGGGATCTCGTTAAGAAGATACTCCTTTCATGAGTCATAAATGCACGATTGCGCATGTCGAGATCAAGTCGGGCTTACAGTGACTCGGGAGTCAAGCGCATGCCAAATAGGTGTACTGGTTTGCACACGTCTGGGTTAAACTAAAGCCCTACTGAATTTGACCCCAAGATTTAACTCAAGGTACAGCCAAGATTTAAAGCTAATGTTATACTGGTTTTGCAGTGTGTGAAGACATTACTTTGCTGTAAAGTGGTGATATTACTGCACCGTGGAAGATTATATTGACTAGTTGCATTAATTTGATTTGGTTGACTGTCTCTTGCACAGAGACAGAGGTACAGCCAGCAGAATAATTGCTGACTCCAATGATTTCACACATACACACACACACACACACACACACATGTATAAGCTTGTAAACATTAAAGAAAAATAGTTGTTTCCTGGTATGGCACCACGAAGCCCACTTGCCGATAGCAAGGAGAAGGAAGACACAAGCAGATACCACGAAAACGATATTTTCCCGCATAGCACAACAAATGCAACACACATACATGCAATACATATATTATCAGATTTCTCAGTATCCACTTCATTCACCTGTTTCAATAAACTGTACTACCGATCATTAATAAAATGTGATCACATTTTTGCGCCTAAACACATTTGGAAGCGTGATTAGCCAATTATTGGTTCGAGAAATGGAAGCATAAGTGTATTCAAAATTTTCCTCCATGCCTACTGGTCAAAGCAGAACCCTTTCTAGCTGGAAAGCTTAGCCTAGTTAAACCACCTGCCAATATATATCTGAAGTAGAAACAAGCTGGGAAAAATTACATTCAGTCCCAGTGATTGTAAAATAAACAGTTGCAGAACATTGTACAAACCGAGGAAAATCCCAGCAAGTACTGCAACAATGGACATCCTGCTCCAGAAACGTAAAAAAAGGCATAATAACACCAACTTCTTACTTTGAGGGTCCCGAAACAATAAAGCTCTATTTCGCTGCCAACGCTGAGTCAATGTTTCGACATATTGATTTTATCAATTATTTAAAAATAACGAATTCCGAGTCACAAAATGATATATGCAAAGAGTAATATACACAAAATAATATGCATAACTGTCTGCAATTACCACATTAAGAGTGTTATTAAAACGGTCGCATTTAAAGGTGACCTGAATTGAGGGATGACTGCCTTTTCTCTTTTGATTTTGAAGCTGCACCTCCACTTGTTGCCTTCAGGGACCTTTTCTTCTCAGCAATTTCATCTTTCAAAATTGTATATGCATATTTAGTGGATTGCTATCCCACATCTCTACACTGGCTTTAAAATTGTTGTTAATTCTTTAATGGGCTTCTTCCTTCCTGCAGACCATCGCCTTATCATTTTTGTTACTTTTCGTAATATTTATCTGCCTCTGCTAATTTTAAAACTCCTTTCTCCAAGTAAGAGATAAGAAGTGTTTGGGCTTTGTTTTGTGTTCTTTGCCTGTTCTGATGGCGTGACCCTCTATTTGCCTTTACAGACAACCATCAAGGAGAAGGAAAAATAAGTGGGTCGATTAGAATAAAGCTACATCCCAATAGAATCTACGCAAAACAGCATACACACTCAGGACACAGCAATGTAAATTGGAGTTACTAGACCCTGACTTGATCTTAACAAGTGCAAACCAATTTGACTGCGTGTCAATGGCTTCATAACCCACAGTCACGTAGGGCTGGATTATCAATTTAACTCAGGGCTACATAACTCGGACATGTGCAACTGGGGATAAATCATTATAAGTGTTTGCCGATCTTCGTCTCAGTTGAAGAAGACATAAAAAAGTAGTAGATGTAGGGAAATAATGTTGAATGTAGCGAAAGAGCCTACACCTTGATGCCACAGGTCAGCACTCTTTCTACAACCAGGACCAGTGGTCTGCTGAGACCTCGCACCCCAATAACAATAAATGAACAACAAGCAACAGTAAAGCAACAATAAATAAACAATAAATATTAAATGATTTTTATCTAAATGTCTATTATCATCTTTTAACTTTACAGATTTCTTGCAGTTGTTTTTTGTAAATGCCCTCACAAATCACTGTACTCGAGTATATAGTGATTTCGAAACCTGTGACTCTGGCCATTCGTTTTTGTTTAAAAAGCTTGTGCAATAGGTATATACAAAAATGAAAATACAGGTAATTTTTTTTCAAAGCTCTACGGTAAAAAATAAAGTTTATTACATATATATAAGGTGTATCTGGGGTTTTATATAGGTGATGTCGTAACTATGTAAACCTAATGATTGCCCTCTGGCAGTGACATGTCACGCTATTTCAGAACTACATCGCTCCGATCTCAGTTAACGTTCACACCAGCAGCAAAAACTTTTCAATTCTCTTTTCACATATATTTCAAACTTAAAATTCATACACTCTCTGATAGACCCTGCAGGTAGTATTGAATGGCTAAGTCTTCGAGGTGACCAAGAATTGGTCATTTTTTCTACTTTTGCAATAAACGATTTCTTTACCTTTAATCAGTTCCAAAGTGTGTCCCAATCTCTTTTTTACTTCATTTGAGGATAATTTGAAGGGTTTCCCATTCTTTGCCAGGACAAAGCATTTGTATTGCTCACACAGTTCAGTCATTTTCTCTATTAGGTCCTTTTTTTGTCTCTGGAGGAGTGAACTTATTCAATCCTGTTAACTTGGCATAAGCAGTAGATTAGAAGGTTTTGCATGTAAATATAGATGGTTTTCATTGTGAGCGTTTCTGCCAAACTCAAACAATTCACCAGGCTGGTCACAAAGTACTTCTTCAAATGCAGTGATGACCTTCTCTTGCCATTTTTCAAACACTGGCACACTTACTTTGTTGTGCAATTTGTTTACGATCTTAATATATCCTTTGCAATTGGAGCTGGCAATGGCACTTGCCAAAGTAACAAGTTCATACAGCTCATTTTTGTCTGGTTGATCACAGATTCGGACACTCACTGGGCCCATGTCATATGCTGCTTTCATCGATGACCACGGTGCAAAAATTTCTAGAAGCAAAAAGGAAGAGTTTATACATATTTCATATGATCAGATCACTCTGCCTCAAAACCTCATTTCAACTAATTTAGGAACATATCTGTGGCATGATACATTACCTAACAACTACATGCAGAATAATTTCTCTGGATCATATTCACTCTAAACTTTTATCCCATCAGAAAAATTTCTCCATGCATGTTCCTCTGGACTGGAGGCCCATGGCTCATTGGTTGACCACTCACCCACCAGCTGACCTGCAGTATTGGCCAATCATATGTATTTCCTTTCTTTGGCTGCTTATGCACCTGTTGCATTTCTTCTCCATAGAGTTTTTGGACTAGTTTTGCCATTCATCTGAAATGTTATGTCATCTATGGTATGCTATTGGTCAGGTTATGGACTACGGTACTACAGTACATTGGAATTTTGGTTATCACTACCTCTGCACAGAATCAGAAAAGCTCTCTTCAACAACATTATCTGCAGCCAGCAGCTGGTCCTCCTACGCTGGGAAACAAGACAGTTCAGGAGATGCTGCTGGATATCACTGCATGCCTTCACACATGTAAGCTGAAGTTGGGAAATTTCAGTGAAGAGGATTCCCAAGGGGGGGGGGGGGGGGTCTAGACATGTCTGTGACTGCCACAGCGTAGATCTGATTGTAGATTATTTTCAGGGACAGGGGCAGGTTAGCTTATGGAGAGTAAAGACGGACTGTGGAGTAGGGTAATGACTACTAGGAAGTGGTTTTGGACAAAAAGACACAAATACAATTTCAGAAACAGGGCCTAGTATGGACAAAGCAGCTGCAGCACTTGGCTCCAAAATTGATGTCACATGATATCACCCATATCAAATCCTCATCGACGTTGGTGGGATAATATCTTGGGTGGGTCTTTACAAAGTATGGTCAAATGGTTATGCCCCTGTAATTTTTGAATTTTCTGATTTTTAGTCCATGTTTCGCCAAAAGCCAGTTTCGTATCCAAAAGCACGCGGACAGTTGCTGGAACTAACTTAGAAATGCAGGCCTCTTCAGGCCCTTGACATCAATGTCTTCCAGTGCCTCCCTATAATGTTTTGTTAATGTTAGTATGTTTTGTCGATGCTTGACTGTTTTAACGATTGACTTTTTTTCAGAATGCTGTAGCCGTATTATTAAAAAACTATTCTCAATTATCCTAGAACTGAAACTTGTAGTTTGTGTACATAACTGGGATAGCTTGGGCACTTTTCAATTTTAATGTTTCAATTTTAAAAGAATGCATTTCGTTACTTTTCTGCTTATGTATTCAAATGACGGGTCCAAAGATGTGAATGTGTTTGCAATATAGAAACATATGTATGCTGATCCGTTGCACTCAACTACCTTCCACACACACACAATTACTCACAAATACCTACTTGTAGAAACTTCCAATGTAGCCTCTGGGCTTTTCATGCAACCGCCCATGCTGGCGCTGTTGATTTTTAAAGTGTATTGGGTATTTTGCTCCAAGTTGTCGAATGTACATGTCTGTATATCCTTAGCAACATTCTTGCTTTCCCTCTTGGTCGCCCCATATGAAATGCTTAGCTCAAAGCTATCATGTCCCTGAAATGCAGGCTGACTCCACTCTACAGTGATAGTTCTCTCTGTTGTGTCTGTGACTCGCAACTCCTCTGGTTTACCTGGCGCTGCAGAAATAAATATTTAATTTATCCAACACAGTTAATGAAACCTTTAACTAGAAAAGATGATTTGTTTCACTGCAAATCTGTCTGGGTGCTTGCAAAATTTGAATTATAGGGATGCTTTAAAAATTGTTTGTTGTTGTAATTCTGAAGCAGATTAAAGGACCTATCTGTAGTAAGTTTGAAGCATTCAAGGTTTATGTCTCAGCTTAATGACACAAGATATACCAACATATTTTGACGGGACTTCTAACTGTTGGATCAGATAGACAGAAAGCATTGGTCTAAATATAATGAATACCCCCTGTTCGGTGCTTATCACAAATCAGAGCTGTTTTTTTTTTACATTGCATATCACAAAAAGGAATTTAAACATGAATCTAGCACATTAACTAATTTTAATGTTATATTAGTAACTGTAGGAATGTCACAAATCCTAGCAACATTACTTTCACATGCTGTACATCACAACATAGCTCTTCCCAATAAGAGTTGCAACACATATTTATAAATTTTAAAATATTTACGCACCAAGGTATCACTTGAAGTTCAATGAGTCGCAATTTACTACACATTAGACAGAAAATAACAAAAATGCAATACATTAATACCCTGTCTAGTTTCAGTAATTTAAGTGATAAAATGGAATAACGCACACATTTTATAAACATGCATAAACAAAAGAAAATTATGACATATAAATACCAATGACAGCCAATGTGCAACTGTAAAAGCTAAGTACATTTTATGCTGTATCCTGACAGTTGTGACAGAATTATTCTGTAGCATAACTGTGTGAATGACATTTTCATGTGTGATTAATGTAATTAGTTATTTAACATGATTCACTGAATAATTTATAATCATTCTTATTTGTATTGAGCAGCAGAGATAAGGTTCTTAAATTGGCAAAAATGCTCTGTGCAGGGATAACACAAAAGGCATAACTAATAGTTTTATTCTTGTGTATATATGTATCGTTGCGATGCCCACCTTCTGAATAGTAGCAGAACTCAATAAAGAATGGCAACAACGATATAACGTTAACAGTAACAATATATCAACAATCAAAATCAAAACAAAGTAGGTAAACGTATCTCCACTGGTACTTCAACAGTCAAACAGTCATAAATCTTAGTAAATAAT
Source organism: Hermodice carunculata (assembly GCA_964020975.1). NCBI lineage: Eukaryota > Metazoa > Annelida > Polychaeta > Eunicida > Amphinomidae > Hermodice > Hermodice carunculata. Next base: position 11,897,020 of record OZ026623.1, on the reverse strand, counting down.
TATCCCTGGTGAGATTATCCACAGGTATTGTTCCACAGTACCAAGTCCTATGACAGGTGCCAAATAATCTGGTACACATCCCACAGAGGTATGGTTTGGGTCCAATGTAGCACTAAAAGTTGTGGTGCTGATCCAATCCCACAGAGGTATGGTTTAGTTCCAAGGTGGTACAAGATTCCTGTCTACTCAAAGACAATGTCCACACTCCACAGGTACAATTTAATAATGGGTAGCACCAAATATACAAGTCCACTCAAGACACTGTTCACACTCCTCAGATACAATGTAAACAATGACTCACAGTCCCAATAGCTTGATGGCAACACACAGCTTCTGTCAGATCCTTTGGAATTCTCTCTTCTTCTCTACTCTCTCCTGTTCTCCTGTCCCCCTGTCTCAGGAAATATCTGGTTTATCTTGACACAGAGAAATATCACTGCTGTTCCTGAGTTTTCCAATTAGTCACACATCACAGTACATTTTGAGATCTACTTGGGTCATCTCATATGTATGTAGGTCAGCATTTTAGCTGATTCCACCTGTTTACAAATTAAATGTGAGTCAGTCACAAACAGTGCAACTGCTCTTTAATGACCCTGCACAGTATTCACTGCCACCTATTTAAAACCCACCTATTTTTCAATGAATTCGTATTGAGGCAAATATTAGAAATAGTTCTTAATGCCGTATGCACTCGACCCAAGCTCAAAACAGGGTTATTTAGTTGCAACCTTGATTATGTGAACCAGCTTAGGTCAACTGAGAACGACCGTTAACAGAGCTCTATGGCTTTTTATGTAGGGGGACACCAATACTAATTTAGGTCTTTCAGAATATCATTAACACACGGCTGTTTTGCTTGTGCATTTACAGAACATCCTGTCAACTTTCCCTGAAGAAAAAAATACTTCCCAGCATTTTCAGTTCAGACGACTTGTCAATCAGCTTAGCGTATCTATTTACTGGGAATCCTTCTCTCCGTCAACAATTCACATTTTAGACTTTTTCTTCAAAACCCTTAGCCAGGTACACTTCAACTTTGTGGAGGTCTATCTTTGTCGGGCCTCTTTCCACCAAGGAAAGATCTCCAAGCGACCAAAAAGATGATATTGACATTTTTTTTCCAATTTGTTTCTTCACTTCAAACACAACTTACAATAGTGTACATCTATTTGTACTATAGAGTTTCACATACAATGTAGGAGTACCTAGTTTATACATAAGTTTTGATCCATTTTGTTTCAACTTTTTTTCATTTTTCCATATATATATATATATACATATATATATATATATATATATATATATATATATATATATATATATATATATATATATATATATATATATATATATATATATATATATATCTTTCCTAAAATAAAGATCATGTTTTGCAGAGGTTTATATTTTTTTATTCCAAAAAATACTTCATTGACTGTAAAATTAGTAGTTTGAACTTCATTTGTAAATCTACTGAAAACTAGATTCCAAAAAGTTGAACACCTTCACAATCACAATTCACAATAAAAGATGTTTAACAGATTCACGACTTTTTTTAACAGAAACTGCATATCTGTGAATCCATTATATTCCACTTAAAGACCGTTTTAGCTGTATAAATGGTTTTGTGTAAGACTATTAAATGAGAATTACGCAATTCACTGGAGATAGAGGCTAAATATAACAATATAAAAATACGTACCATTCATCCTCATCTACATTCATATTTAAATCATTAGTCCACTTCTTTATGAGTGGGATCTGCGATTCTAGTTTGTCTTCAAGTAAAAACAGGTATATATATCTTGGTACTCTACCTATGTCCATACTAATATCATTTTTCTCTGAATTTCAACTTCATGTAGCAACCTTTCACTGTTAAGAATATGTTTCCATTCCACTGGAATTGCTGATATAAGTCCATAATATTTTACAAAGTCAATTGAAAAATTGATATTTTTGTTTAAAGAATTTGTAAGTCATAGTAGTAGCTGCTTTTGTAAGAATATCTAATATATATTTCACTCCTTTCTCAAACCATGGCTCGTAAAATAAGTTTTGATCTTTTATCTTGATGTGAGAATTACATCACAGACTATGCACAATAATTTCATCATAGGATTTTGGCGTATGAAAGTTATACCTACTCAAACTAAGAATAACATGAAACCAAAATTTAGTCTTTCTCGCAATATCTTTAATCTCTCTACTGATTCGATAATTAATGTTTTCCCACATAATGTTAAATTTCTTCTATTGCATATTTTAATTGTATTGTGTATTTTACTAAGTGGAGGCTCATAATTAAGTTGTTCTAATTCCTGCAGATATGGAGATATTTTAATTCCTAATATTGTTACGGCATTATTTGTAATTTCAATACCATCTATAGTATTTGTAGTACAATTAGCGTATTTTAAACTGTCAATTCTTTATAGTTTAGTCTTACTAAAATTTACTTTTGATCCAGAAATTTTATTAAATTCGTTAAACACATAGAAAAGCTGTTTGATATTGTCGTCCGAGCTATAAAAAAGAAGGTAGTACCGTCTGCATATTGACTAAGCTTATAATCAACACTGTCAAGTACTATGCATCTAATCTTATCCTTTCTACGAACAGCTGGAACTAAAAGTTCTACACCTAAAATAAACAGATATGGTAACAAGGGGCATCCTTGACGGACCCCTCATGTTATGTTATGGCGTTTAAAGACCGACCATTATTTATTACACAACCCTGACGACAATAGGTTTGCCCCGTTTTTTAATAAATCACCAAAATTGAAATAGGTTAAGCTTTTGTTTATATAATTCCATTCTAGATGATCAAAAGCTTTTACTTAATCCACTCAAGTTAACACTACTTGTGTTTCTTTCTCATCCACAAACTCAATCAAATTAAAAATTATATTTTTGTTTTCACCAATTTAGCAATTTTGAATACACCCTGTCTGATCCTCGTTTATTAATATTTTCATTACCTTTTTAACCTTGTTGCTAAGCACATTGATGCAAGTTTACAATCAACGTTCAACAGAGATATCCGTCTCCACTTTTCGAATTCCAACATATCTTCATCTTTTTTAAGAAGTAAGGTCAAAGTTCCATGTCTCTGACGGACAGAAAGTAGACCTCTGGAGTATGCTGAATGAAATGATTGGCCAAAAAAATCTTTTATTTGAGACCAAAAACACTTTATAAAAGTCGGCTGGAAATCATTCCGATCCCGGGGATGCATTATTAGCCATAGATCTTAATGCTTGTGTTAGTTCGGTTTCTGTTATCTCTCCTTCACAAACTTGTTATTGATCTTTTGGCAATTTATATTATTGTCATAGGGACGAAGTCATAATCACTATTTTCATTATGTTTATAATCATCTTTTGAAGTAAACAGTTCCCCATAAAACTTTTTTTCTTCATTTAACATCTGAATTGGTTCCATTATAACGTTATTATTCACTCTTCATTTATGAATTACTTTGGTTATAAAAATTACATTTCTTCTTATTGAAGAAATATATCGATGATTTCCCCTTCATCATACCATCATCGCCGCCTTTGTGTCCATATCTAACTGTTTTTCTGATTCTGATTTTCAATCCTTAATTTTTTGTTCCATTCCATCTATGTTGTAAGAAGTAGTTGTTATTTCTTGTTCTAGATCCTGTATTTGATTTGCCAGCTTCTCTATATCCTTTTTTGTGTGTAATTTCTTTTAAGCTGCATATGTAATTGTTGTAGAGCGTACTTCCATTTTTATAATTTCCCATTTTAGTATTGGGTGCTCATGACTCCTTTCATTTAAAGTTTCTAACACCTTATTTACTACCTGTGCATACTCCGTGTCTTTTAACAATGAACAATTTAATTCCAAAATCTGGGTCCATGTGGGTGTTCCTCAAAAATTAATTGTAAAGTCAAAGCAGAATGGTCAGTTTGGTAGCCAGGTATAATATCTGTTGCATTGGTGAAGCCTATCAATCCAAAACAAAGCAAAAAAAGTCCAGTTTGCACTAAATTTAGTATTATTCTTTTCCATGTGAACTTATTTTCATCTGGATGCTGGCATCTCCAGATATCTATTCAATCTATATCTTGCATTCATGTGGATTTAATGTTCATATTTCTGAAATGTGTGATTGGCATACCTCCACTTTTATCTCTTGCAACATATGAAGCAAAGATGAAATCACCACCAATGATCCTATGATCATTGGTAAGTACTTGTATTCCATTTACAAAATCGACATAAAGTTCCTGTTGGTCTTCATTTGGACCGTACATGTGTTGATATTGACATTTTTTTACATTACATAACCTCCTTAATTGAAAACCTCTCATATTAACTATCTGATTTTACTATTGCTGGAGATTTCAACATGAATCTACTTAAGTTAAATACAAGAAACAAATATGCTGAGTATTTAAACGTCATGCTATTTTGTATCCCCAAATAACCCTGCCTACTTAAAGAAAAATCTCACTTTAATTGATAACATATTCTGTCGTCTGTCACTTTTTAACAAACTGTGATCCTCTGGTACTATTCCTATGAGACATATCTGATCATATCCCCTCCTTGACCTATATCGATACTCAGATGGATGGTCAAAGCCCACCAAAAATATAAAATGGGGCAGATATGTGCAAATGATGTTCACTTCTGGCAGAAAATATGAAAATTGGTGCATAAGGGTTTGAAGGCATGCTGATTTAAAATAAAATTAGAAAAAAAAAAAAACATAGGGGGCTGTTTTGTCAGACCAACGGTTCTCTGTCAAAATTGAGGCTGAAAATAACTTGTTTACACGTTCCTTTTTTCCCCATTTTCTCGACCATTTTCATTCACATTAAATTCTAAACTGCCTTTCAATGTTTATTCTTCATTGAAAGTCACCCAGTCTCTGCTTAGTTGTACTTAAGAACTATGGTACAACTGTTATTTAGTATTCAACCGGAAATACTCGTATTATTACCCATACTTAAATATGGCCGACACATAGCAGTATACAGTTGAACTATGCTAATGTGAAGCTGCAGATTGTATCGGATTCATAAAAGATGACTAATCAGACTTTTTTTTTTTTTTATCAAGTCATGTCACCTTGGGAGCAACAATATCAGGTATAAATTCTGTTTTACCCATAATATCGCTCATTTCCTTACACAATACCTTTCTCTTATTGTGTTTGGCTGGCACCAGCTACAACATATTTGAAACGAATCAAAAAATAGCAAACAATCTTATACTCTGAATATACTAATCATCAATTATTCCTTATATTCTCTAGGCATCTACAGTCACATAAGATTTAAAAGAAAAGACAAGATAACCACTAAATCCTGCATGTTGGTATATATATATATATATATATATAAATATATATATATATATATATATATATATATATATATATATATATATATATATATATATATATACGCACAGTTGTTGACATATTCAGAAAAGTATAATAATTCCTAGCAACATATCTGAAAGTTAACATGCATATGCATGCCCAAAACCATGATTACACTCTAGCAGTACACAAAATGTCTCAAGAACACCAACAAACATTATGACATTTAGAACGTATTAAATATGGATATGCATAAGTGAGATCATACCTTCATTGTATATGCTGTGAAGAAATTATACCAACCCCATCATACATTACTGAACAGTGAGTAAAATGCTGCATCTATAAAATATATGTGCACAATTCGTCATGTATAAAAGATGCACATCACTGATGCCCCTCAGTACATTGCCTGGCACAGAAACACAAGTGTGAGTACTGCATGCTCGCTTTCTAGAAAGGCTCTCATGAAACTTAAATTCTAGCTGATAAACTTAATCACCGTAATTACTGGATATGTGTTGAAGTAATAGGATATATTTTGTATCATTTTCTTTTTAGGAAAATAAATTTTACAATTTATAAACAAGGTGTCCAACATAAGTTGAAACCATGCAGCGCAGTCCTCGGAGCACTCACCTCAAAATGAACGTGTTAGAAGCTCCGTGAAGGTTTATTCGCAAGAACCGGGTACACGGTATCGTGGTTTCTCCACAAGATGTTTGATAGTGTCCACGATATCATCATTCTCAACTGAACATGTAGACTTCTGATTACCAGAATCAAATACGGTACACAAAGAGAGCCCCCCCCCCCCCCCCCTTCAGAAAAATTGTCAATTGAGGAACGTTTGTAAATTTTTCCTTCAGCAATATATTTTGCCAAAAGATGGAAGAAGACAGATTGCACAACTGAAGGTATGATACACTCCACCAGTCACCTCGGCCTCGGGCACAGTCACTGGAGATCAGGACAATTTCGTACATTTTCTCCCGCTAGAGGTCTGTACTGTCATTATTTTAGTTCTTAGCGTGTCCGCCCGAGATCTTTGTCATGTTTATGCGTGTTTTCATCTGCTGTCCCATGGACGACAGGTCTATGCGAGGTAGGCCCTGCACGTGCATGGCTGTCCATTTTAGCAATTTTAGTTCGATTTAATTTTGGTTCTACTACATATACAAATCATAGGCTCACTACGGACCGATGGTAAATTGTATGTATGTATATATGTATCGATGGCGAAAACGCAAAACCACCTATCTGCATTTTTACAATTTCGAGTAAAACACAAATGAAGTCTTGCAGATCTTAAAATAGTATAAAAAACAGAATATACTCAAATGTTTTGGACACATTTTCTTGATTTTCATCACAGTATTAACAAAAACGATCCTTTCCAAAAATTTGTGAATTTTTTTTTTTGCTCTGTCAGCAATATTTATGTGGCATATAGGAGGTTTTGAGCTTTAGAGATTTTTTGAAAAACAGGTTTAAACGGGCAGTTAGAAGGTTTTGCATTTTTGTATACTAGGAAGCAATGATCTCCATTTGAAATAAAAATGGCATTTGTGATCGGAAAGTGGTCACTTAAAGAACAAAAATGTAAATTGGGAGCTATATGCAATATCAGACATGGAAATAAGTTCAGGCTCATATTATTTATTAAATGATTATTGCAGTTATTGAAGGCATCATCAGGATGTCTGTACTAGATAGAACGGGTGGCTGTATTTCCTACGTAAATCAATAAAACAGAACAAAAATACACTTTCACGGCACTAACAAATGGATGGCATCACCCTTGAAGAAGCCTTGCTATGACCAAAAAGGAAAAAACTACAGGTTTCTCAGAGTAGTCCCTAGGCTCAATGCGAACCAGTCGAGTTTCTTCAGAGGGCTTTCACCATGTGGATGTTTGTTCCCGCCTGTGCTGTATACTTGTCTTTTCATCCAAAGAAAGGTTCAAGCACAATCATACAAAATCTCAAACATATATATATATATATTGACCAGATGTTTTTGGATAATCAATACTTACCGAGTGTGCACCAGAATCATTCCGAACAGAAGCCACCACCAGCGCCCCCATCCCCCCCCCCAAAAAAAAAGTTAGGATTATTGGCAGTATTTTCAAGGATGGCCTATTGGTTCATCACCTACTTTTATCATTGACATTAATGGCATAAGCAGGAAAGTTTAGGCCTACCAATGTCACCAATGGACCAACTTTGTAAAATGCAACAACACCTATTGTTTATTAAGTAATGGTTAAAACTGTGTTTTTCCTTGATTACTCCAAAACTAAATGTCGTTACCATGGTAACCAATAAAAACATATATAAGCCATTAAATTGATAGTACACTTTACCTCACCTTTAACTTCAGGTTCTTATCTTCCAATGAATACCCAATTTAGCTTGGTATTTTCTTTTTTTTTAAGGAAAGATTTACCATCAGTATTATAACATGTATCATTTCTCAGCAACGTGCAGCGCTAGCCATAAAATTTTCATACCCACAAAAATCTACTCATTTTCAGTTATCTATACATTTGAAAGAACGTTTCTAGGCGACCCAAAACACTCTTTCATCCCTCAATTGACCTCATTGTTAGTGCAGAAAGACTCTTTTTATATTTTAATATCAAATGTGAAGAAAATTATTCCTGATAATTAAAACTTTAAATAAGTTTCTAATGTTTAATTGCAAATTTAAGTGATTTTTACAAATATTCTGTTGCCATGACAACCAACTTTTGACACTTACTACCTCGAACTGGTCTCTTATGAAACGCTTGTATGGTAGGTATGCTAATGTAAAGTTGTGAAAGTGTGTGAAGTTATGTTTTATTAGGTGTTTTTCCCTTCATCTCATGAAAAACTTAATTTCGTTGAGATGGTAACCAAAATAAATACAAATTGAACATGAAATTGATAATACACCCTTCCTAACTTTAAACTTCAGGTTCTTATCTTTTGATTTATACCAAATCCAGCCAGGTATTTTTCCGGTTGAACAAAAACTGAAAATAAATTTTAATAAGCCTTTTTGAAAAATTAGCTGCTCTACTATATCAAACCAGGGATGAAGTGCCAATTAATTTTAGGGACCCATGCATTTCTGTAACTTTGGTTATTTCTTGTAAAAAAAGAGGTCATTTTCAACGTTTGATTAAAAACCAAGTGCAAATACAATTGTTGTGAGCGTTTGAGCACTTCCAGACACTTTTAGGCCTAGTATGAGCAATAATACAATATTTTACCAACAGCTTGTAAACTTTATCATCAATTTGACTTTCCGCTGTTATTAAATGCTTATTTCTGTTACCAAACACCACCTTCTGTTTGTATCTTGCTTTATGGTTAGATCAAATGACAAGATTCGACAGGTTAACTATATACGATTTACTTTGAGAGTGTTTGAAGTGACACACTTTGACACTGATTTATCCGATGCACATTGGAGGTTTTGCGCTTTAGAAATTCAGAGCACTGCAGATAGTAGTTTTCGACTCGTGGCTGCTGTTAAGGCTAAAACGGGAATTCGGATTTCGGAATAGTCACGAAACATCTATCTTAAGGAAAGGAAGAATCGTGCATTGGAAACTGGAAATCGTATTTTTTTTCACTTAGGAGGTTTTGCGTTTTCGCCATCGGTATGTATGTCCTCAGGCACGCATTCTGTGGTCTCTTTTACAACATTCAAAACAATAAATCTACCCATGGGCCAACAATTCTTTCAATTTTCCTCCACCAAATTTCATCTGTTGTGTAGAAGTAAATTTTCTTCACGCCTATACTCGGTATAGAATAGACAAAGATGTCCAACAGGCCAAACATTTCAACATATGAAACAATATCAATGCCCGATTCAAAATCATAAATTCCGTGTCGGTTCTATTCACAATTGTAATGTTAGTGTCAGGGCAAACAGATAACACTCCTGCTAGGTAGCCTGTATAAATTTACAGTGACCTTTTCACTGCCAAGTTTTGGATTGAGTCAACAGCTTTCCTCCACGCCCTTCGCCCGCAATACACCTGCAGTGCACAGAGGAAAGCTGTTGACCTGGACCATTATTTTCTCTGGAATTTTAGACATGCTGGTACTTGAATGAAAGGTCTTTTCACAAGGGACAGGAATCTAGTACCTTGATTATAATTCAGGGCAGTTTGATCCTATGACCTGTGTTTCTATCACAGCAACAGGATTTACATTGGAATTTCTTGTCACATTCTAAATGTGCCATGGCTGTGAAATTTGGCAATCAAGGATCATCTTTATTTTAAAACGGAAAATGTATTTTAATGAAAGTAATTTTTCCATTAATTTGGAACCTGGTTAGTCCGTGTAAAATCCACGTATACCCACTTACTTTGGTTTACGATTTACTGCAAAATTTTACCTAATACTCAACAACTATTAATGAAAATAGATTGGAACTCTTGATTCCACATTTCAAGTATTTTTTCATTATTTGTATTTAGTGTTGCATAGAAGACATGGATTTTCTTCGAAAAAAAATGGCCAGTATATGTATTATGTGTGTAAGCCCAATATCTGAGGGAGTAATTGAAACAGATAACAGCTCTAAGTCTTGGTTTTGTTCTTCATTGAAAAAATATTTTTTCCATTTCTAGCTCAGGTGGCACTGCTGTAAATTCCTGAATTTTAACGATTTTTCAATTCGGGTACTTGTCGGTAAATGCACCTTTCTTATTTATTACTATGTAAGTCAATAGGCATTCTGATGCTAATTCACATTTTCGACTTCTTCAAAACCGTCTGTCAGATTCACTTCAAACTTGATGGCACTGCACTTTGGGTGCATTTCTACCAGCTTTGTTCAAATTGTCACGCTCCAGTGATTCTGGTAATTTTATGGTTTTGTATTTTTGTTGTTTTAGGGGCAAATATTAAAAAAATCTTCACTCGACTGCTTTAATATCACACAGGGACACTCCTAGAGACTCCTGTTTCTGAATTTGTTCACCATATGGCGCTGGAATTAATTGTATTTTTTACCTTTTTTGGGGGGTAGGGGGTGGGGGTGCTTTTGTTATTTTTGACTTCTTCAGAAACGCCAATCAGGTTAACCTGAAACGTGTTCGATATGTTCCTCGTGGAAGGGTCAAACAAGCTTGTTCACTAGGTTGCCCTACTGTGAATTCCTGATTTAAAAAAAAAAAAATTCCATTCAGGTACTTATCGGTGAATGCACCTATCCCATTTATCACTATGTAAGTCAATGGGCATTCTAATGTTAATTCATATTTTCGACTTCTACTCCAAAACCGTCATCTAGATTGACTCCAAACTTGGTGGCAATGTATTATGGGTGTGTCTCCACTAGGTTTGTTCAAATGGTCACGATCCAGTGATTTTTTATTTTTTATGATTTTTTTTTGGGGGGGGGGGGGAAGGCTGTAAATCTTTAAAAATCTCCTCCTCTAAAATCGCTAACCTGACTGCTTTGATACCACACAGGGACACTCCCAGAGACTCCTAGTTTTTAATTTGTCCACCAGATGGCAATGTAATTTTATCTGTTTTTTATGATTGTTTGTTCTTGCTTTTTTCAAATTCTCCATAACTCTGATTCAGCTGACAGTTAGTGTTTATGTTCCTTGTGAAAGGATGAAACAAAGTTGTTCACCAGGTGCCACTGCTCTGGATTCCTGAATTTTAAAGGTTTTTTTTTTTTCAATGTGGGTATTTATCGGTAAATGCACCTTTTCTATTGATTAATATGAAAGTCAATAGGCATTCTAATGCTAATTCACATTTTGTTGTTTTTTTTTTTTTTCGAAGAAACTGTCAGTCAGATCGACTTCACACTTGGTGGCAATGTACGTTGGGTGGGTCTCTATCAGGTGTGTCCAAATGGTCACGCTCCAGTGATTTTTTTTTTTTTATTTTGTATATATTTTTATTTTATTTTTTTTTTTATGTGGGGGGGTGGTCTTTTAAAATGTTTTTACAGGAAAGTTTAACGTGGAAATTTCTTGTAATGGCTATAACTTAAATAATTTCGGCCACATTTGTGTCAAACTTGGTAGGGATGTATCTTTGATAAGGGTTTACATATTTTGTCCTGTTTCAAGTTCACAGGGTTACAAATGTGATGAATCTGTAGGTCAGCTGAGCATGGGCTGTTCACACAGCTCTCTTGTTTTTAGATAGCTCTGAGGTAAATCCTCATGTAACTAGGTCTACATCAACCAATGCCCTCTTTGCTCCCCGGTGTAAGCTCAATGTCGGCAAGAGCAGGATATCCTACAGGGGCGCCATTAAATGGAACTCCCTCCCTTACCGGTTAAGGAGTGCTCCAAATATAAATTTATTTAAATCGTGGTCCTACCCTCCCGCAACTATATGTATGCTCTAATTTTGTTTGTATTATCCTGCCTATTTTGGACTCTGTCCGCCACTTGTGTTTCGACGCATCTTTCATTTTTATTGAGAGGTTTATATTTTATCTTGTTTTAATAATTTATGTTTTATTATGTAATTTATATGTTCATCATGCCTCATGTTTTCAACAACCCGTTGTATCATCCAGGGTCTGGCGGGAGATCAGAGCTGCGGCACCCTAATAAAATAAGAAATAAATAAATAAATAAATAAACAAGCGACAAAACGACATTTTCATGTGCAACACAACAAATTCATCACCCATGCATGGAATACATATATTAAAAGTTTCATCAGTACCTACTTCATTCATCTGTACCAATAAATAGTGTTTACCATCACGATAAATGTTATTACACTTTTGTGCCCAAACACCTTCGAAAGCTGGATGAACAATCCCCTAGTTCGAGGAAATGGAGGCATTCATATATTCGAAATTTTCCTCCATGTTTACTGGTCAAGGCAGAACAAAATCATCTTTTTATTTTCTCAATTATTTTATAATAACAAATTCTATGCAACAAAATAAGATAGGTAAACTATAATATACATGACAAAAACTATGCATAAATGTCTTCAATGTCCGCAATTCTTCAAGAATGCCGATAATTAATGAAAAATCTGTCGCATTAAAAGGTGACTTAAATTGAGGGATGACTGAATTGACGGACACTGGCTTTACTGAATATTCGCTTTGGAGTGGCACCTCCACCAGTTGTCTTCGGGGATCTTTTCTACTGAGCAATTTTATCTTTCAAATTTCCCCATGCATGTTTGGTTGATTGCTATCCCTCATCTTCACATTTGCTTTGAAATTGTTTCTAATTTTTTTTTTCGAGGCTTCCCCTCTTCTGGACCTTAGCCTAACATTTATTTTTACTTTCCACATTATTTATCCGCCTCTACTAATTTTAGAATTCGTTTGTTCACATTAGAAACGAGCAGGTTTTTTAGCCTTTTTTTTTACGTTCTTCGCCCGTTCTGATGGCGTGACCCTCTATTTGCCTTCACACACAACCATGCAGGGGAAGGAAACAGAAGTGGGTATATTGGAATAAAGCTAAATCAAAATAGAATCTTTGCAAAACAGGCATACACACTCAAGATACAACAGTGTAACCTGGAGTCACCAGACCCTGACTTGATCTTGACAAGTGCAAACCAATTTGACTCTGGATCAATGGCTTCATAATCCAGACTCAGGTAGCTCTAGATTATCAATTTAACTCCGGGTTACAAGACTCGGACATGTGCAACCGGGCATTAGTGAACATTTAAAACTTACGCAGGGAACAATTTAAAATAGACATCGACAAATCAGAAGCAGTTTATTTTCCCATGTAAACAGAGAGTAGATATAACACTTCCAAATGGTGTCAAACTGGTTAATAGGCCTATATTCCCTTGAATACAGTATTTTTATGTATTCAACGTGTTTGTTGTTTATTTTCAGGCAGCTTGTTTCCAGCTGTGGTTATTTCCTATTGACGCAACACAAATCTAGCTCCCCCCACTTGAGTCAACAGTACGTGGCCTTACCAGAAATAGATCATATAAAGAACACCCTTATATAAACGACTGGAAGTTCGCATTGCTGATTGGCTATCTCTGCATAAAGACCAATTATTGCCTGCTGAGCTTTCAGTTTCCGTGACCCTGGCAGATACGAGAACACCCAGTAGTTCATGCAAATTCCGACAGTCTTCTCAATCTGTTTTCCAACCTGACAGATTAATACTCTTTGGCGGTGGCAGATGACAGTTACATAAAATATATCGCACCTTACCGTTCAGATGGCAGGCTAACAATTTAATGTACACATGTCTAGACAGTTTAATTGTGTATATTTCTCATTATAACCATTAAGCCCGTCAAGCTGTTTGCTTTATTATTTAGAGTGCGTCTTCTGGCGGGATTAGAAAAGCCGCGTGATATTTGAGCCAGTAAGTTTGCAGCCGGGCACAGCTACCTTCAAAAGCATTACCAATCTGGCGGTAACTCCAGCCAATCACTGTCCATCTACTGCTGGTCGGGCAGATACAGTAATTAATTGCACGTGAATGTACAACACATTCATGCAAGGACAAAGAGCTCTCAGTCGCAGCGGAGAACCGCATTTGCCTGTACACCTGCAGGTGCATGGTTTTCTGCCACTGGGCCGGTGGGTACGTGCTGTTTTATAATTCGTTTTATTTCCTTTAGCAAAGCTGACATTAAATGGCCCGTACATTTCTTTGGGAGTTTGTGGGATGAGAGTTTGAATGCTGTTTCGTCATGTTTTGAACTTGAATGCTTGGGTGTGAGTGCGTTTTCGTTTTGTCTCTGTGAGTTTTGTTTGTTGCTGCATGGACCCATGGTTGTTCGGAAGGTTCATTCGAGTGTCATGGCTTAATCTCGTCAGAGGAAGGTCGGCGCTCAGAAGAAGCACACGAGAGCGTGTGGCATGGATGTTAAGTTTGACAAGCCTAATAAGGGATTTACTGGGAAGAAAAGGATGGGTCAGAACTGCACAGGACTTTCTGATACAGTGCTGGGAGAAACGAAATTGAATGTTCGATTTATCTAGAGAACAGTGTTAACTAGAGTGACATATTTTGAGGAATGAAAGGAAAAGACGATAGCCCGGCCTTATCAGGGCCCCCATGCCTGTGCACCTTGGAGGCCAGGATAGGTCTAAACTCAAAGGAAATGTTTTATTCTTTCTGTGTACACTGTGTCAGATGTGATACTGGGCTGCGGCAAAGTCGAAACAT